>VWYP01026685.1:189907-274062 GCA_013400435.1 Pycnonotus jocosus | reverse complement strand
AGCTGTGAGAAAAACAACAGAAATCTCAGGACTACCCAAGACCCTTCCATGCATCACCAAATCAAATGCCTTTTGCCACAATCTGAAGGACTCAAAACCAAATCATCACTCAACTTCTAAGCAGTGAAGAATTGTAACTTCCCTTCTTCACTTCCTTCTCTTCCCCTAGAGAAGGCCTCTAGGGGAAAAGTCCATTAACTTGGAAGGAAAAAAAAATAGTTCTTTGACTTGGGAAGGAGGAGATGGAGGAAGAAATCATCTAGAGCCAAAAGGAATGGAGTACAAACCGATGCATAGTGCATAGACAGGCTGAAAAAAGCATATTAGAAGAGAAATAAATTTTCAAGAAAGCGAAAACCAAAAAAGTATTTTTACAATATGGGGGGAAAAGCCTACAGGAGACCGGTCAAAATTTACATATAATCCTTATAAAACCAAATGAAAGTAGGGAAGAAGTACGGCAAAAAACCCAGGACATATTGCGCACCCTTCTTCAAGTGTCCTTACTTTGCATGGTTAAAATAAGCTATAAAAGGATCTGTGTTTGAAAAGTGAGAACTTTCATGACACCATGTAAACAATAGCACAAAGCAATTTTAAAACCTAGAGGAGTTAAAGCTTCCTGTACATACATGGCAGAATTGTGGATAATTTTGGAGCTGTATTTAGCAGCTTTGACATGCCTCTAGTTAAAATTAACTATTAATTTGTAATACCAAAAACTAGATGTAGCTTGTGTGAAAAGATGCCATACTGCTTAGCATAGATGTACAGTCTTACATAGATGTATGACAGAGATATCAGAATACTTCATAATCTTTCTGTAATTAAGCTTATATCGCTATCTAAAATAATTTGTATCACATTTATTTGAATATCATATGCATATGATATATCATATCATATCATATGCATATCATATGCATATATAATATATATCATATGCGTATCTGGAGCTATATCATGAATCTGTATTAATTTCTACCACACTTTGTCAATTTTCAAACCCACAGCCACCTGGGTGTATACTTTTCATAAACTATTATGCCAGAAGTAAGTAGAAGAGAAATTCACTTCTATATGCTTGCATGATAGCCAGTATATGTTACTATTTATGTCTAAAACCTATATATCTTATATATCTTATATATCTTATGTTCTCACCTCTGTATTTTATGATTTCAAGATTTGTCATGCCCTTACTATTTTTTTGGCCACTGAAATAAAGTTGATCTGTTTTAAAGGTTGCACTGTCTTTACCTGAAAGAAACTGCCATTAGAAAATGTTTGACATCTTAATCTTTAAAAAGTATAAGTACCATACCATAGGAAGCCAATACAGCAGAGGTCCAATTGTGTAGATCACCACAAGAATTAACAGACAAGAGATAAGGCAAGCCATCTAAAACAATAAACAAGAATTGCAGATCATTCAGTCTAACAAAAACAAACACAACAAAAGAAATTGTGAGAAGGATAAATTATAAAATATGATAAAGTCAAGATTCAGATGTTGAAAATGTTAGCTATTAATATATCTGTGGATTTCAGATGCATAAAAATTTCAATATTAATTTCTGATTATTAGCTTTAATCACCTACAGGGAGAACATAGTGAGAGATCTCAACATCTGTGCTTGACCCTGCTGCCAGCATACTGACACAGATCAGAGCATCACTTACACACTTGGGTATTAAATGGAACGTGTGTGTGCAATATCTCATCCCAGAAGTTTCTCAGCACCCAGTCATTCTGCAACTTATTTATAGCCATGCACCCTATGTTGTACTAAATAACAGATCCATCATAGCACTAAGCAAGAATTATATATGCTGTCATTTTTTCCGTGAGAGAAGATGTCTAACTTCTTTTGTTGGGATTAACACTGAAAGAAAACTATTGTTAAAAACCAGAAAACCCTAACAATTTAATGTTAATATCAGTGTATTTGCTTAAGAATATGTAAATACATTTTTAAAATATATTAAAGATTATAATTAATGCAAGTAATATAAATTCAGAAAAATATATGGTCTAATAATTATATATTTCTTCACAGTATTTATGGTATTAATCTGATGGAAAACTGCAGTAAAATTGCACTGTCCTATTCTGCTCTGAGTGCTCACTGAGTGCTTCTGTCTTATAAATATACAGTTCAGATTCACAGAAGGTTTTGACGATAAGTAGACAGATGCTCACTTTATTTTTATATTGATAATATGTTTCTTTACTAAAATAATTAGGTTTCATTTTAAGAGACAAGTTGTTAAAAACAAAACCAGACAAGTTGTTAAAACACTGGAAAATTAAAGTCATGGTGTACTTAAAAATACCATCAAGAAGGATAGACAGAGTGTTTACATAAAAAGGGATACAAAATCTGCTGGTAAAGTCACAAGGAACTTTTCCCTCTTTCTGCCTTCATGAAGAGCAAGAAAAAAAAAAGTGTTAATTCTATTTGAAGGACACTTCTAGTCCATGATAGAGTTCCTTACTTCTGTTTTCTCTCAGGAAAGTATATCACTGAAGAACAAATGACAAAACTGCAATCCAGGTATAGCCATTTGAGAAAAAAGGGCTGCTCTGTGCCCCTGAAAGGCTCTTTGCATTTCTTCCATGCCCTATGCCGAACTGACTTCTCTCTATGTTAAAGAAAGGCTTCTTTTTGCCTATGACCTGACCAATAGTTATAAGCTATGATCTTCTCATCTCTTCATTCTGCCTGGACAGCCACAAAGGAGAGCATTGAGCTGATATGTTGCTTTCCAAGAAGGCAGGGGAGAGGTTGTTATGCCTATTAAAATACTCTCATAGCGCTAACTCATAGACACACTCTTAACTTTTAGACACAGGCACTGCTATACTGTGAAACCGATAGATAAACCAAGTAGATTTTTATTGTTTGCTGTCTTGACATCAAATTATAGTGTTTCTTTTTCCATTTAATGTCTTAATAACATTTATCAGGGTCTTTCCCTAGATGTACCAGAGCCAACATGCTCAAATACCCCCTATGTCTTCAGGTTATAGGTCTGCAGGTTACCTCAAATCTTCCATGAAAAAGCAAGTACAACGTGCAGGACAACTGTAAATTGTACTATCAGTACATTACCAGATTACAGAAGAGAATGTCTGTGAGGATGATGGCACATTGTATGCAATCAAATTCAACCAAAATATATAACTGAAATAACTAATAGCTGAGTGGTAACTAAAATATTTGCATATAAATACTTTTCAAGATTATTATTTGTTAGATTATTTGTTATGATTAAGTGAGTTCAGAGTATTCTGTAGGCTAATTAGCAAGTATTGAAGATGTAGAGTATTGAAGTAAAGCCCTGTATAATTCCTTAATATTGTGGCATCTGCATGAGAAATAATTGTAAGACATGGTCGAGGAGAAACAGTATCTATGGATTGTATTTAGTCTTGTATCTCACAAACTTTTTCCTTGCAGCTAGTGTCCTTAATACAGGCAAAAGAAACAGCTATAAAATGAAAATAGAATCACTGGATCATAGAATTGTTAAGCATAGAAGAGACCTTTAAGGTCATGATGTCCCACTGTCAACCCAGCAGCACCACCATGTTCACCATTAAACCATGTCCTCAAGTGCCATATTCACACAACTTTTGAAAATGTCCTGGGATGATGACTCTGCCATTACTCAGGACAGTCTGTCCCAATGCTTTAGAACCCTTTCTATTAAAAAAGAAAAAAAAAATCCTGTTATCTAATCTAAACCTTCCCTGGCTCAGCTTGTTGGTGTTTCCTCTTGTCCTGTCACTTGTTACCTTGGAGAAGAGCAGCAAACTCCAAAGGACATGGCATTGATAGGGCAGGTGGCTGGCTGCCACCAAAGGGCCCTTGACTTTCAGAGGAAGAGGCAATGCTATGGAGGTGCCCCAGGTTTGCCACCTCTCTTGTTCACAAGCACGATTTCAGGCAGATGACAGGCTGACAGGGTCACAGTTATCATTCTCAGCGATTACAGTCCCCTCTTTCCTGAGCTACTGTAATAACAACTTGTGGGTTTCATTTCCGACAGTAGGAAATAGCAACAAACATCTTCAAAAATCTAAATGTCATCTCTGTGGGCTCAGTGTACACGGGGGGATAGGACAAGTATACCATGTCACAAGGCAGAAGCTGTGAGATTACTTGTGTTTTTTTAACAAACAGATCTAAAGGTTACTTATATTTTATTTTGAAAATCAGATAGAAGATAAATTAAATCAGATAAGTGAAATGTGATTTTTTTTTCCTAAAACTTTAGTTTAGACTGTACCATAAATCCATTGAACACCATTAGAGGGCACTTTTGTTACAATGCTAACAAATTCACATAAACTGAAAAGGCTTTTATGCAGTTTCTTGCAGTCTGAAAACACAACTCCTAACTTCCTTGCTGCCATAGACCTTACAGTTCATATTGAATGAAACAGATAAAAATTGACAAATGGAACCATTATCTTCACGAGGAAGACATCACTGATCAGATGCAATTTTATGCAGATTGTTAAAAATGACAGGGCAGAGTCATTCCCAGGACAGAGGAAAAAGGGAGAATAGAGAAATACAATGGATAAATCAGTACAAATTGCAGTGAGCAGTAGCACAGCTTTAAATCACTTCTACAATTTACTTCACTCTAAGTTGTTACCTGTGTTTTGGCACCCGTACTGTATAAAAGTGCCGTCCGTCCCATCGCTGCAGCACTTGGTATGCAAAAGAAAAATGAAGGAATCACGTTGCTGAGGCCATGAGCCAAAAATTCCTGCAAAGTTTAAAAAGAGAAGATGTTTTTTCCTGTTGTTCTGTCATTTCAATGGCTCTTGCCAACAGAGGAGTCCCCTATGTAAATATTAGCAATGATAAAATGTCTCAGATGGACACATTTTTGAGGGAAAAAGTACCACATGACAAAGGGTTTCCCAACAAATCTTCTCACAACTCAGAAGTAATTTGAATGATAGAGATGTTGCACCAGATTCATCAAAAGCAGGAGGGATATTTTATTCACAAAATAAATGCTATTGCTAAATTTTGAAGATTGAGTTCAACCAAAATATCTTGATCCACATCTGCTTTTTAACTGGCCAGAGCCCCAAGTACTGGTGTCTGGAAACTGTCCAGATCATTTCTGGCTTATTGCTCACTGAAAAAAGACAGCCACTGATTTCTCTTCCTTTAAAGCATGTTTTAGTGAAAGTGAAGCGTGGTAGCCCCACTGTATGCATGCTGTCTTTCATCACAAATGTATTTGGTGTTTGTTCACGGTCAAAATGCAGACATGCCTGAACAAACATTCGTAGAAGAAAAGGTGGAGAAGCCACCTTGTATGTGCAGCCTAAGAAGAACAGCGTTTTCTAAGGAAGTGTTCCACCATGGCCGCCCAGCATCACAGACTTTAAGGAGCAAGTTGGTCTGCCCAGGAGGATGTATAGGAAAATGGTGCTGTATCCAGCCAGGAAAAGACCAGCTCATAAGTTTGTGTTCACAGCACACAACAGCACCCCCTTACAGCTCACCCAGCAGCCTCATACACCCACAAGCCCCCGTGCCAAGCACTATGCCCGGTCTCTGAAGGCAGTACAGACACACCACCTCACTGCCCTTCTCTCATGGAGGTTTTTCTCTTTTTGCTCTATTATTTGATGAAGATCTACACAGAGTTTCTGAGACTTCAGTAATAAAGCTGTGTAAGCTGCAAGACTTCCAAAGGTGCAGAAAGACACACAGGTTGCTGTGTTCCACGGAGTGCCTTGAAACAAAGCAGCATGTCACCCTGGAGTCTCACCTGCACTAGGCTCAAAGCATTCTGCCTCTGCACCATAGAAACATGGCTCTGAACCATCAGTAGAAATTCATGCCCCAATGTATTCAAACTGAGAAATATTTTCAAGACCGGAGCAGACAAGAATGTTTCCACTGTGTTTTCCAATGATGTAAGAGTTGTAAAGGACAGGACTTGATGTAGCAAGACCAACCTGTCTAGCTAGGCTGTTCAAATAGACCTGCAGCTACAAAACAACTCTGACTCGGGGTTCTTCGTTCACCCCAAAGTCATTTAACCCATTCACCCCAAAGTCATTTAACGCAAACCACTTAACATAAAGGTGGAGGCAACATTTTCAGCACACACTACTAGTACCAGTTATCTGAAATTGAGCCTTTCTTACCACAGTGCTTGAATTAGCATCTCCATGGATTTCCTCCTGGCTTGGAATTACCCACCCACCATGACAAGCAATGCAGTAGTGTAGAGATGGCCCACTTTTATTTAAACATGTCCTCTGCAGTGTGGAACTCGGGACAGAAAGCCCCTATGGCTGTAAATTTGGCAGCACTCTCTGAACTCAGCCAGCTTCATAGATACAAACTAACCTTTGTTTCGGGTGAGACTTGTACTTTGCTTAAGTATAAATAATTGCTTATTATAACATCAGACAAGTCCTGTGGCTATAAGTACCTGGCTTTGTATTAGAATTGCTTTGTTTCATTATTTGGTGGCTAATTTAACATCATAGCTTGCCTATAAGAGCTCAACTGCCAGAGGAGAAGCTGTCTCAACTTAGAGCAGTGAGAAATGCATTAATACCCAAATGCTGTGCTGAATGTAGCATTACAAGATTATCCTGAAGGATGAGCTTCCCCAAAAGGAGCAGTTCAACCAGCGAGGGCATTCTGCAGAGATAATTTGAACAAAATTTAGGGGTTACTGTAAACACTAGAAGGTGTCAGGATGCTATATGGAACATAACTTTTCCTACTGGGCGTTCATCTATAATACCTTCCTCAAATGGTGAAGTGATTTCAAGGCTAAGGAGAAATAGATTTACCTGGTTGTCATCCACAGTGTATTTAAACTTCTTAGCAGAGCCTTGAGCAAGAGCTAGGGAGGCTACATAACCAACCAGTGCCACTCCAAAAGCTTCAGTGACTACTTCAGGCAGGACACTCATGGGTGGTGCTTTTGGTGGTGGCAGCCTATAAAAATAAAGACAATAATTTTTGCAAAACTTGATACATGGTCTCCATATACGTGCAATTTATGTGAATGCCCTAGAAACAATCTCTGCAGGAACAGCTAATTTTTGTATTACTTCTAAGGTGACATTTTTCAATATTTTAGATTAATATTTAAGATCTCAGTCTATTGGGAAAAGCAGAAGACAATTTGTTGGAGATAAAACAGTTTCAGATGGAGTATTCAACTTGAAAACTTCAATTTGAGAAATTATAAAGAGATGTTGATAAACTAACTCCATAACTGACAAATAAAATTAGCAACCATTCACTAATTTTGTAATGTTCAGTAGAAGACACTACTATATATTTTCTCCTTTTTTAATATAGTTGGCTTCCCCGTAAAGTTAAATTTAAATCTTTAAAAGATTTTGTATTCCTGTTGGTTACTGACAGTACAGACATTTATTCCATCTAATGAGGATTGCAGTGAAACTACTCAAGTTATGAACCAAACCACCCCAGATTGTCTCTGAACTCTTCAAAAAGACTGTGGTCGTTCCAGAGCACAAATCACACCATTCCAAAAGCAAATTGTGCTCTTAAGGTTTCTGATGCTCTCTACTGACAAGGCAGTTAGGTATTTCAGGCAAATGTCTGAAAATATTTAGGAATGATCCAGGCTCTTCTTCTGTTTTTCAACACTACATGTGTGAGGTTAGACAGAAAATAAATTCCTGATTAAAACTGCACAAATACAATTTACTTATTCATTACACATAGAAGGGGCACACTTAGCCATGTTTTAGTCTCAGATTCATAGCATACTCTAAATACTTAAAGACCATATTCTTTCTTAGAAATGTCCCTTATTTTATTTCTTTCAGTGCAAGCTGCCACACATGCACTCACACTGTCTTGGACTCTGTGAAATTTAGGGAAACCTTGCTATATCCAAGCAGGAGATTATACAACAGCTGTGCTCTTCCATACCAACCTGTAGAGTTTGAAGATTTTTTTCTGACAACTAATCTCTCTAGCTAATTATATTGAAAATTTTTTGCCTTCTTTTCAAGGTCATGGAGGAAAGTGTATCCTTAACTATAGTAAAAATGTTCTTTTCTAGATTAAGCATAATTAAATCTTTTACATTTTCTCAGAAACCACATTTTCTAAAATTGCTATATGGATAGAAAGGAATGGAGTGTAGTAAGCTATAGATCTTATCTCATTGTAAATCCTTTCTGCTACAATAACACAAGGCAACTCCCAAAAACCAGGTTGCAATCATCTTGTCCTGCCCTCCTGTCATGCATCATCAAGTACTTGGTACCTACTTTTTATTCCACAAAGCAATAAAAAGGTATGAAAATATACAAAAATGCATTTTTGTGATGATATCTATGCACATATAACTTGTTAACATGGAATTGAATTGTGAAAGAGTATCGGAGGGGACAGGAAACAAACAAAATAGATTTTTACCATCTCTTATTTCAGAAACTACTTTGACCTTTTCAGAGACTGTTCTCAGAAGTAAAAGTGTTTAAAAGCCACAAGCTAAAAAAACCCACATTACCCTTTAGGAATATTTCCCACAACTTCTATCCCGTAGATGTATTCCATATCAGCATAGTAGCAAGCAAGGGATGTAGCAATTATCTAGTGATTCAAACAGAAAAAGAGGTTACATTTCTGTTGCTTCTGACATGGTCCCTATTATTGCCATACCTAAGCACATGGCATTGTTTATATATTTATCCTTAGATCAATCCAGCAAAACAAGATTGCAAAACATTGTTATGATTTTTATTTTCTTTTGCAAATGTGGAAGAGAATCAAAAGAAACTAAGATTTGGATGCAATAATGAAGTGAGACTATAGTGCAGTGTGTACATTCTGTGTTAATGAAAGAGATTTGTATGGCTCTCTGTACAGCCTCAGGAACCTTGGCAATCAGTGTCCAAAGACCCTCTGTTCAGCATGTGCTCCAGAGCACTGCCATTCCTGTGAGCAGCCAAAATTAATTCATAGTTTAGGTGTTCCTGAGTAGTCTGATTCAGCTGATGTTCTCTGAGCACCTCTAATCCAGACTGGTAGTGTTGACTTTAGCACAGAACACACCACAAGATGTGTCTGCCTCTTGTTTTTATGTTCTAGCAGCTATAAATCTTGTAGAGGGAGTAGAAAGTTTGACCCTCAGGAGGTTCAAAATAATTTTCTATATTTCAAATGAGATGAACACACACATCCCAACAGAACAGGCTTCCAGTCTGCAATCCTTAGTTTGCTGGTACATTTTATCCAATATTTCTAAAAAGGTAGTGCTGAGACCAGGACCACACTGCCTCCTTTTCCAGCATTTTGCCCTTGTAAATATTTTTTATCCAGCAACAGAAGAGTAATTGCGATAACATGTCCTGAAAACCAACTGTACTTCATACTTTGTATTTTCTTTTAGAAGTTTAGAGAAAACCAGAAATTTTCTGATAGTAATCTGGTCCTAATCATTTGACTACAGCTTAATCCTTAATGCAATTGCTAGTTTCAATTTAGTCTGTACTATGTCAAGGGAAAACTCAGTGAAAAGACAGAAAGGAATAGCATAACTAGTTAACTTTGTTGTAGATAAATCACAAGCAACATCTAAGGCACAACTACCCAGCACAAGACTTGGAGTTACAATATGCCAGTTACTTTTTATTTTCTATTTCAAACTTTTTACACTTTAACATTCTAGGCTTTGTGTTCTTGTAATTATGTAAAAAGTAGTAAACATATGAAAAATATTATACAAATTGGGAGCTTATATAATTTTTCTTAATTATTAAGCTAAATTGTTTCCTGTTCTTACAATTAACTTACAGCCATGAAAATCCTCTGTCTATTTAATAAGTGGCAGGTGTGGGTGTGGGTAACTATGGACAGCACAGTAAACTTAAGCAGATTGAGCCACTGAAACCTTTGTAAGAAAAAGCCTGATATATAATTTTGTACTTACCAAAAGTAGATCGATGGGAAGGACAACTTTAATGTTTCTGTGAAATTTCTCATTCAGTTCTTTAACAAGAACAAGTACCACAATACTCAGCAAGGAGAGAAGTAATGCTTCCAACTGAACTGATCTGATATTCTCAAACACATAGGCATAAATCTACAGTGAACAGCAAACAACAATCACAGATCAAAAAGTGTATTCTGGATCACATGCCATGACATCTTCTCACAACTTCAGACAAATAATGAGTGAGAGCTGAATCAATACTGCAGGAGCTGAGTCATTGGACAAGTTTTTGACCTGTATTTTAGATTTTACAAGGAAGAAAATCACCAATTTACCACTCTTATGGACTTCCAAAAACTCAAAAAATGCAGTGAATATTTTTGTATATTATTTTGCAAATTTATATTGGTAGAAGCAAGATATAAAATTCCAATAAATGTTATATATTTCCTTTTCTTATTCAGTCTCATTAAGTTCAGTGAGATAAATGAGTGTTGCATTAAAATGATGAGAAAAGTTTCTTGCACAAAGGTTTATTTGTAGTGGCCATGACATATAACATCCACCAACTCTAGTAGTAAAAGTTATTCTTGTGGAAAAAAAATATGTAAGACAGAAAAGACAGGGAAAGAGAAGGAGAGTGAAAAAGAAAAGGGAAAGAAAAATGCAGTACTGGCTCGATGGGAAGATATGCCACAGGAATCTTCCAAGATGAACATCCTCTTCAGGGCATCCTCTGCAGTCTGTGGCTCATTTTTCCAGAGTAACATTTTTCCAGAGTAATTTCAGCAGGGCATCCTCAGTCTCCCCATGGGTTGCTCTTGCCCCGTACAGAGCTCTCCATGGAGCATGCTTTGGTCAGGTCCAGGTGCTCCACACACTAAATAGTTGGCAAGTTTGCATACATGTGTTACTGGTTATTTAAATAACTAAAGTTATCTGCTGAGCTCTGTTTGTTTCCTTTTCTACAGAATTAAAAGGAAAAGAGGACACCAGACCTATGGAGGTGTGAACGGGAGTCCTTCAGCTTTTCAGCAGTTAATTTGTGCTGCAATAACCTGTAAAGCAGGTTAGAAAAATGTAGTTGGATCTGTGATGAACAAAGGAAATATGGTGCTGAATTATAAGGAACATGCAGAATAGAGACATGGAACAGGAACAGAATGACCAACAGTGATTGGAAACAGAGGCCTTTGATGATGAATACAATGTTGTAAGTAACAGACTCAGAAGAATGCAGTTGCCTTTGCACCAGCAATGATGACACAGTGAACTGTAATTCTTGCTCTATGCTGAATTGTGGGTTCAGGCAATAAGGCATGATAGTAGACTAACAGAAAGTAATGAAAAAAATTAGAAGTTTGCTGAAACACTTGGAAGGAGTGAAGAATGCAAGAAAGTTAGAGAGAACATCTATCCTGATAAATAAAGAAATCATGAAATCTTATCACAGCTTATTTTCAGGCCTGATGAAGAAAAGCAGTAGTCTATTGCCTGAAAGAACAGCAAGCCATAAAGATAGATACAATACACAAGCTTACTAAAGCTGTAAGGGAAAAATAACAGATAAGCTCAGTCCCTTGAGTTCTGCATTTAAATTCTGGGAACTATTGTGCATCCTGAAATATAAACCATGGAGAGAACAGCAGTTAAGATTAGTATGTAAATTTAGACATCACCACAAGTAATTTTTTTTAAACCCCAACATAAAGGATAATAAAATCAAGCAAACAAATCTTGAAATAACAATATTAATATTAAAAAAAAAGTGTTTTCTCTGGCAATGACCAAGAAGGCCACTAAAATAATCAAAAGCGACACTTGCAGTTTTATCAAAATAAAGATTAACAATTTTCTGCTCCAGAGAACTGATTCTCAAGTACATGTATAATGCTAACAAGTTGTGACAGTTTGGAGGTTAAATACATATATTTATATTGGACAGGAAAAAGTACTAGAAAAATTATCTAAGGAAAGAACCCTGCTCTAGCAGAAAGATAGTCAATATGATGATAAAACTGATTTCTACTGTTCTGATTCTGTCACATGGAAGAGGTGATGCTCATGTTGAAGAATGGGTAAATTAAAATAACTTCCTGATTTTTTCTCTCTGAGAATATTTTCCAAATCTAGAAAGGGAAAAAAACCCAGCCTAAAGATGGTTACAGAAAAGTGACTTTCCTCATAAAGAGGAAATTTAGCCCTTGGAGTTTTGATTAAGGATGCACAATATAACCCAGCACAAACATTTCTCAGAAACCAGGAAAATATTTTAAAATCAACTTATTTAGGTAATATGATCTAGATATGTCTTATATCAGAAGAATTAAACCACAGTTTTTAACCACACATTGCCCTACTGTATCAGAAAATATGTGGATTGCATCTTGAGTGGCTTGGGAATAGATCTGTACCCATAATTTTCCAAGAATGCATTTTCAAGAGAGCACAGGACTTGGCTCTCAAACAGAAGCTGTGATTAATTAAGACAAAAGGAGGCAATCTGGAAAACTGTGCCCACAAAGTCACCAAAGACTGAACTAGATCTAAGGTGAAGTGGCAGGAAAAGGGAAGAAATGCGTTGATTCCTACTTGCTGAAGTCAGAGAGATGGGATTTGTTTTGAAATGAATGCTGGCTGTTAAAGTGTCAGCATTAGCTATCTGTGTTCATGGCATCAAATCTAATTTTCCTAGACAAAGTGAGACAAAAGACTGAGTGAATAAATAAAATTTTAGTGAAGAAATATCAGCTGCAAGAACTTTTGTCTTTCAAATTGAGTAAAAAGATATTTCCATTTAATTTTAAAAATACATAGTCAAATCTTGTAAACTTTTGCCATTAGTTTTTGAGACTTTGCAACAAAATCTTTATATGAACTGCCTAGTACATGCTTTGGTGTTTCTTTGAAGCCATACCCTTCTTGTAAGTAGTCTACATCAGCCAATAAATGAAAAATAATGGAACAACCAACACTTGTAGGTTATTCAAATTCAGTAGCCCAAACAGCCCTATCCCCAAAGTGTCTGTAGTTCACTAAAACAATTCTGGCAGTAATATATTAATATTACATTACATTAAATTACATTACATTAATTATTGCATTACATTAAACTAATTGCTGCATTAGACTAAAGAGCTTCCACTGACTAGTTGGTTCCTGGGTAACCATTTTCTGAAAACCTAAACCCACTCAATTTATGGTGTGACCAGGGAAACAAGGAGACCCTTTCACTAGAAAGAAAGAGCATGTGGCTCTTAACAGGAATATAATTAACATACGCCATAGACATCTCTTTAAACTGTACATTTTACATGGTGTTCTATCCAGTCAGTTACTGAACTCATCCAAGATCAAATTATAAATCCTAAATCTAAGTACATTAGGCTCAAGCTTGCAATAACACTGGCACCTAATTCAAAAGAAGTATTTACAAATGTTTTAATCAAAAATGTAATTATAAGTTCAGCATTTCACATATTTAGATGATGCACTTACAGAAATAATTTGGAAACTATGCAGTGGAATTCAGCTTGATATTGCAGTGTATGAAGCAATCTTTGTCATTATATACTTTAAAATATTTTTTAAATCAGCAATAATATATTAATTGAGCTGTTTTCCTCTTGTGTTTTTAGTTTCATTGCTAGTTTTGTGTAAACATTCTTAATAGAACCTATGTGACAATATTCTGAGTAATCAGTGGACTTTTTAGTAATCAATGCAAATTTGGACCTAAGTGAAATGAGCAATATTTGAGTTCTGCACATATATATACAGACTCTGAATGTTCCTTTTGTTGTGGGAAACCATCAGTTTTGAGGTGATAATGGGTGTTGTAATGGTTTATATTCCAGAAAGGGTGTGTATTTGGTTGTATTAATGAAATGTTCTGAGTTTGTTGGGTTTTTTTAATGTCTACATGAAACCGCAAGAGATTAGCTCTAAAATGCATATAGAGGCTGAAGCAAACAAAGGATTTAAAGGAACACATTATTTAACACAATACATTTTAAGAGTGGACAACTTGATTTCATTTTCAAAAATATTTCATTCTGATGTTTTTTAAACATGTCACACTGGAGGGAAAATGTACAGGTAAATGCTGTAAGCTCTATAGGTAACAGAGAAAAAAAGGGGTGAAAATAAAGGACTCATAGCAGAATGTGAATGTTTGGGGTTTTTTTCGGAATTGCAGCAAAACCACACAAGGATTTTGCAACAAACTTGCAATACAACCACAAAAGACCCCATTTTGCAAAGCAAGTTTCTTACATTGCAGTTCATTTTGTAGTTGTATTTTCTCAGAAACATGTGGAAAGAGAAATATATCTGTACACAAATAAGGGGTGAATACAAGTATATTCTTCAGTTGTCAGATGCTGAGCAAAACTTAATCTTGTCCCTTGTAAAGTTAGATCTCATATGCATTATTCCCTCAGTTTTTCTTCTCTGCCTTCACTTTTCCTTTTCCATTTGCAAAATACCAGCTGATGCTGCACTGTGCAGCTCAATTGAAATGTGACAAACTATGTACAGGCAAAACAAAATTTAATAAGTTACATAACCTATGTGTAAACACAGAAATACCATAGGCTCAAGGCCAGTGTACTAGATTTGTTCTCCATATGCAAAGTTCCTTTCTACATGATCTCACATGCTATAAAGAATTCATTTCACTGGCTTGCTATACTTGCAACTCTCCTATCACACTTTATTAAACATTCTTATTCTTTCTTTGCCAACCCAAAGGCTGCCTAAGGCAAAGCAATTGGTTTTGTGAGTGGGAGGTGTTTTGGAGTGGACAAAGAATAAAAATGTAAGCAAAAGTACCAGTCTTTGGATTCCGAGAATCCGAAGGAAAGGACATGTCCAGAGAGACATGCCAAAGTTGCCTTTCACTCTCTAGATACATGTGCAAACTACTTTACATCTAATTAATATAATTTTCCCATAAAACTACAACCACAGAAGAAAATTATTGTTAAAGTCTCGCTCTGGTGCTTTTGACTGAGATACTGGACTTTCTTAGGACAATTCAAAAGTCTGAACAGACACCAGAAATATTTTAAAATACTTATATAGTAAAATTGCCCCTTTTTTATTATTCTTTCAAGTTATACAGAGTAGAATCTTTTTTTGTCATTTATTTTCACACAATTCACAGAACAATTCAAAGCCTTTTAAAAAATCAGGAAAATTTTTCTTTGGAATATGTTCAAAGGGGTTTGATTTCAAAAGAGGAGAGAAAGGCAAAGAACTTGTTTCAAATACATTAAAAATACAAGGGATAAGGGAATAGATTTCTTTCAAAGCATTTGGATGACCTCATTTATGATATCATCAGCACACCAAGGTGGAAATATTTCTTCATATCACTGCTGTTCTTTATTACAGCTCATAATGTATATTTTGATTATGCCTTGGCTCCAGTACTTAACACCAGTCATCTCTACAAGATGACAATATTCCTATATGTAAGTGTAGTCTCCATGGAAACACCATGAAAAAGAGGCTATTCAGATTTTATATTAAGAATCATTTATGAAAAGGTTTTAAATAATGAAAAAAATGAAGAACCATTTTTAATAGTCTAATAAGCCAACTGAGCACTCATAAAAATAGCTGTGACACTTTTAAGGATATCTCTACAAGATAAATTGATAAATTACGTGTATTTATTACATGCTCCTAATTTTCATTAATGAATTGGTCCTGTAAAAAATAACAAATTAATAATCCATATGAAAAGCTATCAAATTTATAAAATACTATGAAAAAATCTGAAAAGAAACATCTTTTAATCAAGATTTCACATTAACAAATTTTCCAAATAATAGAAAAAAAATAAAGCATGTAGTAGGGCAGAAAGACATAGTCAGTGCTTTCAAGTAAGGTGTCCTAATTTAGTGGCTGACTAGATGAAATCTCACCATCAGTGCAATGTAAATATCACCTGAGCAAGTAAATACAGTTTTATTATGAGCAAAATATCATTTTGATAGGTACTGTTGTAACACTAATATTGCCGAGAGATTATGCTCACAGCACTGAAACTCAGGGCTTGCTAGAATAAGTTACTATCAAGAATATGTTTGTGACTTTTGTGTAATGATGTGATACAGCTTTGCTCTTTAAGGTTTCAGCCAGGGTATTTTCCAAGGGCTGTAACCATGACACTGGTGCATCCCCTCCTGGCCTTGACCAAACCAGCCGGGTGGTGATGCGTCCCTGACTGTACCAGGTGCTTTCACATGATACAGGTGGGAAAACACTGTAACAGCCACTATCTGACCAAGGTGGGGAACAAAGGGTGATCAGTCACCCCTGACAGCCTTGGAACATTCCCTGCCTGAACTGGAGTCCAAGTAGAACAGCACCATTGTTGCCGAAGTTTTGGAAACAATTTCCAAATGTTTTGGAAACTCCAGTAGTTGCCAAGGTGGGTTATGGCCAGAATGGAAACCAACTGATGACTAAAGCAAATCACTATGTGACCCTGCACATAGCAGTCCTCAGTGAGACCTTCTGAGCCCTTCTGGGCCACAGTGGGCTGTGCCAGCACCTCCCTCTCTGTGTGGCACCTCTCAGAGCTCGTGAAGCCTCAAGTCTGTGATACTTGAAAGACCATCACTTGTGGGGATGCCTGGGCTGGTACACACACACACACAGAGACACACACTTTCCTTGAGGTGCAACCCTGCCTGGTGTGAAACACTCAGCCTTTTGCCATGAGTACTTCCCTGAAGCCAAGGGGAATTTTTGATAAGCACCTTTACACTCGCAGACAGACATGTGTACATCTCTGCCTGTGTGCATGGGAAGTTATTATGGTGTGAATGTTGTTATCAAGAAACTGTAATTAAGTTGCTGTTATATTTATTTAAAAGCCCCATTTAATCACTTAATAAATGTTGCATTATTTTATGATGAAATTCTATTAAACTCTTTTGCACACCTTATTTTTTGTATCCATACCCTTTGCACCCTTACTCTTTTTCATCCTCATTCTCCATGTAATCCATTCTAAACCAATACTAATACAATTTTCCTATGAATGATTCATCCTTGGAGTAAGTGAGTGAACCTTGACACTGATCTCTGTTTAAGTCACACTTTCATATCATATTAAGCTCATACCTGCTTTTTGCCAATACCTCTGATGGTGATGCTTTAAGCAGCTAACCACTCATTTGCAACAATACTGCATGAAATACTGCATGCATTTTATAAAAATTACCTTAAAGCTGTCCTCTTGCCATGTTTATGGCAAAGTAGTATCATGTCATAAAATAATAAATAACATATCTAGAGTAATTTTCACATAGGAGATGCACAAATCTTGGGTCATTTTCCTTTTACTACAATGAGGGTCTGATTTCATTCAGCAGCATATGAAGAAAATATGTTTAAATTTATATTTAGATTCCTTCCACATGATGACCCAGAGGGAGATTACCCTCCCTGTATGAGTGTATAATGGCTCAGCATAATAAATGGAATTAGTGATGCCCTATATTTTAAATTAACAAATTAACAAATTAATAAATTAATAAATTAATAAATTAATAAATTGATACATTGATAAAATAATAATTAAATTAATTATTGTACTCATTTCTGCTAGTTCTCTATCAGGTTTTCCAAATCTCTTCTTACAAACAGTTAAAGCAAGATGAAGGTTCATCTTCTGTTCATTCACACATGTGCATAACAAATTCCATACTCTTACAGAGAGACAAAGAGCGCGTATAATAAAATGTTAGCTGTAAATGAAGTAACCCATCTCTTTCACTGAACTCACATGAAAAAATGCCAGTGGTCCTGACATATATGGCATTTTCATTCCCAGCAGGTACTTCACTTGTGAAGTCACAACGTGCGTAGCTGCTCCTGTCGTCATCGCGCTTATCACGGGCTCTGTTAACAAGAAAGTGGCACTGCCCAACTGCAGCAGAAACATTGCTACCTAAAAGGCAAAAGCAGGAGGATCAGCAATTACTATAAACTGCAGCTTCTTGGTGCTTCTAGGACAATGAGTCAGAGTCCTTTTAATGAGTTATAAGATAAATGAGCTAAAGATACAAAGCAAAAGCCCTTTGAAAGACAAACACAGCTGAAAATGGAACCCACTGAAGTTCTGTTTTACTCACGAGTTTAGCAGACTCTAACACTCATTTAGTAACAAAAGTAGACTCAAAAAAACCTCTAAATATTCTCTCCTGCTCAAATACATGAGCACAATAAACACCACAAAAACATCAACTCAACACTGCAACAAGAAGTACAACAACTCAAAAAGTGGGGCTGGTTCTAAGACTCATTCCTGCTCCACTGCTATGCAGCCTAAATGGGCCAAGACCCATATCTTGGTCCAGCTTACTGATTGCCATAATGTCACTGTCAGAATTCCCAGCATCAGTAATTTCACCAGATACCAAATTTATAAGGTAATATAGAAACTCTTGTTGTGACACCTCTAATCCAGGAATTTAAACCACAGCAGGATCTGCAACTACTGTAGGTATTGTTATGTTCAACTATTTTTCCTCTTATCCTGGACTTCGAACATTCTTTCCCTCCAGTGTATGAGATTTGTATCTCTTAATTCTTTGAACAAAGTTGTTACATGACTACAGCTGCTACTGTGGTTTATGTAATACTTAATGCTTTTCTGATCCACGTTAAGTTACACTGACATTAGCTCCCCTCACAATGAGTTTGGCAGTTTCTTACTTCTATGGTCTTTTGCATTTACTGCTCTTCTGCCTGAAAAGTTGCATGCTCCTGGCACAGAGTTCTTTCTTCAGATACTTTCTAAGAGGTTCATTTTGTGTTAACCATACTAAATTATATAATTTTGGAATATATCAGTCTCCTTTACTTGTTTTTTGGTTTTGGTTGTTTTTTTTTTTTTAGCTAAAACTATCATTCTCAAATGTTATCATTCTTTGTACCTGAACACCATTCATGTTCTCACCATAAAACTCACCTATATGCAGTGAGCTTTGAGCATAGTACCACAAAACAAACAAAAATATCAAAATAAGTGACTTTTAATTTACCACAAAACCTCTAGTGAGCAATATCCTCTTCCATTTGAGAGATTAAATCCGAGATTTTTCTTCTACATCCCACTAATAGCATGTAAATTGCTCTTTACTATGAGCAATTGGAACATTGATTGCCATTCAAGATTGGATTCCAATAATGATAATTACTGTATACCCTCAGTGAGTAGTTATTTAGTTAGTCAGGCCTAAAACTGATAATTACTAATTTCAGATATTTTGTTTAGCTGTTTGTTCTAACCATGTGTCTACCAATGTATTTAAAACATTGTTCACAGTAGCAAAGATCAATAAGGATTAAATTCTGCCTTCCCTACTGAAGTTTTGTTTGTTTCCAAGATTGGTTTCTATTGTCTGAATGTGAAATTTCTAACTGTGTAACAGCTTAGTTTCCAGGAAATTGGATGTTTATTTAGCCATGGAATAAAAACCACAGAGACAATTCTTTGTCCTACATAATATCACAGAGAAGTATTAGTTACTATTAGCATTTCAGAGCAAGTTATTATTGTGACTTACAGAAAAAATGATTGCTGAGCTTGGAAACATCATCATCACTCTCAGGTCTACTTTTTGGGGGTTTTACTATTTTTTTTCTTTTAATCTTCAGGATTTTAAGAGGATGTTTCACAGGTACTAACTAAAAGAACACATTTCGAACACAGTTTTTATTGATTGCATGTACTGTAGGCTATGTAAAATACATGCAAACCATGAGTATGGTTTCAGTTAGACAATTTCTGTAGCCACTCCATTAAACAAGCAGCAGCCTACACTTGGTCCCCTCTCCTTATTCCAGAAAGTAGCTCAGGACTTCCAGAAACAAAGATAGTACTTCATGAGCATGAACATCCTACTCTTTATTTACATGATAGTTAAATAAATATGATGTGCACCCATACATCTTCCATGGAGATATCTAAAAATAAAGCAACCAGAACAGGAAACATTCTGGGTGGAGGATGTAATTTTCAGCATAAACTGGTATGGGAACCTCATGTTGTCCTTGCAACATGAGTAATGTACAGAAACTGCTTGGGTCACGAGGAGGAAAAAAGTTTTGAATCAATCCTCCCAAACCTAGTTGCATGTGAGTTTTCTTGACAGATAACATTATTAACATTTACACAGGCCCAGATTGGCTCTACAATTAACACTCCATGCTGGGCAACAGCCATTCCAGCTTGGCTGCCACTGCATTTTGAATAAACACCATTTGAAACTGAGCTGAGCTGACAGCATACAATTGCATTACATTGCATTATGTCATAAAATCTTTCACCCAGTAACACTGACCAAACTGCAGAAAGTTCAATATTCTTAAAGAAATGTCCAACAAGCTGCTTTATCTTGGCTATTGTTTGCGATACTCATTTTTGCAGGTCTTCTACTGTATTTTCTGGTATATTTTGTGATTTTTTTCCCATTCCTGATGTGGACAAACTATAGAGAAAAGTGAGAGTAAAGCAGTAGAACAAAACAAAATAAAACAAAACAAAGCAGCAAATATTTTTTTTCTTTTTATTATTGGTCATAATACTGAGATTTTATTAAACTGTATAAGAAAAAACATTCACATATTTTAAAATTGTATCCAGAATTTTTAATCTTTAAGAACTTAGCTCCTAGAGGATAAAAGCATATTTCAGGGAAAGAATATGCACAGTATAAAAATGGTTTGAAAGGCATTTGGCTATTGTTTATTTATGTGGCATTTTCAGTACATAATACCATTTTAAAAGGCTCATTGAGAAGTAACATTCTTGAGATGAATTTTGCTTCTGCCAGGTATACCTTCTTGAATAAATTCATGTAAATGAAAAAAAGACCTTTCAAAGAAAAGGAAAAAACAATATAAGAGAAAGAGAGGGAGGAATGCACAATAAAGGAGAAAAGATCATAGAAATGAGGTATAGAATGAAATGATTAGACAGAAGTGGTGGAAGGTGTGATTTCTCAAAAAAAAATAGAAAAAAGAAGTAAATTTCATACTGGGAGAGAGTCAATACAAAGGGAACCTTCTCTTGCAGCTGTCTTTACTGCTCCATATTTTTACTCTGACAAGTAGAAGAGAATGGGAATTTAGCCAGGAGAAGAAAAATTAGCAATTGCAAAAGGCAAACCCCTCTAAGTTCATTAATTCAGAACCTTTGGTTCTTGTCCACTTTCAATACTTTCTTCCCATGACAACATGCTCAGTTGTTGTTTTTTTTATTTTTATTATTGTTATTATTATTATTATTATTATTCCATTCAACATGTAGTCAATTTAACTTCATGGCCGGTAAAAATTGTTATCATTTAACAGCTCTTTGGAAATCACTAATGTCAAACTTTTGGTCCACAGAAATTGAGACACTGATATGTTACCTCCTGCATGGATTCAGCTTTGGAGAATGAATTTTAAACCCCTCAAAACTCCCCTGTACTGGAAGGGGTTTTTCAGTGTTATAGTGGACAAAGCGATGCTGCCCTTTCTGATCATTTGCTGCACGGGCTGGGTAGATGAGGCAGACATGGGGAACATCTCTTGGAAGGAAACAGTACAGACTGTGAGCCTTCATTTAGTACATTTTATCAGCTATCTCAAGGTTGCAAAAGTGAAGACATCTATGGACCCTCTGGACACAGCAGTCAGGCACACTTCAACTTGGCTGAGTTGCCAATTTAAAACTCTCCATGGCCTGTGTCAGTAGACATCTAACTGGTAGACTATCAGCTTTTGGTCTCCTGAGCTGCAGCTCTTATGTCCATCCTGGGTGTCTTGAGAGTGTCTGGTAGCTTCTGACAGTGTGCAGAGTCCTCATTCCAGGACTTGAAAAAGTCTTTTCTATAGTCCTTCTGTATTAACACATAGCATGCTCTACCATAATTGTGGGAACCAGAACTCCCATGACACTACAAGCACACTTGTAGTTTTCAAAATACAGAATATGAGCCTGCAATAAGGCATTTCCACTGTAAAAGAAAAATAACTTTTTCCCTGACTATCACTGTATAATAGACTCATGTTTTTACTTCATGCAGATCTGTGTATAACAAACTAGTGCAGCATCATTTTTCCCACAGGGTAATAAAGATTTGGACAAGAATATTGCTTTACAAAAACACCCTTCTTATTCAAATGTGCTCCTTTGTTATTAAGCAAGTTGATAATAGACTGTGTAAATTTGTTCTCTTGAAAAACAGAAACATCTTTATCTCCAACACTGTATATCAGCAACTAATTACGTTAGTTTTTAAAATACAGTAGATGAAAAATATATGAATAAAAATATTACAAGACTGGAATGCAATAAGCAGCTATTTCTCCTTTATGGAAGAATAGACCAAGTGAAGTCTATAACACTGTGGTCTTAAGAGAATTAAAGATTTTTTCTAGGGTATTTTTTTTCTCAGTTTGATCTGCAAGGAACTATTTATTCAGCAAATCTTAATCTTGAATTTCAGTTTAGTATGCTGAGATTATTATAGAGATGCATATATTTATGCAAGCATTCTTGCACATATAATATATTAATAGGGGAAAAAATCTTACCCAAAAGCTCTTTTGAGGATTTTTTTAATGCTATAGAGGCAGCATCCAATTTTAATTACAAAATTACTCCATAGGTGACTGCTATATTTCATAATTTTCTCCCCCCATCAATACCTCTGAAGTATTTAATATCCGGGAAGAATTCTATTAATTTGATTTGTTTTCCGTATCCTGTTTATCTTTATAGAGTAGCAGCTACACAAACATAAAAATAAATCTTCATTGTGCCTTCCATTCTGCTTTTTAAAATGAAATAGTGAATGCATTATATTAAGTGGTTTTGGTAATTACAGTTTCTATTTTATGTTTGCTTATTTTCTATTTTAATACTATTTTATCTTCATCAGAATGCCTCTTAAGATAACTAAATATCCTTCCTCTTTTACGAGCACTTCTTCAAACATTAGATTTCAGAAGTAGTTTAGGACTCTGAAATGTATTACTTTGAGAAAAACTTAAGCAGCTAAGCCCCAAATTTCAACTGTGATAAGCTCTACCTATCTTTATGATCAGAAAACATTTCTAATTTATTTCATGTCTAGATGGCACTGAAATGCACAGAGCCTGCTCAGAATTTGCCTCACACACAAATGTGCAGTTGTGGTCTGCACTAAACACAAACTAGTCAACAACTGTTCATCTCAAAAACATCTCTCCCCCTCGCCTTCCCTGCATTGCTCACTATTTTGTATGTTTTCCTTTTTATTTTAACTTAATTTGCTGATTAGAATACATAGCTAGGCTACTGGAAAAATAGCATCAAATTGCTTTTTAGGCCAAGGGTGTTCAGCTCTTTAACTCCTCTTCCCAAGAAGGAAACAGCTGTTTTGGCAAGGACTTTTCACCCTTCGTCTGGAGGCTGCCCAAGATATCGATTAGTCAAAGCATCTCTTGGTTTTGTGCAATTAGTGGCAGATTAGAAAACTGCACTTTGACTGTTTTCCAGAAAAATTAAAGTCTCATAGTTGATAACACAACCCATGTCTGCTCCCTTCCCAGAGCAGCTCCATCTCAAATACCAACTACATGGAAGATACAACTTCTTTTTTGTATTTCAGGACATCTCCAATGAAAAGCCGTTGCCTCAAAATGCATCACACAATTCCTCTTGTCCCAGAACATACATTAACTCTAAGCTGATAGTTAATTTCAAATTTAATCTGATAAGTAGGTGGTGACTGATTTAGCTCTCCATTAAGAGCAAGATGTGTGCCCTGTCACCTTATCTGGGGTTTGCAGCAGCTGTTAGTTGGGAGACAGGAATCATGATAGAAACAGATTCCCACACTTAACAGTGCCCAGGAAGATGGCAAAGTTTAATCTCAGCCTTGATCTGGACTTTCACCTGCGTATCACAGCTTCAAGGCACTTCTTTAGGAAATACTCTGGTCTCCAGCCATTAAACTCACATAAAGGACTAGTGGCAGCATGACAAGCAGCAGCTGTGTTAGTATGATTCCAATGCACGTGGCATTATTGACCTGGGAGAGGAGCCCATGCACGTGGCACATCTCCCTGCCAGCATCCCTCTGAAGATGCAGAGAGGATCCACCAGTTCTCATTCCAGTCAGGATTAAACAGGACATAGGCTGAGATAAAGCAGCCAATGCAGTTGAAGGCATATGAAAAAGCAGAACTTTTCAGGATGAAAGAGTAAGAGGTTTAGAGAACTTACACATCTAATGGGATTCTGCAGCCACCAAGCAAAAATAATTTCTGCATTGGATTTTAAAGTTACATCAAGTGAATGCAGGCACCAGCTTCCCACATGAGGCATTTTGGCCTCTCTGGGGATGACACAGGAGCTTTCCAAGCTGTGAGCACAGGATTCCTGCAGGAAGGGCTCTATTCATGCTCTGCTCTTGCAAGCACCCTGCATCAGATGCAGTGCTGTGCTGCACATGCTGGTGCATTGGGACAGCACGTGCAGGCACAGCCAGGTACAGTCTGCATCAGCTCTGCTGTGCTGTCTGTAGTCTGTCCCTAATGCTCCTACCCCAAGTCATAATCCAATAAAGGAATACTCATCATAAACCAATAAAAGAATTATAAAAATGCAACAGAAATAACAATTCTTCTTCTGACTGACATAAGTATATACCCTGGTTCCTGCCAAGCACATAGGCTACTGAAGATCTCCTTCTGGGCTCCTTTGCTGATCCTCTCTACAGGAAAGGGATCCAAAGCACCAGGGGAAGGGGCCTGGGTTTCTTTCAGGAGCCCTGGTACTAGGAGGTGCTGCAATGTCACATGCTGGAACATACTTCTATTTTAATATTTACAAGGAAAGAGGGAAGCCTTCATTGAAGACCTAAGCAACTGGCAATGGATAAAGAAACTTGGCCCTTTTAGCCAGAATTTTTTAAAAAAGAAGAAATTTAAAAGACCTCTGATCATTTAAATGAACTTTAGGGAATCATTTGAAGACATCTGTTTTACTATTTCACTTTAAAGATGGGTGTGTGAACTCTAAAGAGAATTTAAAGTTTTCCCTACTGTTTTTAATTATTGGATATTGTATCATATTGCTTTTCAAGCCAAGGGCAACAGAAAGCCTCGGGAATATGTCAGTGCTTACCAGGAGCTGATTTATGTTTGTTTCTGAAGGAGAAGGAAAGGAGACACCAACTGCAAGTGAGTGTTATAGCAGAGCTGACTGAATGTGGTTTTGCTTCATATTGTAAAACACTGGGAGCATGTACACAGATAATTACTACATCTCAACAAAGGACTAGCAGATTCTTCAAGCACATTAGTTTTATCATTTATGACCATTGAAGTAGATATTTTCATCAGATTTTCTCAGAGAAGTATAAAAAGTATTATAAATGTCATAGCTGTCACAAAGGCAGTACATCAGTAGCACACAGAAAATGTGATCACCACCCACCTGAATGATTCCTCCTAGAAATGAAACTGCTGCTGCAACTCCAATCCTCTGCATTTCAAACTCTGACAAACCCCAAATTCCTGAATTATTGTTTGCAGTGAAATTAGGTCTGACTGAAGGAACAAGACGCTCAACTGCATTGGCAGATATTAAGGAAGTTAAAGCAAAAGTTCCTGTAAAAAAAGCCACACATTAATCACCAATAATTGTATATCTTTCTGTACTCATCTCTCATGGTCTCTTTTTCAAAACAGCCATTATGAGTAAAAGTGCCATTTTGAACATTCCTTTCATCATAAGAATAATTTTAAGGTAATTTTTCTATGTAACACATATTTCTTCCCATAAAATATCATTTATACAAGCAAATTAAATGTAAAATTTTTTTAGCACATTCATTAAAACAGATTTACAAAACAGATTCAAATACAACAATTTACAATTATTTCAAGTTATCAGAAAGGCTTTTAACTCACACTGGATGTGATCAAGCAGCTATATGTCTGAGAATCCCAAGTGTTCACCATTCAAATTTCTAGGGCAATTAATTCACACTATATATATAGTACCTAGCACTCTAATAAATTATGGCAAAAACAAAGGCAAATTATGACATAAACATTTATTTGCTGAGAGAGATAAAGCACATTTAATGACACAAAGATAAATGAGGATGACAATCCAACACTGAAAGACACAAACATGCAGAGCTATTAGAGCATAAGAATATCTTGCTGTGCCAGACCAGTGGCCAATCTTGCCCAGTACTTTGCCTGCACCTCTGGCGGTCAGAGGTGTTACCCAGGGAAAGCACACAAGCCTGGCCATTTTCTGTGAGCCATTGCCTTAATTCCAGCATCCATAGGTGTTGTGTTACAGAAGTACTTCCTTTGCTGGCCTTTTATGGTTTTGTTTGTGGACTAGCATTCATGAATTTGTCAAAAGTTTGTCTGAACCTGTTTATAATTTCTCCTTTGCAAAGTCTCCTGAGAGCAGGTTGCAGGAGTTCAGCATCTGCTGTACTGTTGTCTTTAACCTGTACTTTATAAACCTTTTAAAGCAATTTTTCTCTGAACTCACCCATTTTCTACTGCTGCAGGACCTGGTGAACATAGTTCTGCCCTGGCCTTGGCCTTCACAGAGTAAAGCTCACACCATGAATTTCTCAGGAACCCACCAGGGATACCACCACCCTGAAAAATGACCATGAGGTCCAGTGTTTTGCTTCATGTCTTTCAACCTGCTAATAATTAATAAAAGGACTTTTCTTCTATCACAAGGACAGCTCAGTTTCTTTAGTAACCTTTGGTGTGGAACCTTATCAGTAGCTGTTTGACTATTCTGATATCTTATATTTAAAGTATATCCCCTCTCCATGCACTTGTTGACATTCATACAGTAGTCTAGAAGGTACTGAGGTAGGATTTTCCTTTACAGAAGTCACATTAACTCCTCTCCAACAGGGTCTGATTATACATATCTTATTTTGCCACATCCCTAGAATGTCCAAGGCCAGGTTGGATGGGGCTCTGAGCAACTTGACCTAGTGGAAGATGTCCCTGACCGTGGCAGAGAGCTGGAACTAGAAGATCTTTAAGGATCCTTCCAAACCTGGCCATTCTATGGTTGTGAGATGTTGGCATAAAATTAAATTTGAAAACAGCTTACATGAAGTTCTATCTTAAATCAAAGATTTTTATGTGTTATTTGTAGCAGATAAAGCTGTCTCAGAGAATAGTTCAAAATTAATTATGTTTACAAAAGTCAAGAAGAAGGTGTTTGTGTTTGTTGTTCAGGTGAGAAATATTTTAAGTAGACCAGCTATTTTAAAGAAGAGGCATTTCAAGTGAATAAAAGTTAACAGAACAGGGCCATTAATGGATTTTCCATTTCATATTAACATGACTGCCCTCACCAACAAAGGACACTTTTACAGACTATGTATATATGGAGAGCATCACAGATCTTACAGCAAATTCTGGTAAGTGAAGAGATTGCCTCCAATGTCCATAAGGAATTATGGAGCATTTGAGGCAGGCAGTATAGCTCCTACACACTCAGCTACAGACCACAATGCCTTAACTGAGGCTGGGTGAACAAGTGCATGAGACCTTCCTTTTGAAAGGATCAACAATATATGTCACTCAAATTTATTAATTAAAAAAAATTCCATGTGTGCAAGAAAATTCTTCTGTTGCCTTTTTTTTTTTATTATTGAGATTAAATTTTGAAACAGAATTATGAATGAAAAGAGTTTCGATACCAAGGACCATGCAGAAATCTGCAGACATGAAGCTATGGAACTCAGGAAGTCATTCTCTGAACAGTATTCCCACCCAAGGATAAAACATCAGTCTTAACAGCTTGTACTTACCTATTTTATCATCTGTTTCCATTACTAGAATTTATGTCAGCCAGATGCTTATTTATCTACTTTACTACATATGATGGATTCTTGTCTTCATAATAATTTTACACCAACAAACTTCTGACAATACACTTCTAAAAGTTTTAGTTTTGAAACAGATTTTTAATATAAGCTAAAGTTTAAATCTATCCATATTCAAGAGTAAAATTTATTTTCTAGATTCTAAATTTCCACTTTTTTTTGAATGCTTCCCTTTTAACATGAGTTGAGTACAGTCCCTTACTCACTACGACATTAGGACGCTAACACACCCACAGATCCTTTTTGGACATCAAAAGGCTCAAATACTTTCTCTATATCTAGGGAAAGCAAACTTTCAGCTCTCCTTTTTCTCTAAGTCAATTTGTAGCTGTTCAGATTTTTTTTAAATAATGTATCCGAATATTTTTGATCAAAATGGTGATTAAAATGTGTTGCTAACTTCTTAGCAGAACATTGCCTACACTTGTGCAATCAGATTCTGCAGAGTTCATTTAGAGTGTGATTACCCAGAACCATCTTTTCTCCTTTCAGGAGCTTTTCTCCTCTTCAAGGAAGAGATACCTCCTCCCTGTTTAAATCTTCTGGCAGCCCCAGGGTCTGCTTCCCTTTACCCAGCCATGCTGTGTGCTGCTACTGGGCCTATTTCATCCTTCCTGCAAACTTGAGAGCCATCAAGTACCCACTTCTGCACAGCAAAGAATTTGTGGTTCAATCTAATGAGTATCATTTCCAGCTGCCCTCTATAATTTGTTTTCTTTTGGCTCAGAAACAGAGCATTCATCAGCCTATTAGGAGCATAAAGCCATTCAGTTCTTCAGCTGCTGCGGCTCTGCTGAGGGTAAAAAGTAACTCATAACTACCAGCAGAGCAAGCAGCACCTTCCACTCTCCACCCAATGACTCTGCAAGAGGACAACAGTCTTCACTAGGAGAGTCTCTAGCTTTAATACAATAGCAGGTACCGGGCTCAGGTTCGGTTTTTTTCTTTTCCTGAGAAATACAGGATTTGTGTTTTAGACAGGTAAGAAGTAATGTGTGTTTTCTATGGTTTAAGAGGCGGTCAAACCTTTTTAATTTCCATCTACATAAATCTTGTTGGCAGAGACCTTTGTTAAATGCTTAGCCTGAAGCAGATTTCTAAAGCAGACTTAAAATACAAAAGCTCTTACTAAATTACATTTACAAAGGAAGTATCAGTGAAATTTAAATTATAATGGCAGGAGTCACTCCAATATTTTCTTAATGAGGCTCTTTAAAGTACTTAAACTGACAAAAACTGACAAAAAATAGTTTTAAAGAGAAGCACAAAAACATCTTATTCCTGTATAATCATAGATAATTTTCCTTCCATTGACCTTTAAACAAGAATAAATTCCAGTATCTGGTTCCTTGTTTTTGAAAACGACTTTAGCAAACAGACACTTACCTGTTGCAACATGACGTCCCATTCCAAATATGGCATAAATAATGACAGGGAAGAAAGATCCATATAAACCAAAAACTGGATGGACTGAAGACAGAACAGCAAAGGCCAGCCCTAGAGAAAGTTGAAGAGAATTACTTCACTGTATGAAGATAAAACTGGTCTGTTTGTTTTATTATTTTTTATTTTTATGAGGAAATGTCTACAATTTTATTAAGAGCAGGAAAAAACTCACCTTCTTTTATTAAAACCTAAAGTGTAAGTGAACTACTGTACAATCAGGATCAGAAATAACTGTGGAAGGTTTTTCATTTCATCCTCAATATCTGCATATCCTACCATGTTTCCAAGTTGTCTCCATTGGTGGTTCCAAGCCTCTTTTAATAGCCGGGCCTCGCAGGAGGAGGCAGCGTTGTTTCACCCCCACCCTCACAAACATGACCTGAGACTGCCAGGTCTCCAGGCAGTGGGATAGTTATTTCTCACAAATATGTCAAAACTTGTAATTTTGGTTTGGATGGAGCTCCTTCAGTCTGCTTTCTAATTTCTTAAACAAAAAAATATTCCAGAGTTCATCCTCTTTAGGTGCCTGGTGTTTTTAAGCCTTTAGATATTAACATTTCTTTCACCATGTAAACCTGTCAGTTCAGAAACAGAAAGTATTTGACTTTCATGTTGAGATGGAGAATGAATGGAATTGGTTCAGGTTTAACTTTATAGACTTAATAATTACCTTCCTTGCTTAGCTATAGAGGACAGCATCCATCCTTTTCTTAGATGGTCTTGGACAGGAACTCATCTTTCAACAGAGACATCCCTGCAAAGCAGCAGATTTGGTTGCTTTTCAAGTTAAGATACCTAAGATAGCAAGTCAGACTGCATTGGCTTCTTGCAAGTCATCAGAAGGAGACTCCCCAGACTGTGCTTCAGATCAGCATGGCCATTTCACTGCTCTTACTGCTGGAAACTGAGAGCAGGAGAACTTGCCTTGCACAGTTGCTCTGTAGATTGTGGTGATCATCATGCAGCCTGGAAGAAAGGACTGGCCTGTGTAACACACACAGGATGCCTTTCTGAAGTCCATCTTCAACCTTAGTGTATTCACAAGCCCAGGGCAGATGTGTGTGCACTGGGAGAATGACCCTGTGTGGTTTGTGACAGAGGTGATTCAGATCTGTGGAATGGAGTTGCCTTCCGTGTACATTTGAAACTCCCAAAGAAAACTAAACCTGTGGGGTTGATTGTTCTCACCAAGCTTTCCTAACTGCTCCAGAAAGCATTCTTTACCTGAAATGCTGGTGTTATGGGGCTTTGATAAAATGGAGAGTGCCAAAGAGTGTCTTTGCTTATGGGCTTTCAGAAACAATTCTGAACATTTTTATCCAAAATATCCTTCTTAAATTTTCATTTGAGTCTGTAACAAAGTGCACATAGTGGGGAGAGGCAAGAAAATGAGAAAAGATCAGAAGTGTGAAGTTCTCAATGAAGCAGTTCATCTGTTCTTAGAAAAATCTCATGGTGAAGATTTTTCTGAGATGAATCCTACATGGATCATTTTCATCCACACTGTGCTCAGCAAAGTAGCACTGTCAATTATGACTTGGAGAAGAGATATTTTAAAATGTGTTTAGTTTTCTACTTCTTTTAAACAGTAATGGACTTGGTTGCTGTTCAGCCTTGTAATTAGTGCATCTACTGATAGTCACTTCTGCATTTTTCTCTTAGCACAGCATTATCATAAACAATAAAGCTCTTTGAAATTGTAGTGCAACGTCCATGTTCACATGATCAATAGAGGTAAAAGAAGATTCTGACCCAACAGCAACACAAAAGGGTGTGCCTGAGGAGAATAAAAACATCACAGGAGAGAACTGCATGATCCTATCCAGGCAAAATAGAGCATGGAGGAGGAGGGGGGAATAGAGAATAAGAGAAATAAGTTTTAGAAGCTTGTTTAACACTGGAAAGCTCTTCCATTAAAACAATTCTGTGAACAAAACTAAAAGGAAACAAAAAATTTGGAATTAATTCACTAGTCGAGCACTACTCACACAGCTATTCCAGACTTGCAATAAAGCATTATGCTAGGCTAATTTATTTTACTCTCCAAAAAGCAAAGAATTCAGAAAAATCACTATAACTTCAGTCTCATTTTAATTATAACAACATAATTAAAATTAAGCTACCTGTCTGTGTGGACAAGCATAAGGGAAATACTCAAGCTTCAGTACTGAATTCTGAGCCAGATATGTAGTTTAGAAGGTTTTTGGGAAGAGCCTGTTAATCCTGGTTATAGTTATAAATCCAGATGATCTGCTGCTGATAAATATCACTTGTTTACAGGCAGATAACCTGAACTTAAATTCAGCCCTTGTTTTTCTCCATTTCATTCCTAGACCTTTCACATTCTTTTGTACTAAGTTTCTAGAAGCAGTGTGTCATTTTTTTCATGGTGTGGCCATGGCAATCAAGACAGAGCTAAAATTACCAGCCTTTGACTTGAGTCCTGGCTCAGTTTGTTAGGGTTTTACTCCCATTACTGGAGCATGTCACTTACTGAAGTGTGTAAGAACAGAGAGGGACTATCAAATAGAATCAGTAAAGACTTTAGGCTTTCTGATTAGGCATAAAATATTCTAAAAGTTCAAATGCTTTTCAAGATGTAATCAGTAGTACATTTCAGCATATTTCATTAATTTTTGTATTAAACTTCCCTGCAATGCTTTCTGTTTGCTCAAGAACTTTCCTGTTAAAAGACAGAAAGCATTGTTTTATTTTACTTTTTATTCCAAACAATAATACTTAAAAGAAATAGATCATAAAGGATCTCACATAATCTTCACTGGTAATATGGAGAAGCCTCCATGGCAGTGACATTAAGGTTTTCATAATATAAACTCCATTAAAAGAAATGCAAACAAATATTGAACAGTAAGTTCGGACACAGTACATTAATATTGTTTGTTTTAACTACCTCCTTATCATAAGATAACATTGTGGGACACACTTGCACAGAAAACCAAGACCTGTGACTAGCACCAGGTGCTTTACAATCCTCTGGCACACCATGCTGAAAAGCAAGAGATGCTCAACACTGTTGCTCGGTGTCAAATTCAAGCGATTGCAAAATAACAAGCTTGATACAAAGAGAAACAAGGCCATCTCCTACCACAGGAGGAATGCCTCAGCTTAAGTTGGAAGTCTCTGCTAATTAGATTAGGGCCAAAACTACAGCAATAAAAAAATATATTTTCCATAGGAAGAGCTATGAATCACCGGAGCATAGTCAACTAGTTAACTGTTTTCTGCATCTGGAAATAAGCTCATGATAAATACATCGGTTCCAAGGAAAACTCTTTTGGAAATACTAGGTGCAGAGCAGAAATTAAATTAAGAAGTAGGAAAATTATTAAGCCTGTAATTAATTTGCAGAATATCAACATTAGTATAATTTAGTATTTACTGTAAAAAGCTATATATTTTAAAAGTTTTTCTGATAGAGTGTATATTCAAATAACTCTCTGTAATTGTAACCTTTTATTCTTAGGTGTGACTATACAAAGATGGTCAGACCCCAGGTTTATGGAACTCTAAATAACACTAATTCATCCTATCCCACTCAAAAATGCTCTCTGTAGTTGTGTGATGCTTCAGAAAAATACAGCTTCTCCATTTGTTCACAAAGCTCTCTTATGTAGTAAGACAGGTATTTTCTGAGGATCCCTAAAATGTAGAACTGACACATATTTAATCAGTCTCCTATCTGTGCTTCTTGGAGAACTAGCAAACCAGACAACCAATTACTCATATCCCAGGCTTTAATCTCTAAGTCCAGGATAGCTAACTTCTATTGAAGAAAAAAACAAGATTTTTTTTTTTCTACCACAGGAAAAAAAAATATTTCATAACAGTTTTCCTACATAAACCTCCAGTTCTGGAGTATTCTTTGGCAATGGCTTCATAAAAGCTCTTAACACAAAATGATCCTTTGGAAATAATATCATTAACCTCCAAAAACTGGGAAGCTCAGTATCAGTTTTCTCAATGCACGTTTACCTCATGCTTGCAAGACCTCTGTTACTTAATGACTCCATTTGCTGGGGCTACACAAGTGGATTGAACCTTCTGTCCTATTTAGTGACAAAGTACCAAGAGCTTAAAATCACTCCTTGGTTCTTCTGTCATTCAAAGCCTGAGACAAATGAAGAATGTAAAGACAAAATGGAAGGACAGATCCTCAAAAATGAACCATAAATCTTTCAGAGACCATACAACGTTGATTTGGCAACCTCCCTGTTTTTTGAAGGATCCTTCAGTCCAATTCCTTCCCATGCAACTGTCTCCTTCAGCCTGGTGAGAGTTAAGCACCTCAGCTGTGTTAAGCCATAGTGAGTTCACAGTATTTCATAGAATCTGAAATGCAGCTCTCCCAATGTACCAGCTGACAACCACAGCAAAGGTAGATTTGAGAAAATAGTTTTCTATTCTGCCATTTTACAGGTGTCCAGGTACTGACATTTGTATCTTAATGTTCAAAAGGAAAATATGCAAGCATTATGGTACAAGAAACCAGTGGATGGCATGACCTGCTTATGATTAGAAGACAGCTTGACCCTTCTGTACGTAATAGAGTTTAGATACATACAAAACAAAACATTTAAAAATTTCTAGTGCTTTCTTTTCTTTTACAGAGATCCTCAAAATAAAAAAAGGTATCAGTCTTGACAGACAATCTGAGATGAAACATTAAGACCACTTTAAGATGAATTTGACACAATATCTGAACACCATAAAGATTTCATAAACTGTTTCACAGTGAGTTCTATGAGCTATTATCCACTAGTCAGCCATAATACCCGAAGAATTTGGCCACCTCCAGAATCAAAGAAGCATTTTGAAAGTGGATTATAGGTAAATTTCTCTGTATTTCAGTAAGAATAAACAGAGAATGAAGCCTTCAGAAGTTTCTGGCAAGCAGGTAACTATGAGGTAAACTTTTGAGAAGCATCGATGCTGTGGAGGAACAAAAACCTGTCATGAGTGATTACAGGCCTTAATCCAGATGAGCTGGACTTTCTAAAATCCATGAAAAGGGCATCCATTTTGGCAAATTGATGGCCAAAGATCTGAACATTAATAGTTTTCTGATCTGGAAGATTATATGTGCTGTCATTTCTTTCTTCAAGAATCAACATTTCCTGGGTTTCTCAGTCTCTGTCCATGGTGCTCAGCACCCCAAGGCACAGGGGTGCACACAGCTCGTCTGGTCATACAACGTATGGACACCACAGTGCACCTGGACAGGAGGCCCCAAGGGAGTCAGAAGTCATCCAGAAGCTGAATTCACATTTCTAGTGGTATATTACATGGGTCTGTATCAACACATGTGTAACTTGGAAGAATTTTTATAGACATTAGAAATAAAATATTGCATGCACAGCAGCCGAAGTGCCTTACTCCTCCACTGGAAAGTTGTAAAGTGTGAAACATTGTCCCACATTTACTCACTAACACATGAAATGTCATATGCAGCTTACATCATTATGGTTTGCATGGGAGAACTATAACAGAGTTCAACTGGACATTCTCTTCCAGAAATCATGAACTACGTGCATTCTCCAATGCATTCTGTAGGAGGTTTTTCTGGCTCTGTTTCCAAATGTGCCTATTTGATTTCATCTACACATGTTATTTGTAAGCCAGATGTATATTTACAAGGCAGCTTTACCCCTTAATAAAATTATTAGCTCCAGTTAGTCAGCTCAGAGTATATTTATGTCTGCATTTATGATTAGAGCCTGAAATAAACCCCTGGCAACTATCACCCTTGAGAAGACACAGCTGGGGTTCCTCCATGAAAAGCTAAGGAAAAAAAATTCTTTAAGTTTTTGGCATCATGCCTTCCAAAACACTGGGCACCAGTTCTGGAATGCAGGAAGGCAGTATAGTTAATTTTTTTTAATGTCAAGGTCTCCAGCCAGTGTTAAGGAATTAGTTGTTCAGCAATAAATCCAGCTCCAGATTAAATTAACTTTAATTAAAACATACAAACCACACCAAGACTCAGTGAGTTATTATTGGGCTTGAAGAATGAAAAAGAAAAGAAGTTGGCAGAAATAACAATACTGATTTCATCAGATGCCATCTACATATTTAACTTTTAGAGGAAATATGTCTCAAGGGCCCTCCACCCTCCAAAAAAACAGCCCACCAAAATCCACTTGAGGCAAAGCATTTCTTGCTCATGAGAGGTCATAGGAAAGGCAGCAAATGTGTAATACTAAATATAAATTCTACATGAAGCATATCCCTGTACTAGCTGCCTACAAAAAATAATATTTTTTTTTAAAACTACAAACACTGACATCATTGCAATCTGGTAAGTTTGAAAGTCCAAATCTTATACCTTTGTGCTTCCAATGGGCAGCTATCGAGTACATGCAATATAACACACAGAAAAATGTTCATTTCAAAAGAAACAGAATGATGTTTATGATTCTACAAACTTAGCAAGAGAAGACTCAATCAGAAATACAGAGGCAGTGCTTTCCTTTTGAAACTCCCACACATTTGTCTTAACTTTTTCATATATATATATATGTATATATATATATACAGAAGTTCAAAACATCACTTTTTTTTTTGAGCAGTAGCTCAAAAGAGTGCATAAAATTGTGAAGACCCCCACTTGTGATCTACTCCCCTTTATGACAGCCAAACACAATTGTTTCTAATTTAGCATATCCATGAATGGAATTATGTGATAAGGAGATCCATCTTCTGAACTCAATATTTAGATACCATGTTTTTATAACTACCAATTTTAAATCTAAATATATTCATGTTACTTTATTTTCACTTCTCCGTGTGCTGCAACTCTCTTTTAATTTAAAATTTTAATTTTCCTGATAAGGAAAAAACCTTCTCATGTTTTAATTAACCTGTCCGAGCCATTTAAGTTTTCTCCCAAATATAATCTTTGTTTTTCTGCTGCTTCTCCTAGCCTTTTCTTCTACTGAGATCATCTTCCATGAAGGCAACCAAAACGACACACTGTATTGGTGATAATGGATCAGCAGACATCACTGCTAGTGATCATCACTTTTTTTGCACCGCCCAACTCATGCAGCAACAGGGGTTTTTTTCCAAATAGGCTAATTATTTTCTAATAGATCATTAAAACCATCTCTGAGTGCAGCAGCAGATTCGTCGTTAGAATCCATACATAAATCTGAAGCAAAATCCACCAACTCTCTTAGAGCCTTGCTTCAGAATTGCATAGCTGAATCAATCACTCTGGTGTCCTTTATTGCTCTACATGCATATGTTTTTTCATTATTATTATTATTATAATTATTATTATTACTAAAGAGAAATACAACTCTATGGTGTGCATCTGATCCAGTCTCTCATCTGCAATACAGAGTTGTAACTGGGGTACAACACTATACTCACTATCAATCATAGAACATAATTCAAAATTTGACAGAATCATGTGTTACCAGACATGCAATGACACTTACCTAGTTTTTTCAGAATTCTGAGATGGCAATTACCCATTGCCATTTGAATGTGTTTCTCTGTTTGATATCAGTTATATATCCAAGTGCTTGACCATTTCCCACATGACAAAGTGATCATCCTTCAGAAAACTGAGCCAAAGTTCTAATTTTGCACAGAGGCTTCTATTCAGATCAAATACTTCAGTAGAAATTACCATGCCTTTGTTTTGTACTTATTTTTTTAAAGGCTGAAAAAGTACTTGTATGTTTGGGAGGGTTTGGAGAGGTTTTACTCAATTGCAGTGTTAGACATTTATGTCAGTAGCAAACTACTGAAACCTGAATTCTTTGCACCATAAACTGTCTATGTAGTATTGCATAAGTAATTTCTCTGTTTCAAGCAAAACCATTTTTGTGTGTCTAATTTCCATATCCATAAACTTTTCTATTACTGATAGACAGTGTAAGGAGCTCTAAATTCTTATAATGAAAAGTACTGGGTATAAGTATTATCATCACCCAGAAAATTACAAAAAAAAAAAAATTAAGTCATAAATTTCTGTAAGCAGGAGTCTTTCTGGTCATTAATAGCTTGAAATTGGGGTTTATAATTATCAAAACCTCAGGAGAGGATCTTGGAAGAAGCTGGAGAGAAGGGTTGATATTGTCTGATGTCAGGTACCTACATCAGAAATTTACATCCAGAAAGAGTAAAACAACTTCAGATGTCATGCAGAGCACTTAATTTTCACAGCATGTCATGACCAAAATGTCATGACCCACATTTGTGTCCCCTACCTGTATAGAGAACATAAATAAGTTACATACACTAAAATATATATTCAAGCAGATTAACTTGGGTAATAATTCCTCTGGCAATGAACTCAACTGCATGACAGAGGGTCTATTTTACAAACTTTTTCAGACAAACCTGGCTTAATTTCTGTTGCATTCAGGAAGTTTACTGATGGGTCATGGTACTAGCTACATAGCTTCTGTATGCCAGCCTTTTGTGAGCAGTGTGCACAATTCTGCCCAGGAAAAAAACAAACACCAGAAAACAAACAAAAACAAACCTCAAACCCCACATTCTAAACAGCAAAATACCACGGTATGGACTACCAACAAATATACACTGCAAAATGTGAATCCTGAGGCAAAAAGCTGTTTATTTGAAAAGACAAGACTAAACAAAGGAGGATAACAAAGTGGATTAATGGTAGATGGATCAAGAGCTTGGTAATGAATAAATAATGTCAGGTCACATATAAAAGGCCTTGAAAGTAAAGATGAATAATTTGCTTGGTGCTATGAAAGTTACCACTATGAAAATATGCTAAGCACCTGCATTTTGAAGAGATATGATGGGGCTATAGAACATGTTCTGAAGGCTACAGAAAAAACATGACATTTTAATGAAATTTAGCTACATGGATAGACTGCATCATAATTTAGCTCAACTTTATCATGTAAGGAAACCAAGAAAAAATCAAACTCAGGCTGATTAAAGTATTCTTCTTATATGAGTATGGGGTGACCATGTCACATGAAAAACCCACAAATAATTCTATTGTGACAGGTCAATGGATGAATTACAGAAAAGAAAACAGTAAGACCTGCCTTTAACCATGAACTGTTAAACATGAACTCTTTATTACCCACAAAGCCATGCACATAATGGTTCAGACACCTAAACTTTGATGTCAGCCTCATCAGTGTCTACACCTGAGCAGTGTTACACTCAGAGTGTAACAGCACCCCTGCTACATTCCGAGGAAATCTTATTAATATAATTAATCAACCTTAGCAAAGCAGATGGTTAGATTTAGTCAGATGAATCATGCCTGCGGTGGGTTGATTCTAGCCAGCAGTTAGATATCCAGCCAGCCACTCACTCCTCCTCAAAGGATGCGGGAGAGAATCAGGAAAGCAGAAGTGAGAAAACTTGTCAGTCAAGATAGACAACTTAAGTGAATGAAAGAAAAGGAAAAAAAGTGATGTAAATGCAGTCATTCACCACCTCTCACAAGCATAGAATCACAGAATAAACTGAGTTGGAAGGGATCTCTAAAGATCATCAAGTCAAACATCCCAGCCCTGCAGAGAACACCCCAAAAATCACACCATGTGCCTGAGAGCATTGTCCAAGCACTTCTTGAACTCTGTCAGGCTTCGTGCTGTGACCACTTCTCTGTGGAGCCTGTTCCAGCGCCCAGACACTCTCTGGGTGAAGAACCTTTTCCTGATATACAACCTAAATCCCTCCTGACTCAGTTTCCTCACGTCCTGTCACTGGTCACAGAGAGATCAGTTCCTGCCCCTCCACCTCCCCTCCATAAGCATGTTGAGGTTTCCCTCCATCTCCTCTTCTCCAAGCTGAACAAACTAAGTGATCCCTGCTGCTCCTCATTTAGCTTCCCCTCAAGGCCCTTCATCATCCTCATTATCTTTCTTTGGATGCTCTCTGATAACTTAATGTTCATTAACTCTTATCAACTAAGTCTTCATTTACCAGTGAAGAACAGAAAAGCAGCTTGCTGAGGACTACTTACCTGCACAACAGACCTGTGTTTCTATTAGCATGATTTCAATTCAGAAAGGAAAAAGAAGGTTAGGCATTTATGGGACATCTACATGGATCTAGCAATTGAATTTGGTTGCAAGGATGAGGGATACAGAATTAAATGGAAAGATGATTCTTCATAGGATGACCATTGATGGGGTATTAATAAGTTTTAAAGGGAAAGGGAAGAGAGCAATGAATGCTAATCCAACAAGAAAATTAGGGATTTATTTTGTTAGAGACATCTTGTTCTGGTTTATCATTAACAGAGTTTTGAGAAGTTTTTGAGACAAATTATGTAGTGATTACCAAAACATAAAAGCTCAAATTTCTTAACTTCTTATTACAGTATATAGCAAACTTCAAGACTGTATCATGATGTTCATTTTAGATTCAAAGATTATTTTTTCAAACTTAGGTATCAAAGTAAGAATAAGGATTCTATGTCAGCATTATCAAATTACATTTGGAATGAAAATTAAATAGCTGGAACTGATGAAGCCTGATTTCCTTTACTGGTTTTGACTTGTGGCTGGCTTCGCAGTCTGAGACTGTGCAAGTCCAGCTGGACCTTTGCACCAATTGGTGTATTTGAAAGGGTGGGGTTTTTGTTGTTTTTGTTTTTTGGGGGTTTTTTTGTTAGAACTTGTAGGGTCTTTTTCCTACATGATATTTCCATAAAATTTTTAGAAACGCAATTATCTTTGACATTTCTTTCTCCATATTCTGTAGAAGTAGATAAAGGACTCTAAAACTAGGGGATACATACAGAGACAATACAAGTATTGTCTCAATAGGTAAAGAGCATTGAATTTTGGGACTCCTGAATTGATATTTATGTATTATTTTTAGCAGATAATGAAACAACTCTAGGAACATTTTCAGAATGGCTACTTGATTTCAGCAATGACTCTTTCACCACAAATGCCCGACAGCACACCATGAAAATCCCATGCCTTTACTTTCCATCTAACTACATCCCTCAGTCTCCTCTTCCCCAGCACAGTTTTGTTGCTTTCACAGTAAGGACAGTGACTTTCATCTTTTCTTCCTTACTATACAAAGAGAAACCAGCAGTTTTATCTAAAATTTAGATTAGAAACTGGAACACAAACACATTACACCAGATCAGAGCCGTTGCCAACCTAAATAGTCTGAATATGACCAATGCCAGATGAGTAAGAAATCCCACAGAAGGAAAGTGTGAAAAACACAGCTCATTCAGAAGGCCTTTCTTAATTATTCTCAAGCTACTGGACTGCACTCTACCCTGGGATTTGCAGCTTTCATCACTCAGAAAACTGTTGCATACAAATACAACTGTACATTTTTACAAGCTTTTCCAAAACTCTGAGGTTGAGGTTGCCACTATGGTCAGTAAGTCAATTATCACCAGTTACCTTTTTTTCCTACTCTTACTAGAATTTCTGCTTTGCATTTCATTACAGAATTTCTTGGTTTATCTTGTGGATGGAAGAAAACTGTCACAATAGGACCTCTGACAGTTTGGGTCTTTCTGCTTTGTGCTATATAACAAATGGAACTTCTTTTCATGCATAAGTCTTCCTGTGAAAATATTAGGATAGTTCTGGTAACTGGAATGCTTACAACACTAGGGAAAGACCTTATATTTGCATTCAAATTAAAGCACTACAAACATGATGAAATGCTTTTGTCTTCAACTCTTCTTATTTCATCCCCTAAAATCATTCCAAAATCTTGGGAAGCAGCAAGCAGAGAAAGAAAGATCAGGAGTTTCAAAGTATTTGTTTTTAAACAGCATAAAATAAGGATAAAATTGTTTCTAGAGTACTCAAAGATAATCTAGAAAACACAAATATTTATTTTCTGTCTTCACTGGGTCTTCTTAAATTTATCTGTTACAGTAAACAACTTCTTGGTACAAGAGTCAAATATGAAAATCCTGGCTAAAACTACCAACACCACAGAAATGCTGTTTAATGTGGCATTTTTGATGAATTTCAACATATTGTTAGTAGCAGCATTTTAATTACAATTGTTGTATACACACATACCAGTGAAATTAGATACTTTGCAGAGTTATGGTATTAAGGTTCTTAAATCATGCCAATGCAGATGTTCCTAATTACTTTAAAAGCACAAATACTTACCCAAATCAGTTGTTTCCAGTTTCAGCATAATTCAGTTAAAGGAGTGTTTATAATTTAACAACATGAATGATAGTTAGGCATACTTAATATGTTAGACTGTTAGGAAACAATGCATGTCATTCACATGAAGGAAGGAGTTAAAGTCTACATGAGATAAGAAGCTGTGATTTGTCTGAGACAAGTGTAAGATATTGTCATAAAAAAGTGACACTATCAAAGACACATCAAAAACTGACAAAAACATTTATTTCCTCGTAGCAATCACTTTACTAAACAAGATGACTGAAACTTAAAGTTTCTGCAGGTCATTGTGAAGGGTTTGAGAAGCTTTTCATTTTCCTTCCTTTTTTTTTCCTCCTTTTTTTTTTCCTTATGCTGTAAAATGGAGTCTAGCTCCACCCCTATTTTGTATTGCTGCTTGAAAAGACGTGTGGTAGGTAATGCCATACAGCATTAAATGAGCTTACAAACTATGGATGCCACAGATCCTCTCCCTGGATAATGTCTCTGGCAGGAACAACCTTCATGCACAGAAAGTTTTGAATTTTTCCTGCTGTTTTGGAATTTTACAGGTAATAGTATCATGCAAGTGTTTCTTCTAGAATAGCATATCTTAGAGGGCAATTATCATTTAGTTATATTTTCTTTTCCATGTGAAATAGGGAAAAAAGTTGGTAATTTAACTGATAAAACTTTGTATATAGCCATATGCTGCATGAATAGAGGTACTGCTCTCTCACCTTCCATATTAAATGTTTAAAAAATTGTCAAAGGTATGAGATAAATAGTAAAGTTCCACAGAAATTATCACAATGCAACAATATCACAATGCATTTCTATCCACATTGCACTTCCACTCTATAAATGAGTTAAGACTATATATTTTTCCTTATATTTTATTTAGATTCAATTAACATTAGATATGACCAGATAAACTTAAAATTTAATCTGAAATTATTTAACTGTACCTTGTGTCACCTGTTGGATGGCTAGCATCATCCCAGAAACTGTATCAGGAACCAAATTTTCCTTCCAGTTGTAGACAGGCACCCATTTCAAGATAGGCAGCCTTCTCATACACCAGCCTTTGATATCTTCAAAGCGAACAGCCTGGATTTTCCTCCGGACTGTGCTTCTTTTCCTTTCTGCCCCTGTCATCATTCCTACCCCACAAAAGCAGTGCCTCTGTCAGGAGGGTACACAGTTGAGCAATCACCCTGATCTCTGTCAGTCTCCAGTTTTCTTCTGAGATATTTCACTTCCAAACTACAGAGAAAAAAAAAAATGAACAGAAGCACTTTAGATTTCTGCAGCTGCTCTGTAACTGTGCTCAATGAAAACACTTATTAAGTGCTTCAATCACATAAACAGCTACATTAAATGCAAGAACCATCTACAACAAAGATCACACTTTCTGCTGTTTGCAAAAATTTGGTCTAGTCTCACATTAGTTTGTGATTCTTTCCAGTAACTTCCCGCTTTATATCCCTGTAATGCTTGTGCTTTTGGCCTCATTCCAGTGGCAAAATGAGGTATTACTGGGTGTGTGTGTGATATAGGCTGGGCTATGCTAATCTGAGCAAGAAGTGCCCAGCAGAGCAGGCATCTTCCTGCCAAACCCAGGAGAGCAGCCTTGTCTCTCCTGGGGGAGCTTTTCTGGCCGCAGGCAGGAGGCATTAAGACCTCAGTAAAGCTCGTGCTAGAAGACTTGTCTCTCTCCATCGGCATTTCTTCTTTTAAATGACAGGAAAAAGCTTATTTACGTAGCAAATGCAGAACATCAGGTAGCAATAATTCCTACTGGAAACACACACAGACTCTCTCTGTAGGCTGAAACCTCAAACTTCAGAGTAACAAGCTCAACGTGCAGCGAGGGACTGCAAGGTATCAGCTTCACATGGGCAGTGCCAAACATTCTTGTGACAATCATTCTCGTTCAAAGCTAGTCCTTTCTGCTCTTGGCTCAGCAAAGGCTCTCTCAGCACAAACAGTTCACCAAGTAACATTTGTTCTTGTAATAATGTCATGCACCTTGTGTACGATACAAAGTGCTCAGACACAAAGTGATAAGGGCGTGGAAGAGCTTTAAATGTTCACGCACTTAAATGCCTTGACTGATACAGAGCAAGGACACAGTAAGCTTTCTTCTAAGTTTTCTGTATCTCTGGATGGCAAAGAAATTTAAGCTGAAATGCAAGATCCATCATATGGCTGAAGTGTCTTCCCAATCACCGTTCTGCATTAAGCAATAAAAATAAATGTATTTTTTAAATATTACCAGTTTTAAAATACAAATTAATTTACATTTTATTGTTTAGATTAAGACAAATAAAACTGCTGAATTTTCCATCCAATACAACTTTAGAAAAATGAGACTACTTCCAGATGCAACAGGTAGACTGGCACAAAGACAAATGCATCAGTTCATTCTACTGAGTGACATTCAGCTGATGTCCACAACTGTGTCCCATAGCATTGCAAAGGTAAAAAGAAAAGAGGAAGAGAAAGAAAGAATTTCTTAGCTTGAGACAGATCCTTACTTTTAACTGTTCCTGGCACACTTATTTTCTACCCTGCACACCCATTAACAACATACACTTTTTAAAGACAGGTAATCTTACTTCTGTTTATTAGAATAAACCTCTAAGCATCAATTCTTTTTTCTTTTTATGGCTTGTGGGTTTTGTTTTCTCTGTTTTTTTAACTTGAAAGTAAAGTTCAAGGACTTCATAATCGAGGCATTCACGTCTGCCAAGTGTTTCACAACACAAATATTTTCCTTCTTTCAATAGTCAGAAGTGGACAGGAATCCTCACAGCTACAGCAAGACCTACTCAGCAGTCAGGTGCTGCTTAGTTCTGATGAAATGTTCAGTACCTCTAACTATAACAGTATTTACCATGAAATAAAAATCAAAATACATTTCTACACATAAATATCCATATGCAAAAACATAGCCAAATATAGGTACTTGTATAAAGAGCATAGCCTTTTTTTCTTTTTTTAATCATTGTATGCTAGAAGCTCTGAATATTCTAAAACAGGCAAAACCCCCCAAATTAGGAAACCAAAGAATCACCACTAAACACACAAGGACATGTTCTCTATTCCTTGCACCACAATGCTGCCGATGTTTGAAAGAGTCTGTAATTGAGATTTTTCCACCTCCTAATTGCAGAGTCAGTTAAATTGGACAAGTTTTCATCAATCCCAGATTAGTATCTGAACACTTAGGGTTTCCATTATCAACAGACTTTTGTGCCACACCAACAAGGGATGGTATCTCACTGTGGGTGTGTGCATGCACCAGGGGAAACATCCTACAGCTGATGGGGAATTTTTGTGGAAACTTTGTTTCACCCTAACAATTATTTTGATAAGCAAAAAACTGCATCATCCAAAAATCTGAAGTTGATAATGCCATCACCATTGAAGTAGATTTTTCATTGTAACTCTGGAATTAACAAATACCCTAAGTTAGCTATGACACAAAGCAACATTTCAGTTACAAACACCCAAAGAAATCAACGTTTTTAAGGGAAAACTGGTGTATAGGTATGTATAACAAGCCTCCTTGTATATACCATGAATACCTCACTACACAATATTACAATGTTTGAATCTTAAAGAAACATAAAACCCCCCTCCACTTTCCTAGAACATATCAGTATTCTAATGGAAATGTGTAGTGTCACACACACGATGATTAAACTTTTTCCCATCAGCTGTTTCTCATTAGTTATAAATCTTTAATCTGCACACTCCTGGACTATGCAGGCTTTTCATAGGTTGAATTGTATCATAATGTACCTGAGCTATCAGGACTATGACACCATCTCCTGCTCTGAAACAAATGAATAAAACTTCATTTTCTCAAACACCAAAGGATAAGCGTGAGAAACCTTCAGTTTTGTATGTTTAAGTCAGTGTATTCACACACACTTGTAATATTAGATGGTTCACAATTAGCTTTTATGATAATCTTATATAAGTAAAACCTGTCTTCAAGTGATTACATTGTTGTTTGTTTGTTTGCTCTGGAAATGCATAAAATATAATTCTAGTAGAATATTTATGTACAATGCTAAAAAGATAATTACCATAAGTCAAAAACTAGAATACAGGTAGTATACAGAAGGAGATATTTATTACAACATAGATAGGATGTGGCGGGCTTTTAAAACCTGATTTACAACAGGTTTCAAAAATAAATGGGGTAACCTGTATTAAACGGGGCAGTCTGTATTTTCATCAGGTCCTCTAACATTTGCATATATAAGAAGTTTACATACATGGTGGATAGCTGAAGAAAGGAGGTTTGATTCTCTGGCCTCAAGGGATAAAAAAGATAAAAATCTAACACCTCACTCCAATTTAGACCTCAAAAGGAAATATCTCTGACAAACTTGGACAGAGAACCCCTAAACTCCTCTTCAAATGGAAGCAGATTTTGTAGGATAACTTTTGATTCTTGCGTGAGAACTGCTTTTAGACTTCACATAAGCCAGCAGGAAAGTTCAAAAACTGTACTTATGTATACATATGCTCATAGAACTTAAATTAAGTTATTCACACCTAAGACAGGCATAGATAGAAATAATGGAACATGCTTGGAGTCTCCCTCACTGATGATATTCAAGAACCATCTGGACACAATCCATATGTGCTCTGGGATGACCTTGCTTGGGTAGGGAGGTCAGACCAGGTGACCCACTGTGCTCCTTTCCAACCTCAATCACTGTGACTCTGCCATGTGACTTGCTCTTTGTAAGTCCTCAGGAAGATAGATCACTTAACTAAATATCTGCAAATATCCAGTGTGAACTGTGCTCCTGCTGATGTGCATCACTTGCTCCCCAAGAATATCCAGAGCATCCAACTCACTTCCTATGTTCTCCCTTCCACCACCACTGGCTAAAGGGAAGTATGTGCTATCATTAATCCAAAGTGACACACACCTTTCTGGCTGACCACTGGCAAAAACACATATATATGTTCTAGATCTTAATATATAATGAATACATAATGACTGAGCTTTCCTCATCTTTCTGTTCTGTGGAGAAACTAATTCCTGTTCATCCTTTTCCTCTATCCTGACAAAAAATTTTTATGACCTCAGTTTTGGTACTGCTCTATTTCTGTCAAATAAGTTAAGTATGGCTAAAAGATTAAGGTGATACTAAGACTTAGGAAAATAAGACAGGCAAAAATCTTGGTCACATAAAGCTTGTGTCTTTAGCAACTATGGTTAAAATTCCTAGACAAATGTTACGAAAAATGTTAAGTATTTTGACAAAGCACCACTGGCTAAGAATGAAAGTCAAATATTAAAAAGAGGGTGATAGGAACTAATTTAGAGAGGCCAAATTGTGCAGTTCATATATTGCAGAACACAGCATATGGGAATATTATACAAGCTACCGGAATTAGAACAGAGTGCTGACAAATGCAACAACTCAAAAACAGTGATAGAAATCCATACTGTTCAAAACAGCCTTCCTGAATTTTGAGAATTTGTAAAAAAGTAGGTTATCAACCACATGTATTACATAAACCTGGGTTAAACCACAACACTAGGCAGAGAAGAAGCATATGTGTAAGTATGCAAATCATTTATTACTGATATTTAAACAACTGCTCCCTCTGAAATTCTGCTGCATCAAAGCCAGACAAAATTCACAAACTCCAAAGCTTGCCAATTTGTCTCCCACGGTAGGATGCAATGCATTTTCAGTAATAATTAACTTAAAAAGTACTGATTTCAGTCACCAATCACTTGAATGTGGACCTAAACTGACAAAGGTATGATTCTTACCCTTCACGAAACACAGAAAGCTATAATCTCCATCCCCTCAGCATACAGAATACTTACGAGACTATGGGGACAGTAACATCGAGGCAACACAGGAGCCACACATGGCTCAAAAAGCTTGGGCTCTACTTAAACATCTCTGCAAATGGGCTTTTCAGCACTTTTCAGGATGCTGTGCTAGGCAAAACTCGGTGAAGCAACACTGACATCGAGTGGCTTTGCTTGGTATTTTCCTTTGGCTATTGCAGGATGCAAGAGCACTGTTCCCATCTGATGCTGGGTCGCGACATGATGGGTTTTGAACTGTAATATTAACTGTAATATTAACTGTATAGTTTATTAACACAGTTGAAAATCAGATATCTGTAGCATCAAAAAACGGTTTACTCACTGCATTTCAAACGAGTTTACTGGGCAGAAATTTCAGACAGGAGGTCAACTGATTGACTAGCAAGGTACCGAACCATGGGAGCTCACAATGTTCAGGCACAGTCTGCTCTGAGCATGTCTAATGAGTGGCAAAGGGAGAATAGGCCAAAAAATAATGTAATAATGTAACCATCCTCTCAAACTATGTTCCTGATGAGATCCCTACAGCTGTCTGCTAACAAATTGCCATACAGGTGCTAAACAAATTTTTTTAAAAAAATTAGCAAGTTATATTAGATAATTTTATCATATCTAAAATGACAATAGGAAACATAGTAGTGTCCACTTGTTATGAAAAATTTCTGTAATCAAAATGTAATTTTTCACTTCCTTTTAAGGTTGTTGCTAGCAGCTGTTTGGAGGTTACCCTCAAATTAGTAAAAGAGAGCTTATTTTTTTCTTTTTATATTGGGTTTTAAAAGAATGTCACAGAATGGACTAGAAACAGATTTAAGAACTCTTAAATTTGAGAACACATCTTGATAGCCAAAATATATAAATCTATATACACAGACACTAGCATTTAACAGAATATTTTGTGGCAACCCCTTACCCTTGACACAGATTTGTCTATGCAAGAGGTTTCAATGCTGTTTAAGGTTTCAACATCAAAAACACATGATGAAAAAATATTTAAATCACAGGCATTGGTTTCTTCATATTATTTCACTTAACCAAATGTTACAACAGAGACAGCAAACAAGATTTCCTGATTATTGGGTGCACAAACCAGCCTATAAGCCACACAAATAAAGGAGAATTTTCAACTTAAGAAACCAAAAATTTCAAGCTGAAGTGACCCCTTCTCTTGCATAACTTATTGACTGGTGGGTGCTCAGCAGCCTGTGGAATGGGGTAGCCATACCACAGAAGCAGACCTTCACCGGTTTCAGTTCTAGCCTTGACCTTCAGAGAATGAGATTCAAGGTCTCTGCTCACTCTGGGCATCCTTTCATTTCAGAGCAGGGCATACTGAGCATTTAAGCACATCTTGAAGAACATCCATTCTCATGTCTGAGGCCTGATCTGTAAGTGATGGAGCTGAGCCCTGGCCCACCAGAGGCTGTGGGACACTGAGGCACAGATGCAGCTGGGAGGGCCAAACCCGAGCTCCTGTTGAAGAATGCAGCCAGTGCAGGCAGCTCAGGGTCCAGCTGCAGTGCCAGGTGCTAACTGAGCTCTGGGTGGCACGAGCCCATGGCAAGAGGCCATGAACTGCAAAGGGCAGGGGACCTGTGGCACCAGCCAGGTGACCTGACACTAAGAGACAATCAGTGAACCCACAGGAAGGCCCCAGAATATTGCACACCTAAAGTAAGATTATTAAAGCCCCAAGGAGTCTTTTATTCAGGCTCCACTTCTTGGCACAAGCTGTTCTTCTGTTGTTGCAGCATGATTAAATTATTTTAGGGATCCAGAGGCCTGAGACTCTGATATGGGAAACCTGGGGTGGAGCCAGTTATCCAACCTGGCTGGAGTATGTGAGTGTGGAGTGTGGGGGGAATCATGCAGGGCACTCATCGGGTCACTGGGGCCTCCTTCTGTGAAGGGACCTTGGTCCCAGCTCAGGGGGTAGGACTGTGGCTGTTTGAGTAACTCCTGGATGGCCAGACAGGAAAGCTCCCTTAACACCTCCCATGACAGGGTTCTGTTTTCCCTGGAATTCAGGTGCAACAGTCTTGTGAGTTACAGCAGATAGGTCTAAAATGTAACTATATTCAAGAACTGCAACTCGTCAAGTTACCATTTACCTGAATGAACATAATGCCATCAACCACTGAACATTTAGGTGCTCAGTCATTCTGGAGTGTCTCATGGGAGAATGATTTGGGAACTGGTATCATGAAATAAGCATTCCTGAATGATTTTATCTCCAGATATCCTTAGAAGCATAGAACAATCTAAAAGGGGAGGGGCACCTGAAGGCCGTCTCATCCAAACACTTCCTCAAAGAATGGATGACTTCAAAGACAGATCAAGTTGCTCAGGACCTTGCTCAGGAAGGACAAACTGTTCTTGTGCTTAACCCCCTTACTGCATTCCTCTCTACTGAGGAATTTTACTCTCTGCTGTCATTTTATGGCAGTGGAATGAACACTAAATCACAGATTATCCCAAAATATGTAACCTTTCTTCAATAGTAAGTTTTTTGTTCTTGCAATCTAAAGAGAGAGGATATCACCACCTGACTAATCAGAAATACCTTACCTCCAGACCCTTCAACAGATGAATTCACTTCTTTTGCATCCTGTCATAAAATATCACGCTCTTCTCTCCCTGTGCAAAAACCTCTAAGTGCCTGATTTCTACCCTCTCTTACCACAAACTGTGGTGGTGTTAAGTATTTTAGAGTGACACATCAGTGAGTGAAAGCATTAATCAGAAAAACATGCAATTTTAGAGTGTCCATATATTTCACTCATTAACTTAATTTCATCCAGCTAAAACAGATACTTAATTACCTCACTGAGGAAACTAAGTTAACAGTATATTTAGAAAGCGGCATATTAATCTCGATCTGTAGGCTGTCATAATACAAATCACAGTGGTAACAGATTTTACAACTCATGACAGAAAGTACAGCCATTCAAAAAGGAAAGCCTATGAAATGTAATAATTAAAATTTAGTATTTAAGTAGCTAATCTTCCTGCCCTCAGAGACAGCAAACTGACAGAATTCCAGGATCACAGCTGAGCAAATTCCATGCAGCCTATGGGAAAGCTGAAACAGTTCTTGAAAATAAATAATCTAAAAGCATTAACATATCTATGCAGTCTTTTCTTACTTCATCATAATTTAAAATATCTGAAAATATATTTTATGACACCACTACCTTGTAGTCTGCACACTTAATAGAAACTTTCACATGAAGAATGCATAGTGGATGCTGAATAAAAAAAAGAGTTTACTCTTCAAACTTGAGACCAAAAAGATTTTAATGATTTTTCTCCCCAAAGTTGTTGTTTGCCAAACTGACTTAATAATCATCAGTGAGTAGACAGGAAATCCATTGTTGCCAAATTAAAGAGTAGACAAAAAGATCTGTACTAATAACTGTCTGAATTATAACATCAGCTTTTACTAGTTCCAGAAATAAACATAAAAGATATACAGAGACGTAAGAATAATATTTTTCTAAACAATTTCACTACTACAAAACAGTAACCTCAGAAAAGTCCCACAACAAACAGCTGCACTGAACTATCCTGCTTACTTCAATAAAAATTCTCATCCTGGCCTGGGACTTATGACTAGACACACACAAAATATTTCAGTTTGAAAGAATGTATTTTAAACTTCCCTATACATGCATCCATAGTTATAAAAATATAATAATTCCAATTTTCAGAAGTATACAAATAATTCAAACTAAATCTCCCACTGTACTTGCCAAGTGCCCTGAAATCAGGAACGTTGCTACTCTTTCAGCAATTTCTTCCAAAGTGTAGGAAGAAAAACAACTCACTGGTACATTGGTGCTGGATGGCTGAGAACACTGTGACTCACATGCCAGGTGCTTAAGAATCCATTAAAAAAAAAAAAAAGAAAAAGATTGCTCACTCATATATACACATCTAGATGTGTCCATATATTTTATTCAAAATGCCCATTACACAACTCCACAGTCCCCAAACCACAGTCCATTTTAATTTGCATAAAATTACAGAATTGGGAAGAAAACCCAAGCCAATGCTGCTACTTGTCCATTTTATGCAATGGTGCACTATTTTATACAATTGACTATTTTAAAAAGTAAATCCATGTACAAACATGCTTACATATCCTCACCTCTATGATTTGGACAATTTGTCCTAATTGTTGCTGATCTATATTTACAGCAAAAACATCTCTTCTAGATGACCTTGAACAATGCATTCTGTCTTTATAGCTCTGCCTTACATGCTAATTGGGATATATTCTTTTTCTCTTCTGATGTGATTGCTAATGACCTCATTGATGAAGAAAATGCAGCAGTTCTGTGCTTTCTAAATTATCAACTGTTACTTAGATTAGACAATTAACAACAGATAATAGTAAACTAGGTAGTCTAAGTAAACATCTCAAGGTTTTGAACAGGATCTCTTTCCTGGGTCTCTAAGGCAATTATCTACATCACACAACAGAGTATGTCTTGTTTTTCCAAGGAATATGAGCATGGCACCAACTAAAGGATGGAGGATAGCTGATAAAGATGGGAGGCAAGATCATTCTGTGCTGTCCGAGGGAGCAGGGATGCTCATGAGGGCAAGAGAAATGCACCACCGCTACTGAACAACTGTTGCAGAACTTTATGTTTTCGCATGTAATCAATATTTTTCCTAGATAGCTCCAAACCATATAAAGTTACCACTCTTCCTTGTCATGGAGAGGGAGTACAGACAACTGAGGTAATTTCATGCCAATTTTCTCTCCCACATACTTCAAACCCTGTATTTTTAAGATGTATTTCCAAAACAGAAAGTCAGCAATCGATGCAACTTTTCCAAATACTTTTTGGAAAGTAAACAGAAAGACAGTGCTTTTCATTATACATGCATTTAAAATTTTACTTAGAAACTGTAAAAATCTTTATTGTTGTCCCAGCCTCATTTTGTCTCATCCCATAAACAATGGGAACACAAAACCTACATGTTACAAAATTAAAAAGGAATAAAATCTAAGAGATTAAATTCTCATAGCTGTTATGGAAAGATTCCTCCTGACCCCAGTGATTGCTTAATTGACTGTGGAGTGCTGTGTTAAGTAAAAATGCACTTGAGCATATGGCTGGATAGTTTGCTGAGTCAGGTGCTTAGCAGTTGCTTTTGTTTAGCTCCTGATCTTTGCAAATGACAAAAACATTATTTTAACTCTCCCCCTCATATTTCCTTTTCCATCGCTACTTCTAAAAATTAGACTTTTTAGCCATTGTGTTGCTGTTGTCTTCTCTTACCCTGGTTTACGAATAATTTTCCTGCTCTTATGCAAGATTTCTTTGTTCTGACTCCCATATTCCACAGAGGCATTTCCCTTCCACCCTGTTAAAACCTGTCCCCGTGTGTTCAAATGCACTGATGCAATTATTCATTGGGTGTTTCCTAATCACTGATCAGTTTCACACTTTCCCAATTTAGAATTACTTCCCTCAAATGAATCGCTCATTCACAAATGTGGAATATTTGTAAGTTAGACATTGGAGAACAGTATGTAAAATAAGGCATGTATAGCACAGACTGGCTGTTTCAAACTATGATTACTTTGTGTTAATTCTGCCACAGCTGAAATTCTAATAGGATCTTACTGGAGAGAAGGGAAACTTCCTCCAATGTACAGCAATTTAAAAACAAACAAACAAACAAACAAACAAAACAACTTTCTTTGAAACAGACCTCAGGAGAAATTCTACAGGAAACTTAGTTACCAGAATTAAAGGGAGATACTTTGCTTAACTCAGAGAAACTTTTCAGGCCTTTCCAGACTTCAAAGAAATCTAGCATTCTTCCCCATGCATTTTGAATGAGAAACAAGACTAATTTCGCCTGTCTGTACTGACACAAATTTGTCATGTACAGCTATCATTTTGGTCTCTGTGGGCAGAGGAGCTCTGTGCATGATCCTCTCTTGTGTTTCAGATACTCTCTGTCCAACCATAAATGGAAGAAGGAAATGTTACTCAGCAGCTCATGAGAAGATAAAGCAGTGAGATGTCTCATGACCGTCCTTTACACAAACTAGAAAGAAATACACAGAAATAATGGGAACCTACACTGGAGTCCAAAGTGGTTTGGGCATCTGTTAGAGACAGCACCCACTTTGCTACACCATGACCCCGTTTTCCAGCTCTTTGGCTTCCTGCTACCTCAAGCCATGCAGGATCCCAGTGGCTGATAAATGAGACCCCTGTCTGCCACCAAAGACTTATTCTATCTGTCAGTATAATTAATATCTTCCACTTTGATGCTGACTTATTCATTTGTACATGTATTTGTAAATTGTGTTACTTAAAAAGTCAGCAACTTAAACCAATGTCTATATAATATTAAACAGGAAACACTGTGAAACTTCATGTTGTAATGAAAATGCTTTTGAAAAAGAAAGCAGAACATATATTTCAGCATAAACTCGAATGTGTATATTTAACAATAAAATCTGGACAGAACAATTTTTATACCTAAATTACAAATAATTTTTAACATTCTACAGAATTACCTATGTGCATTTTTTTCCCAAGGTTTCAAAATGTTTAACCTGTATGTGTGGATATCTTCCTACACAGTCAAGACATTTTACCAGTGCTCATGTGAATATTTGCTCTGTGAAAGCATTGTATAACCTTCAGTAATATGCTTTTCTCCTTGCCATAGATGGATTTTGATTTATCACATATCCAATGGAAAAGCATCATATAAATTACATTAATTAGTTGAATGTAAAAAATAAAACCTTCATAGGATCCCTTTACATATTTTGAATAACTGGCTTTTATATCATGTCTAATGTTATATCTTAGACTAGACAGCTATGAAAATGGTCTGATTTTCTAGTATTTGGGAGTACAATCTGATTGCACATAAAATGTTGACTTTTAAAGTCCTTTAAAGGCAAAACACAAATAAAGTCCCCTGACCAGCTCTGGTTTTGTTGGTTTTCTGACCTCCATATGTTTGGGCACCTACTACAGCCTTCTTAATGTCATCTTAATGGGATGAGGAGATGAATTTAGTATATAATTTTTACATTTTTATTCTACATAAAACCCAAAATAGAATTAAGTATCCTTTAAACACCCTCTTACTGAAATGTTCAGATTCAAGAAGGTGACAGAATACTTAGAGCATTGCCAAGATACCCCTCATAGTTTGTACAGTGGTATAAAAGTTCATCTCTCAGCCAGTTTCATTGTTCAAAGTGAAAAGATCAAGCCCAAAGTCTTCACAGGCTCCAACACAGAGCCAAAGTCTCCAGAAGTGTTTGTATTCCAGCAATCCTTTATTCTAAGCACAGAAAAAATATCCTCATAGGAAAAAAATCCACACCTCTTTATGGAACTCTGACTTACTTATCCTTCATTATCTACTATAGAAGTTGTAGACATACTAGAATTGTCTCAAAATAAGTAAATTTGGATCAGTTGAAGAAGCTTACTAAGCACATCCTTAAATTCAAGCACATTGAGATGCCCACTAAAATTACTTACTAATTACATACTTAGGAATATGTTTCCTGAATCCGTTTTGTCTTTGTAACAATACGATTCTTTCAAAAGAGTGAGAAACAACAAAACCCTCTAATTTTAGGGGAGAGAGAAATGACATGAATGATCAGATTCTTAGCATAAAATAAAGTAACAATAATCTTGATTCCAAATTAAATAACCCACAGGAATAAAACCAAGAGCAGAATATAAATATAGCATTTCCAAAGATAAAGTAATTCTAAGAGACTCTTTAAGTTTAAAGTTGTTCCAGAAAAAAACCTCAGCTCTACAAACATTTTAAACCTAATATTTTATGTTCATTTTTAAGAATGTATTTTTTTCTAAATCAAGACGTCCATACATCACATTTTAAAAGAAAATTTCAAAACTAAGGAAAGGCAAGACTTATAGCAAAAATGCTGAAACGTATTAGAAATAACACTTTAAGCACATCCAAACATTTTCTGCAACTTTAAAATTTGAACTCAAAGTCTCTAGATGAAAAAATGTTAATCATAATATCAAATTAAAATACATTAAAGAAGCCAGTCAAAAAGCAATCACATATCAATTGTTTATGGTTTACCCAATAAAATCCTGAATAATGTTTAAGCAATATCATCTGCTTGATCTATCTGTTGCTGGAGTTTAAACAGCCAAAACCACCACCATTAGAGTTGCAAGGAATAATTATGTATATGAATAGATTACTGCTTTGGAATTCATTTTCTCTCCATCTGGTGTACATTTTATTTTGACCGCAAATGAGGTACTATCCTAGGAAACTAATTAACAATTATTGTAAACAATACCAAAGAGAGCAATCTGATTGATCTAGTGAGTGCATTCCCTGCTTGCTCTATGGCACAGCGACAGCATCCAATCCATGACTATGCTGGGTAGGAGCACAGCATTTTCTCTATACTAGCAGGTGTACATTTCAGCTTACTTTCATTTTCTTCTGAAAATAAGAGGTACATTTTTTCTGAAGAAACACCAGTGTAACACCAATGTTTCAAAATTATTTTCCACAAATCTATACTCCAAGTACTGCTGAATTCTTTTTCTGCCAGATGTTCTGTACAGTTTGGATCTTTCTAAATGGTTTCGAAGGCCCAAAGGCTCCCAAGGGCACAGTTTACACTGAAATTTTTTTCTTCAAGATTAATATTTAAATGTAGAGATCTTTAAGACAGGGCCATTGTTATCTGTCGTGTCATTTGCAACCCTGAGTGAGGAGTGGACAATAATGTTGTGAAGAAAACATAAGTTCTCTCAAATCAAATAAACAGATTATTTTTAATTTAGGAAGAAGAATTTAATTTTTATTTATTTATTTATTTATTGTTTATACTGCAGTATAAATAATATTCTAACTAGGATTAAACTTCATAGAAAACATCCATGCTGATAAGTAACTAAGGGCCAGAAAATGAACTTGTGCATTAGACCCTTCAGTGTCCACACTGCTTCACTTTTCACTTACTCCTTGCATCTTTTGGGCTGCAGACTGGAGGAGCAAAGTTTGAAGGAGATTTCACTTCAAAAACCAGAGCCAAAAGTCAGTATGGTTAAAGTTACATCAGTTCTGCCTTTTTCTGCATGCTCAGCCCTTCAGTGCTGTCCCAGAAGTTTTTTCCATCCACACAAACCCCTAAGAATCCTCATGCTACACTCTTAAACACTTATACATACCTTCACTTCTATTCTGTGCAAATGTTGCCTTCCTGAGCTGGACAAACTCCCCTCAGCTTGGAGCACATGAAGGATAAAGGTTAAGGCTTCAAGCCATGCACAGCAAGCAGGATCCAGCAGAGAGCCTGGCAGTGGGCTGCAGCAGTCTTCTCCTTGCTTTCCCTGGAAAGGTCCCACTCTGTATGGGATGCATCCAGCAGATCAGTAATGTCTCACATCAGAATTCAGAACACTGTTAACATTACCCTCTATTCAACATTCAGCATAACATCTTCAGACACCAAATGTGATTCCTACCCAGAGCTAACACACTGTTCATGAGTGGTACTCCCCACTTCCGTAGCCCCACCAGGACTCTCCCAAACAGACACCGCTTGATTGCTCACCCTTCCCTCCTTCCCTTCCCTCTTTCTACTCCACAGGTGGAGCTGAGAATTGGAGACATAAAAGGTGAAAATCATGGGTTAAGATAAGAACAATTTACTGGAAACAGCAATAAGAAAATGAACAGTTACAGCAACAATATTAATAACAAAAGGTACAAGATAAAGAAATTATTTACACAGAAAAACACAAATGCCATCTGACTCTTCCCAACCACATCATGCTTTTTCCCACTGGAAAAGAATGTCTTTCATCTTGGAAACAAGAGAGAATCCATTTCCCCCACCTCTGGCAATGACATAAGTTGGTATCAAGTAACATTACAATCTTGGCCATTCAACCTCCCATTGCTCTGGGCCAAAACCAGGATACATGCCAAGAGATTTAAATTGCCTGAGCAGGGAGTTATGCTAGAAGATCTCAGGAGATCCCTTCCAACCATGACAATTCCATGCCTCTCAAGCTCCATGAAATGGATGACTTGCCAGTAAGAACAAGGTAAGCACTATACAGATGCTTTAAACAGATCCTCAAACTTCTCACTCTTTTCTCACAATGTCAGCTGTGTCTCTGGAAATGGGAACATAAGTAACATCCATCTGGAAAGTTATTTAAGGTGTTGTGAAATCCAGATGTTACTGTTGGCTGGGAGTAGTTCCATGTTCAAATGGCTCTTAAGAGATTTGGGTTTCCGAGGTGTTGACCATCCTCAATCTTCCTTTCCATCGCCTACACTGGGACATATTTGATGTCTTTAAAATGCTTTATAAAACTATAAATTATAAACCAGAATAAAGCCTTTAGTTAAGCAGCTGTATAAAAAACGAAACAAATATTCACTCCTTCAATGAATAGCACTGTAAATCCTCTATTCTAAGATCACCCAGAACAAGAGAAATAACAATTTTAAAATCCAAATATTTTGGCCACTTTAAAATTAATTTACTTCCATAGCTATTTATGTTTGTGCTGAACAGGTTTAGGATTTCCTGTTTCTCAGTACTGTGCATCCAAAGGCTTCCTAGAAATTTGCAATTCCATCTCAATTTCTTATCCTAGATCTTTGTGTAATGCAATTCTCTTTCCTGTTGTATAATTCATCATATTGCAGACAAACATTTAACCTCTTTGGCCTTATCTACCACAGCAAACCAGTGGCCTATATAACAAGCACAAAGATGCACCTGTGTTCCACTGACAGCACAGATATTTAATTCACAACACCTCATGAAGTTAGGCTTGCATAGGAGCATATCCTTTACAACTTGGTCATAAACAAAAGCTAGGAGTAACCAGAAACAGCTTATTAAATCAAGTGTTTGCTTTGAAGAAATTTGTGTTTTCCTGTGTTCACTGGCATAAGTAATAAGTAATAATAATAAGTAATAAGTAATAATAAGAAGAACATAAGTAATGGTGGCCTTAAGCAAATGTGTAACCACGACTAAAGAGCCAACCATGTTCTGTCTGAAATCTTGGACTAAGATATTGCTCCAAGTTGTTACAAAATGGCAAACAACAATGATAAAAGATTTAAAAACATGAGGATTTTCTTTTCCTCTAAATCTGAGGTTTAAAGTACTAGTATTTTTTTAAGTGAAATTGCTCATCTGATTTTCATTATGGAATACTTTAAAAAGTGTATGAACCTTACAAGCCCGTCTTGCACAAAGATGCTACAAAAACTGCCCTGAGGGCCAAATTGAAAAGAAGGATATTTTTAGACAATAAAATATAATTATCTCCTTTTATGTAAAGTGCTTGAAAATATCCCAATAAGTATAAATTCTGTATGTTTTATCTAAAGAATAATCATCTTAAACAGAAAAGGAGAAAAGGTAGATGAATACACAATTTTTTTTTCTCTTATTACAAAGATCCCCAGTTCCTGTCATCACCAGGCTGATTTCTCTCAGATTAGAGAAGACTGCAAGAAACACACCTAAACAGAGATGTTCTCTCCCAAGCAGTACAGACAGAAGTGTATTCAGACACACCCCTCAAACAGCAAATTTATCATGTTTGTTGCTTTGCATCCATGATTTATCAGAAGAATGTCAAGGCTGGAGATCTTAGCCTAAAACTGATCATTCTAATACAGTTCTCCAAATGAAATAAAACCATATTTATTTACTGTTATGAAATATCTGTAATATCTTTTTTGTTGTTGTTGTTTGAACACATCTACAGCAGGACCAATTATGGTTAAAAGAAAGGAATTTCATGTTATCTTTTAGTATTCAAATAATTTATAATAGCATATATTAAGCAGTGAAAAACCTACTTGCCACTTTGTCTAGCTTAATTATCCTTAGCTGCTTTTCACTGACTTCATTCTGTCTAACTCAGTGAGGTAATTTCAGCTTGCACAGTATAAATCATTGGGAAGATTAACAATATATATTAAGATGATGTATGTTTTATTGTTGCTCAGCTAAACATGTCAGCTAAAGTAATTATAAGTATGAAGCTCCATTTATTTTCCCATAATGGCACCCTTTAAGTCACCCACATTTGGAATGAGGCATATCCACCTCAGTCTCTTTCAAGAGCAGTTTTTAACTGCATTACATCATTTCATATGGGGTTGAAAGTTCATTATCCAACACACAAATCTTTTACTCCCAAAACTCTATAGCTTTAAGAGGATCTTGGGAAAAATTAGGGCTATCAGCGCTTCAGAAAGTAAATAAAATGCAAATGTGTCTTGAGGACTGGATGGCTGAGGGAGATGGCCAAGGAATTTAGGACATTCCATTTCCAAGTCACTCTTTTCATTACGTATTCTATGAGTTATAACAGAGAGTTTCTGCTGCAAACTATTTGATATTAACTCCCTGGCCTGAGACCAGATACTCATGGATGAAATCCAGATTTTGAAAAAAATCATTGTATGGGAGGAACTCTTACTGGCAGTCACAGTAAGAATTGCACATGCAAAGAAATGATTACCTACTCTGAGATGAAGTCTTTTTGAAAGAGGTGAAAGGCCTATGAAATGAGCAATTTCTGTGTAATAACTTGTGTAGTTTACATCCAACTAGTATTTGATGCCACAACAAAGTGTGTCAGAAACACTCCATGCTCATTGAGACTGGTGTTCCATGATGTAGAAAGGCTCAGGGAGAATTACAGAAGTTCAAGGCATCCACTGAGGGGGATAGCTAATGCTGTGTGACAAAGTTCATTAGTAATGTCCAGTTCAGTCCTGTAACACCTTCATTAAAGAGGTGCAAGAAATAGAAACTGCTTTAATGAGATGTGCAGCTGCTGCTAAACTGGAGGGAGGTCTGATCATGAAAAGACCCTTGGGAATGGAAAATTGCAAACAAAAAATGACAAACTGAAATTCAAGCAGAAAATGAAGGGTGAGTTGCTCCCCATCTGCCCAAACATGGTAAGCAGATTTCTTTGCCAAGGAATGTGCTCACAACCACCAGGGTACACAGCTGAGAGCTCTGGGAGTGTCAAGAAACAACTGATACCCAATTCTTCAGTAACTCAAACAGTCCCCAGCAGAAGGAGATTACAGTCTCTGTAACTTTTCAGCTATTTTACAATAAAATTATTTATCCAAAAAGCACTAAGGGTGATTGTTCACATGAGAAAGGCAGAGTTAACAATAAGGATGGAATGAAAGACTTGTCTAAAGGAATAAGCATCAGGTGAGTTAATTCTACTGAATTCAACACACCAGTATTATAAATAGGCTGAATAAGCAGAAATAACCTTTAAAGCTGTTCTAGTCTGTCATCTGGCTCTATCAATCACAGTGATCAGAAAACACCAAGCAAACATCTCCCCCCACTATGACCTAGGAGACTGAGCCTGAAGAAACAGGAAAAAGCTTAAACTGGGTAAGCCTTCAGATAAAAAATTTTTGAGGTGGCCCCTTTGACTGGCATGGACAAAGAAACAAGGGATCTGCAGCCTGAAGCAAACACACACAACGTGCATTTCTCTTCTGGCTGTGTCTGCAGAGTTCTCAGTTGCCTTCCCTCCCCTTTTCCCACATGCAAGATGATGCTCATCAGAATAGAATAGAGACAGAATAATTTGCTCTATCTGAAACTAGTGCTGCTGTGAGCTGGATGTCAGTCTGGAGGACCACAAGAGTTCTGTTTAAAACTAAAATATTCTACGGAAATCATGCTTCATGTTTATGCATTTGTTTTAGACTGCATTTAGAAAAATGTGATCAAATTTTGATTATTGTAAGCCAACTGTTGGAAGGTACTTGCTGAGTTTTAAAATATGTTTTTGAGGCCACTAGCAACCTCCTCAAGTATTTTTTCCCGGCTTTGAGACCCATATTCCCACTCCACATCCACCACCCCACTTTTTGATTTATGCTATTATAAAAACAGGTGACTATATTTAAAAGATAAAAAGTTATTCAATACATATCTTTAATCTTGGTGTATAGTTCTTCAAATACTTGGTTAAACTATCCTCAAAGCCATTAATTGAATGAAGAGAATGTCATGTGCATTGTGTGCAGTAATACTTGGTTAAACTATCCTTGAAGCCATTAACTGAATGAACAGAATGTCATGTGTATTGTGTGCCAGTGATACATTCAGCCCTGACAACAGAAATTTAATATTGCATTACTTTAGAAAATTAAGTATCAAATATGTAGAACATATATTTTACATCTATGTATTTATTGTATATCCATGTGCATGTGAGCAACATGCAGAATCTTAGTTAAAGAATTTAAAATATACTCAAATTGAGTATAGTTATGGATTATCTATTCCCTCACTTCAATACGTCAAAAGGAAATTTTTGTGAGATGTACTATGTGCAAAATCAGAAGTGAAGGTACTTTTATAATTTTTAAGGCTTTTCAATTAAAATTTAGAGAGTTTACTCTGAACAATATATAATTAACATATACAGTGCTTTAATAAATGAAAAGTAAGATTTATATCTTTACCACTTCATTCTCTTCTTGGCTTGTTTACTTAGATTCTAGTATAACAGCCAGTACTTCTCATCTATTCTTACAGTGCACAGTACAGGATTGGATTTTTTCCCCCTAATTAAAATGCATATTTGATTTCAGTCCTTGAAATGATCATAGAATGGTTTAGGTTGGCAGGGACCTTAAAGTTTATTTTGTTCCAACACTCCCACCATGGGCAGGGACACCTTGCGCCAGACCAGGTTGCTCAAAGCTCCATCCAATCTGTCTTTGAACACTTCCAGGGATGGGGCTAAGTAAAAGCACTTTTTTATGTCTTCTGACTGCAAACTGTTGCATACCAATGCATTTGAAATTTATAAAGACTATTTCAATACTCATGTAACATTTTTGTTGAATTTTGGAAAGGCCACTCTGTGAAGATAATAGCTTAGTTTGTGCATCAGACAAACTTCGATGGTACACGCATTGTTGTGATGTATACCATACATTGTGTGATGTGAGACTACCAGAAATCCTTTACTGAGACTTGCTTTCTTATGTTGTACAAACAACCTGTCTTGAGTGTTCTTCTTCAAACGCGTAAAGAAGTCTTGCAGAGAAAAGATACAGAATTTCAGACACAGGATTTACTGAGATTTCATAATCAAATGTATTTACAAAGCAAAAATTTTCAAATTTAATCTGCTCATTTTTAGAGTAAGGCTCTAGAGTTGGCCAGGGAGGTCAAACTGTGCAAAACACCCGCACTATTAGCAAACTTAAAAATATGAAATATGTTTATTGGTGCGTAACAGGGACCCACTACGAGCCCACTTAGGCCACCCTCTGATCCTGACCCATGAGCTACGAACACACTCATCACCTGTCCCACAGCACTAAGCTAACCCTCTCCTCCTCACCTTCCCAGCCTGTCCTTTCTGGAGAGTCTGTATCCACACAAGTTATTTCACCTTTACTTTTATTTCCAGTGATATTTGTGGCAAGAGTAGTAGACAGAAGGCTCTCAGCCAGGCACAAGTAGGACATAGTGATTATGTGGATAATTATGACAGCATCAAAAATGTTTCATGAAAAATTCTCAAATGGTTAACTAGAAAAAGACCCTTATGACAGTTTTTGTAATGTGTCCATCCACAAGAGGGGGAATATCACTTAAGATGGGGAAAGCTAAGGTTCTTTTAGAAGTGACAGCATGGACTCAGGTTTTGCAGATTCTGTCAGAGGTGTGACATCCAGCATCTTCTCTATTTAAAACAAAATTTTTACTTATTTGTCACAACTAAAATGTACAATCTAAAATGTAAAGGTTTGGAAGATCAGCAGAATAATCTTCCTTAATAGTCTCTTCATTGTTTTTTATTGAACAGCAGTTTTTCAACTTGAATTTAGAGCATTCTTGCATTACATTCTCCAGCTCCTTGCCCCCTGTAGTTTTTCTCAAAAAATCTCCAAGTCGACTCTAAATTTTCAGTTGTTTGCAAAAGTTGTAATAAAATGTTCAGAAGTAGCTGGATAACGCATCCAAACAACAGATCAAGAAGAAAGCAAGCACTACAATGGAATCAGCAACATTAAGCACAAAGTATGTCTAATACTGATAAATATACCAGAGATCAAAATAAAGTTTTTAAAGTCCATTGACGCAATCTGCAGTTCCACCAACCAGTGAAGAAGATGCAAAGTACTGCCAGTGAACCTACAGAACACTCTCAGGGAGCTCTCACCAAACTCTGAATGTTGGAGGCTGCTGATTAATATGATGCAACTGAAGTGTAAAAGGACACTCACTGCTGTTTGCCTGGGGCTTCAATCACTTCCCCCCAGTCAAGGCACAGCCAGCCACCAGCACCTGGAATATTCCTCAGCACTGAATAATTTTGTGCATTTCATGAGGGCATCTCCATTTCACAATGACTTTCCCCATTCTGTTTCTGGGGTTTTTGTGCTCCAACATTCTGCAAACAGCTAAAAGAAAAATGGTTCTTCATTCCTCATTCCTCTTCATTCCTCACTCTTTCCCCATTTAATGGAGCCTTATTTAGATTTAATGACAAACTATTGCATCTTTATGCTATTGAAGTTTTACTCATATTTTGATTTTAGAGGAAATAGATACATATAGAGAGACATATATATGTGTGTGTGTATATATATGTGTATATATATATATGTGGAAGAATTATTAGTTTAAAAATGGGAACCAGGTGGATTTTGAATATCTCCAGAGAGGGAGACTCCACAACCTCTCTGGGCAGCTTGTTCCAGTCCTCTGCCATCCTCAACATAAATAAATTCCATTTTAGCTTTGGTGCAATATTTTAATACATGTAAACACAATAAGCTATGAGAATTGTACTCGTGCATAAGGAACATCACTGCTTCATTGCATTTTATATAATTTCTTTCTTTTAAAAAAATCCTTGAACTAATTTACTATCTAAATAATAAATTATTAAATGAATTAATTTGCTCTTTAAATAAATGATGACAAGTCTGCACTTCCTGCTGCCACCCACCTCCCACCCCCTTTCTGGGGCTGCCTGCAGCCCATGCAAGTGGACAGAGCAAAGACTGGTGCAGTGTAAGTGAAGGGGACAAGCACTAAGAGCGAGATGTAACCACTGTTTTCAACAACAAATACGTTCTTCTCTTTCAGATTATTGTACACAATTTATTACAGACCACTAGACAGCTTCCCTCCTACTCATCAGAGCATTCCTACTGGCAACTAATCTCAATTAATCTTGCAAAAAATACCCAACAATCCTTAAGAGAAATAGCAGCTGAAGAAAATGAATTACAGATAAAAGCAAGGAAAGCTACTGAAATACACACTCAAAGTAAATAGTGTTATTCTGAAGAGAAAAATGTAATCTGACAAAAAAGTTAAAAGCTTAATTGTGAGAAGAGCCCCTTTCAGTTTCATTTCATCCTTTTAATGCACAGGGAAGTTCAACAGTATTTTCAAATACAGTGTCTCAGAAGAGCTCGAGTTTAAATGCTAAAACGCTAAGGATAAATTTTGTTCAGAAACTATTTCATATGGAGTGAAGCTTTGTCTGCCAGAATACAATCAGTTGTTTTAGAATTACAGTAGGACCCTAAAATTTAAATGGAAAAACTTATTCATACTAGGAAATAAGTGAATTATTTGAATACAAAATAAAACTGACCCCAACAAGATTTGCCACAAATAAACCAATTTATTACTTTTTGGCAAGTCCCATACAGCATGACCATGGATCTTTCACTCACTATATTAAATTATTTAACTTTATACAAACTGTAAACATCTTCAACATGACAAACTCTTGGTACAGGTGATCCCCAATTCTGGCATCTTTTCTCTCTGTTCATCAAACAAAACTGAAACCTAAATAAATCAAAGAACTGCATATCTATAAAATGCAGCATGTGCATTTTATATCACATCAATTCAAAGCAATGCAGAGAAGAGTACTTCTTGATATTTTTAGTGAAATTTGTAATGGTATTACAAATAGAGACACTTCTTTCCATGCTGCTGTATTGTATTTTTTGTTTGAAATTAAAACCATCATTTTATACAATCAAGGAAGTAAACCAAATTTTACAGTAAGCCAGCTGGTTTGGTATATAAACCAGCTATATTTGCTCTAATATAACAGATAAGTAAGAATGTAAAAACTCCTGATTTGGTTAATACTTTGTTTTCCAGCAGGCACCAGCCTAAAGAACTGCTTGTCCAGAAATTCCTGCTGTAATTATCTGATTTTTTTTAAACCCCCCCCTTTCTCAAAGTGCTTTAAATCAGACACAATCTGACCCATAAAGTGGTCACTTATCTTCCTCTTAAGTAAGAGCAGATTTTTCTAAGTTTCAGGAATGTAAGTCTGCAGGCTAGCTTTATTGAAGGACCACAAGATACATACGGTTAGTCATAATCCTCAAACCAGGGCAAAGGTGTTTCATCTTTTCATGAACCACTTTTCTCCAAACCAACTCAGCAGCAGTAAAATACAGACAATTCTTTTATTGACTAAGGCTTAAAAAAATTTAAAAATCACTTCTCTTGTTAAAAAACATTTGCATTAAAACTTTGGTTTCAGTATCCTAATTTTGAGGTCACATTTACAGACAACAATCTACATTTCTAATGTAAGAAGTCAAGCCATATTAAAACCTTTCAAGTCTCTGTGTATCATAAGAAGCAATTAAAATAAACCTAATTTTTTTCCAGATCACCTTTAGTTACTGACAAAACCCAGGGTGGTTATTTCTACAGCTGTGTGCAACCAGCTGTTTTAGGCATTATAAAACATCACACTTTAGATGACAAAGTGCTTAGATCAGCAGATCCAGAAATTATGAGTTCAGGTGAGTTTCACTGCCTGAAGTGATGGCACTGAGGTGCTCTGTAAGATTTCTGACTCACCGAAATGCACAGCTGAAAGACTATGGAGAATGGACAGTGCAGTTAACTGGCACTCACACTATACTTGCACTGTACAGTCAGAAATAACAATGCTCTTCCTGCACAACAGCTGAATTCCTACTGTCAACTGCAAAAAAACCCCCTATATTGAACCTTGGTAAAAATCTTACATGAAAGTCTTTAAAAAGATTGTGCAATTCCTTCAGCCAAGCAAGATATTCTGCTGCTGGATTTACCTCCAGATCTTCTCTGCCTAAATAAAGAAGGGAATCAATACTACACTGTCGAAATTAGATCCTGATAGGATTACAGAAACACTGCAGAAGATATTCCATAACCAAAATAACCAAATTCCATAACCAAAATCAGTTATTTCAAATGCCTGAACTCTTCCATTATCATGAAAATCTGACAGAAATAATGCAACAGGGACCTTCAAGTAACCTTAAATCTTCAGCAGAAATGCAGATTAACCAAAAGAAATGTTTATTACTTGATATTTTCCCTGCAGCACTGGGAGGAAGCTCTATTGAAAAAGACCTGATCTACACAGCCACCATTTTACAGAAGATCTTCTAAACATAATTAATACCAATAAATTGAAAATACTGTTGTGTAGGTTTGGTTTTGTTTTAAACCAAGAGCTATTTCTGATTTATAGTCAAACCTTGAATGTCTTTTTTTTTTGTTAAATTTGTAATCCATTCCATTTGCTTTCCAGTCTTACTGAGAATTTCCCAGAGCCCAACACATCACGATGCAACTGTTATCCATGTGAATGCACAACTTTCGTATGCTAGCTGCTGTTTTCTGTAGCAGTGTCTGTTAGAACTCTTACAGAATTGTAATGTTCTCCTAATCCATAGGCATGCCTCATATACCTAAAAAAAAAAAAGTTACAGAAACAGTGTTCAGTTTAACAAAAAAATATACATAACACCAAACAGTAACAGCATTGGAAGACAATTTAAATAAAGCCAAGTTCTACCAACAAAAATATACAGGATCATTACACAGAAGAGTATTAATAAAGACAAATTTTAATTCTGATGACTTCCAGGCACAGTTTGACAAATACCCTGAAGAAGGAAAAAAAATTTCTCCATCTTGTATCAATATCATTATTATTTTATAATTATTTAACAGCTAAAATTATTTTACAGTATTCTCTACATCAGTGACTGATACAATTCAGACATTGTCTAATTACAATTTCTCCAAAGTAACTGTGTCAATCACAATTTCTGACCTGCACAACCATTACTCAAGCAGTGTTTCAGCATCAGATGTGTAACAGAAAATGAAAGAGCAGGTGAGAATCAAAGCTGAGCCCTCTGTTACAGAAGTAAGTGCCCTAAATTTAAGTGATAAAATTACATACTTACACAAGTGTTATTGGTTTGCCTGAATGTGATAAAATTACATACTTACACAAGTGTTATTGGTTTGCCTGAATATTCTTCACCAACAATAATGGGAGGAGAATCCATCTGCACTACTTCAATAGGTGTTTGTAAAATATGTGACAAAGCCCTTAGCTTTAAAGAAAAAACAATTTAGTAACAGGATTAAAGACAATGTAGGCAGGAGACAGGAAGACTAGGCATTTGATTTGATTTTAGCAGACAGTCAAGCATAACATTAGAAATATTTTCAGAAAATAAACTTTATTTTAAATAAGCAAAATTATTTTAACTTTTAAAACTTTAGTTGAAAACAGATTGCCTTAAACTAACCATTGTTTAGAGGATACAATATTGGGCTAGTTTCATTAATTTGCTAACTGTTCTTTCATAAAAAATAAGACAAACTAAAATAAATACATATTTTTTGAAACTGAAGTTCTCTTTACATGAAAACAGCTTAACAATACTGCCCCACTTATAGTGTCAGTCTTTTTAATGATACTTATACCAAATGAATTCACTGACTTGCATGTTGTCAAATACATCAGAACAGTGATGCACCACCAGAAAGACAGTATTTTGGGAAAACAACCTCTAACCACAAGAAAAAGTTCTTATTAAGCTATTCATGCTATATAAAAAATATGCTAAAATATAGCTATTTTAGCTATAAGCTATGACTATGTTCCCTTATGCTTTCAGGTATTCTTTCTAAAGAAGCCCTTTTATAAATGTACATTCACCCACTTCAGAATTTCACAAATAAAAATTATCAATACAATACTTACTTCCAGCTGACCACCCCAGGCAGCTGTATTTGCTATATCATCACAGTATTTCTCAAATTCCTCTGCAGGGAAAGAAAATACAACTTGTAGTACTTGTCTTGTTTGAGAACAAGCAACTGAGGAAAACACTGTGCAATAAAGAACTAGCGCCAGAAAAGTACAAACACATTATACAGGAAAATATGTATGTTCACTGAAGAAAAGCAGAGAAAAAGAGTAGTCAAAAAAATCCCCAAACTCATTTTGTTTTAAAAGGAAAATTTCAGACTCAAGAGCGGGATAAAAAAGAGAATAAAAAGAAGTACAGCTAATACTTTAATTTTTTATTCAGAGAACAACAGGCGACAACAAACATGAAATTGCATACAGTTTTCTTCCTGTTAAGTTTCAGAGGATGTTTAGAAACTTTAGAAAAGAATGTGACAGTGAGTAGTATATCTAGTTCTTACATTAGCCAGGTGTCAGATATGTTTTAAAAATCTTGCAACTGCATGTAGGAAATAGTTAGCTAGCGTTTCTTTAAATCTCCCAATTAGCTGCCTTGTTTTTAACCTCTGAAGTAATTATGTGCAATAGTTCCTTTGTAAATAGCTAAAGAAAATCTTTTCAGTTCATGTTCTACAGAAATCAAGTTTAAAATTTGTAAATTACAAACCCTCAAGCTTTTGAACCTTACAAAGAGATTGTCTTTTCTGAAGACTGCTCAGAATGACTTTTCATTCATTTCCTTTATAACAGAAAAGCACAATTCCCTGTTGCTATGCAGAATTTTATTCAGTATTCTCCTGGGACACATTTTAACCTGTGACAATAATCTCTGTCAACATGGGAAAGACAGCACCCAGTGACCACATGAAATCCACAGCAATGCCTATTAAACAAATGTAGCATTAGGTTAAGGAAATTTATGCAGTCATTTTTGTGGTGTTCCTGGTACAATGAATAAATCATGTATTGCTCAAATACGAGGTACATAAACTCTGTTTTTACTCAGTCTACAATGTTGCTCCAGACTAAAGCTATTAATATTTTTTTAGTCTGTTTATAAAAATGGTTCCAAAATACTTTGTAGTGAAAAAACAAGGTAGAATAAGAAAATGCATCCATTAGAGCTATTATAAAATAAATTTGCTTGAATTTCACACCCACTTTTAACAGCTTTCCTGTGTAAATTGAAAACACCAGTATAAAACTTGGCAAGAAAATCACCCCAACCTGGTAGACAAGCTGTTTATCGTAACAAAACACATCCCAGAATGAGTTCACATCATCTAGCAACCAGCAAGTTCTGTTTTGTTGTTGTTTTTTTCAAATGGGGAATAACAAATCTCCTAGATTAATTAAAAAATATATTAATTAGAGATCCAGGTGTACCAAGTTTCATAGCAGATCATAATTTTGTGTTCCATGGAACACAATAAGTAACAAAATTACCAACACCATAAAAGTGTTCAGCTGTAACTGAGACTGATATTCATCAAAACAGTTATAATATTTTTTAAAACCTCATATGCTACAGGTCTTACCTCTGCTATACATATCTCCAGTATTAGGGTTTGTAAGAAAAGGCAGGAAGTCATCAAAATGACTTTGCATGTACTTTGCTGTTTGGCTCCTCAGAGTTGCAACAGTCCAGGAATTCTGGTGATCCTTGAGCTGATCTTCAATAGCTCTGTACATGCAATGGCCATCTGAAGGGATTTGTTTAATCTCTAAGTGCCTTGCTGCCAACAGGGAGGCAAGCTTCTGACTTTCAAGATGTCTAGCACCTGTTAAATTTTGTATCTCAGCTTCAGCTATTCTTTCTTCTCTTTCTTTCTCCAAAGCAGCTTTTTTCTCCTTAAAAACACACAAAAGTTATATCAAATGTTCAAATTTAGAATATGCCTGTCTGTTTCGTGGCTTAGTGCTCGTTTCTACTGCTTCCAATGTTTTCCCAGTACATTCTTACCTACAAAATATTTGCCTGAATCAGTACTACCAATTAGAGACCTCCTAAACCCAAACATTAGCAAATGCTAAGTGACCAATACATCCTAACTGCCTCCAACACCACACCCAAAATTATATGACAAGAGAAATCTTAATTATATCAACATGCAAAATAACACTTTACAACACTCATATAAAGGCTATTAATCATAGTCCTTTCTCCAGGATCAACTATTTCAACACTCAAGTATGGGAATTGTAATTAAACATCAGAAAATACCACTCTTTCGTAAGAAGTGTGAGATCCACCAGTTAAGTATATGACTGCATAATGGAGCTCATGCCATGAAACTGAAACTCCCTCAGGACAAGTACTCTACATCATAAAAGACTGCTTCTAACCTAAAGGATGGTTAAGAATGCAAGTAGAGAATATTAGCAGGGATGTAGTAATACAAAACAAAAATTACTTTCATAGAATGTTTCGTAAGTTCATACTAATCTTAACAAGAGAGCAAGAACCAAAGTAAATAAGCAAGTAAAAAAGGAAGCAGTACAAAGAATGATCTTTCTATTTTCATACTTAAAATTCACCACAAATCAAGACCAGGCTGGTTTAGGCAATAAAAATATAGGAAAACTAGACCAGAGTTCCTGGTTTGTCTAGACATGGTGCCATGAATTATGAACATCCTTTCAAAATGTTTGTAGCCATCATGTAACAGGGGACGAAATATCCAATAAAGCAGTGGTCCCCTGACCCAATATTCATGCAGGTACAACGAGAATGTTAATCCACCACAACATCTAATGTTTAACCAGATCTAAGCCTAACAGACAGGACATTAGGTAGTGTTTCTTAACAACTCAGTATTTTAAAAGAATTTCTTCAGTACTGATGTTCTTTCATTAAATGTGTAAAGTACTATGAGTTGCATAATTTCCTCACAATATTTTAATTCAATTACTTTACTTCTTTAATAATATTTTTAGTGGAAGTATTTCCAAAATCATTTGCTTTACATAATTTTTTTTCATGGCTCCCAGTTTCTGACCTATTCTGATTCTTGGCTCATGGCTGAGGGTAGAAAAGTACGACTATTTATAAAAGCCTTACCTATCTCTAGGCAGCTGTTTAACAGATTTTCAAGGCACCCAGCAGGTACAGCATCCATACAGAATTACCCAAGTAATGTCCCCTGCAAAACTATTTACCTTTGGCTATTACAGTTAAATTCAGTTGAACATAATGTCAATCAGTTATTTGCAAAATGTTTAACGTGAAGTCATACCCGCCTCTTCTGTGCTTTTGATATTCGATGATGCTGAATCTGCTGCTCTACTCCTTCAAGCTCTATATTTGCAACCCCATCAGCTATGGAATCTGTCTAAAAAGAAAAAAAAAAGTTAAATGTTCTTATTAGTATAAACAATAACTAAGATAGGCATCTTCTGAAACAGTTTTAAGTTCTCTTTCAGGGTATTTCTATCAAGTTTAACCACAAAGATCTGTGTATAGCACAGAAGCCATCAGAGGATTTCACATTCCAAACTAGTGTCTTGTATTTCGGTATTTTTTTGCAGTCCCAACAGAATTATGTGAATCTCAAATTTAAATTGTATGTTCTCTAACATACTGCAGTGTGAACACTGCTTACTGGCTGAAAGGAAAAGCCTTCCTCACCATGTCAGCCACAGAGGGCTCCAAACAGCCATTAGCAAGTTCTGTGAAAATTAAAGCAGAAGGGACCCTCCTCTATATCAAAGAATAGACAGCAGTTGAAAAAGACAGAGAGTTGAAACTTTTTAAGAAAAATGACAAACCTAACTCAGTAACTATATGAGCTATCCAAAAAGATCAGTCACACTGCGGACAAAATTGCAAGACAAAACACATTGGATGAGTCAAACACCTGCTGAAGGTCATCAATACTTGAGTAGTCTACACAGTATATCTGTCTAAAAAGCATAACAGTAACTTAAAAAAATAATTCTCTAATATAACTGAGTTACTTATGTAGTCTTAAAGGCAACACCAAATACTACTTGTGGTGGTGCACCTTTCTCCCTACTCTACATTTAACTTCTGTTACAGCTTGGCATCTGTGAAATTATTTTTGTTGTATGCCTCATCCATGGAACCAGTAACAGAGTAAATCTTGCCATCAAATTTTGTCATGCTTTTGCAAATTTATATTAAACTTGCTTTTGAATTATCTTTTTGAATTATTCTTTAAGCAACCAAACCACTCTCTCAACAGTGCTCAACAATAAAAATCCCCCACTGTTACATGGCCCTCCTAGCACTACCCATTTACTGTAACAGCCAAAGCTTTCCTAAATTTTAGGAAAAGTGCTACTAATATCGTGCAGAAAACGATAACTACTTTGAAGTCTTATTTCATCATAAAAAGTTTTTAAAAGTTAAAAAAGCCCTAACATAAATTGTACCTGTACAACTTCAGCTGAAGTTAGGGCACCTACCTTATTCTGTTCAGGTGAAGCTTCCTTCAGCTGCTTTAATTCCTCCTTGTGCTTCTGTTCAAGTTCTGCCTCTAGTTTAGCAACTTCATCTGCCAGCTGTTTTCGTCTCTTCTTATCATTCTTGGGAACAGCATTTTTCATGCCTTGAATTTTTGCTGACAGAGAAGCAGAACAAAACATTATGTCTTTATGTATACTCTATGGTCATTGCAGAAAATGACTGCAAGTCACATAGAAAAATTAATTTACAAACATCAACAATTCAGTATAACTGTCGAGACTGCTGGTATAAGTGTGAGACTGCTGGTTCTAATCTTCACATTTTCCAAACGGCTATATTTTTTTCTTAAAAGATGCAAGCCACCTTTTCTTTTTGTTCTTTTTCTGAAGAAGAGAAAAACTTATGCCAGGTTACTAATAAAAATATACATGAGCTTAATCAATGCAGCAGACTTTGGCCTGTTGCCTTCAAAAAGATTATGTCGGCATCAAAATATCAAACCTCACAGAAAAGACGTGCAATTTTTAAATTACACAAGCAGATTAAAATTAAAAACTGAGTTTAGCTATCCTTAAGACAAAGTTTCTAAAAGCAAAATGGGTATTCGAAAACAAAAAAAGTCTTGATTAAAGTCCGTAAGTATTTCTAGGCTGTAAGTCAATGCTTCATTTCTAAAATCACAGAATAGTTTGGTTAGAAATGGTGTCCAGAGGTTGCCTCATTCTACCTCCTGCTCAAAGTGGGGCTGAATTCAAAGCTACATAAGATGATGTTAATTCAGATGCACTTGAAATTTATTCAGGTGACTGTGCAGTCTCCAGGAATGGGCATTCTGTAACCTTTCTAGGAATTTTTTTTCCCAATATTTAATGATTCTTGCTATGAAAATATTTCCCCTTATGCTTCCCATGAAGATTTTTCTTGTTGCCCTTCAGCCCATGTCTCTAGTCTATTCTCTATACTTTGATGAGTCTGGCTTCATTACACAGTGGAAACTACAAGCAGATTCCCCAATAGTCTTCTCTTCTCATGTGTTCTTAAATGAACACTCCTGCTACCTCTGTCACTTCTGTATTCACTGTTTTAGAGTTACAGCAGCAATTATTTTACACCCTGCTTGCTATTCATCACCTGTACACTTTCCTGTCCTTCACTCTTGATTGACACAATTGAGCTGAAGATGATGGCAATGATAATGAAACTTTTCAAAGGGAGGCAGGAAGAATGCTCATGCTGAAAGATTTATGTTAAGCATTCAGCCCCACAGATGCTGAGTATGACAGAAAAGCAGCTTTGTTCATTAAAATTAACATAATAGAGGAGAAGAAAATCCAGAACATAAAAGGCACACACAAATACAGAGCAGAGTATGGGTGATGGAAAGGGGGGAGGGGAGGTGTGGAGACAAGGACCATCAACCAGAGAAGGTGTTGGATTTTCAGAGGTTGAGATGCACCTTGTGTTAATTCTTAACAGTTTTGCTCTCTGGTCAACAGGTATTAATGCACATGCCAGGACTGTATTTTCCTAGTAGAAAAACATGTACCACTAAGTCACCTGCCTCTCCCAATTGGGAAGAATGGGGCTCTGCCTTGTGCATAACCCTCCCACCATTTGATGGTGAACTACCAATATCACCTTCTCTAGTTGTAAAAATCCTCTGCTCCTCAGCCATGTACCCCAGCCACCTATGACAATGCTTGATTCCTACCCCTCTGCAATTTCAACCAAATCTGAGGGAGGAACAGCTATCTCAAAACAGTAAGTTCCTACAGATTTAATGACAGTATGCAACCTGACTCCTTTCTTCTTTAACCTTCTGATAAAAAGTTGCAGATGGCCCTATTTCATTACGAACCAAAAAATCCAAACAAGGAAAATGCCGCATCAATACACTAGCAATGAGAAAGGCTTGACAAAAATGTTATAATAACTATGAAACTGAACAAAATCCATCTATCAGGCCTCCTTAATAATATTCATATATTGTAATAGGGTAGATCAAATGACTTAAAGGGTTATTAGTTCATATTGAAGTACTGTAAGACCACATAGATCTTTTACTACAAGATACTTTACTATGGCTGGACAGGTCATGAAAATTCAGTTCAGGTCAACTGCACTTGGAATGAAGAAATGTAACAGCCTGGACAGGAAGAGCAGGCTCTTCATTCTAAAATGCCTCAAACACCTTATTCAACTTAAAACCAAAGTAACAAAACGCGAACATCACGCCAATGGCCCAGCATTAAGTCACAGATCCCGCGCATCGCCGGCTCCCAAGGCCACGGCAAGGCGAGCTCCGCAGGCCGCCCGCACGACCAGCCCTGCTGCCGGCAGCACAGCCCGGCAGCCGCACCGCTGCCCGCAAGCACCATCGCGCTACCGCCGTCCTCGTCCCCTTGCGAGGACACTGCCAGGGCTGCTCCCTCCTTCTCCACAGCCGCCGCCACCCCTCCCGCCCCTCCGAGCTACTCGAGCTGCCGAGCGGGGCTTCCTGCGAGGGAAGGCGGAGAGGGGATGCCGAGCCCGGCCGGCCACGCGTGTCCCCGCCGCCGCTCCCCAGCCCGTTCCCCAGCCTGCTCCCCGCCCGCCCTGCGCCGGGCATGGCGCCCCTCACCCTGCAGCTCCCGCTTCTCCTTGCGCTGCCGCTTCACCAGCTGCTGCAGCGGCCCCTCGAGCCCCGGCTCCTCGTCCCCCGAGCCCTCCATGGGCGCCCGGAGCCGGCGGGCGCAGNCACCGCCTCCGCCGCGGCGTGAGAGGCGGGAGCGGCCCGGGCCCCGCGCCTCCCGGGTCCCCGGGCTCGGTTCGTGGGGCGGAAAGGAAGCGCTTGGTTTGTTATGGGGCTGTGAGCGTTTCTGTCCGCTGGGATCTGCGGGGTACTCGCTCCTGCCGTAATGTCCCGGTAGAAGACTCCTTTGGACAAGTCTGCACTAGGAAAAAGCCATACGCTTAACTTAGCCAGAGGTAGATCCTATTAAACAGGGAGATGAGAAAGGAATCGGTTAGGGTTTTTATGCAATTTATCTCATTAAGGAAAAAAATTTTAACTGTTCATTTCTGTGCAAAATACACTGCGCTGCGTGTGCCAGTTTTTCTCATGAAGCTCAAAAATACTGGAAAGGCTCATGATTTTCTAAGTTGCGGTGCTTGTGTCTCCTCACCATTGTGAAATTACTTCTCAGAAAGTGAGAGAAGCATTTTTGTTACATTAAAAAGCCAGACTTCGTGTTTGGGGTCAAATCATATCAAAGTGAGAACTACAAATTGTTGTGTAGTGAGATGCTTTTCTGTTCGGTGCAGGCACAAACACTGTGGAACATTCAGTTGAAATGGGCAAAATACAGTCTATAAAAGTTAATATTTTAATGATGCTTAAAATTACTCAAACTGAGCAAAAGCTGCTAATGGAACTGTGTTTGTCCTTAACTCTTAAAGTTATTGCTGTTGCTCATTTTACATTTTTATGAACAGAATGACTACAAGAATATCTCCCTGGAGATATTTAAAAACCAGTAAATATGTTTCTTGGAGATATGATTTGGTGATGGACTTGGCAGTGCTGTGTTAACAGCTGGACATCATACATGTATTTCCCAATCCAGACAATTCTGACATTCTATGAAGTGCAGTGTCAAGTGTAAAGAAAGGACACAAGTCTAAAACACGATCATAACATGATCCATCAAACTCTCTTGCTGTGTAGAACTACTTATTTTTTTAGATCTCCTTTAGAATTACGTTGAAATGTAAATGATTTTCAGATTCATATGTCCATACCTGAAAGTATAATTTTCTTTTACTTACACCTGCTAGTCACATCTTGTTAGAATAAAGCATCACAGATCAGCTAGGAAAGGAGAAGGGAGACAATTGGCTTTTAGCTAGGAAAACAGTATAGCACTGGAAAATACTAAGGTGGCCTTGTAAATATTCTGCTAATCCAGAATAGGGACAAATCCATGTTGGATTTGTTTTGACTAGCATATATGTGCTCTGTATCACTTTGTCTATGGCATGTATTTGTCCACACATATCTATATATGGATTTTATTACGGTTAGTACATATTCTTGAATATACTGTATATTTTAAAATATAATACTGCTTATACTGTTTGAAAAACACCCCTTGCAGGTATCTCGATGTGCCCTGGCTGGGGAAAGTGGCTGGGAAAAATGGCTGAGGACCCAGGCAACGAGCTGTGAATAGGCAGGGGCCCTTTGGGAACATCAGCAACACCAGCCAGGGGGTGGTCGGTCACTGCAAGGCTCTGCGGGACCTGGTGAACAGCGAGGAGACCCCAGACTAAAACTCCACTGCACCAAGAGCTGTGTGAAGTGCGGGTGCACAGACCGTGAGGGAATAAAACTCCAAGGATCTTTTTTTGGGAGGGTCCTTCCGCAGAGGCACCGAGATGCACCACAGTTCCATCGCTTAAAGGTTGACAGTGCGCCTGGGACTCTGCTGTTATTCCAAGAGCAGGCAGAAACATTGCCAGGAGCATTGGCCGGCTGTAACCTGTAGTGGTAGCTCGGCAGAACAATGGCCCTCACAAGGCACTTTTTGATCTTCACAAATTAAGTTTCCTGTGGCAATGTCTGGAAAATGGATTCCCAGATCACATGGATTATTGTTATGTTTGGAACGGCAGTGCACAGATGAGAAGTCAGCAGAGGGAAGCCGAACTGACGGTGACAGTGGCGGTGGCAGGGGCTGAGCCTCAAAGCAGGGGCCCTGGCGTTCTGCCTGCATCGGCACCGCCCTGCCAGATCGCGGGATCAATCTCCAAAGCAGGAATCCCGGCGCTCTCTGGGGCTACTCCAAGTGTGTTTACCCGTGGAGTCCGAATGATTGGGCATTATAGGGAAATGAGATGCCAAGGCTGAGGGAAGATAGCAAGAAATGTGCTCAGCTGTAATATATGTACTGGACATGACCCAAGCTGGGGGGACATGCAAGTACTTTTGAAAGAACTGTTCTGGCCAGGTGAAAGGGGAAAAATAATTAATAGCAAAGCAGAACTGGCACAGCAAGCAGAAGGAAACGAACCCCTGGCCAGTGAATGACCAGACTTGGAATGATAATGCCACGGAGGACAGGCCTGCATGTCAGACAAGAGTTCAAAACCTGGTTGAAGCAATATTATGAAAGGTTAATTGGACTAAAACAATGAAATGTAGACAGGGAATGGACAACAATCCTAGAGATTTTTGGGGCTGTCTCCAACAGGTTTTGCCAAAATATGGGGGAATGGCTTCACAAAACTTTAATGGTACACTTGCAGTTAGTGTCTTTGTAGGTCAGGTAGCACCAGACAGCTGAAAGCATTTTAAGGTGCATATGCCAGGGTGGCAGGGAGTAAAACTACAGAAAATTCATGTGTTGCAGTATTTGTGTGTGATGGGCAAAAGAAAATACAGAGGGCAGAGCAAGCAGAGGAGAAAAGGGAAATTGGAGAAAGTGGAAAATCTGATGGCTGTTGCCTTGACAGGAAATCTCCAGGGGAGAAAATGTAAGAGCGGAAGACCAAATACAATTAGCAGACCTAAACCAGAAAGCAGAGACAGAGAAGGAATGTGGAAACGGAGTGTTACTATTGTAGAAATTTAGGACATAGGCAAAGAGAATGGCCTTTTCAACCAAGTGGGGGAGTAATTGTGCAAGGATAGATTTTCATGATGACTAGAGGCCAGCAATTCTATTGAATTTGAGGGAGCCATACAATTAGAAATATACAATTTGTGGAGAACACCCGACATATAGTTTGTGGGGAGTGGGTGTCATTAAATTTCTGGTAGACACAGGAGCCTCATTATCCCTCTTAAACTTTGCCCCAAGAAGTTCAATAACAGACCAACAGTCCAACAGACCAGTGAAGCCACTGGGCAGAGGAAAATTTAAGTAAACCTGTATTAGCAATGATAGGAAATAAGAGTGTGCAGGGAAGGTTTGTATAAGTAGAAGATTCCTCAGTGTGCTTATTAGGAAGATACCTTCTACAGGCCTTAGATGCAGAATTGCATATGTCACCAGAAGGAATGGATTTAATAATGGCACTGAATGTGATTACTGAGACCTTCAAAAATGAACAGAAGATACTAGAAATAATGAAAGTTGTATTGTCAGAGTTCTGGGTAAGACCACTACAAATGGGGAACTGTTGGTTTCAGCACAGCCCGTGTGCATTAAAACCAAGGCAGACATGCCACCCTCTGTGAGACTGTATCCTATTCCTCTGGAAGCTGGGAAAAGTATCCAAACCAGACAGACCAATACATAGACAAAGAAATTTTAAAGCATGTGTGTCTGCATATAATACTCCTATATTTCCTGTAAACCAGGTTGAATGAAGACCCTGAGTACTTGTGCAGGTTTTGTGGGTGACTAACCAACATGCAGTGACCTGTCACCCAGTGGTGCCAGGGCCTTTGACTATACTTCTGCAAATACCACTTAAAGATGGCTATTGTAAATAATTTAACAGCTGGCTTTTTCAGCACCCCAGTAGATGAAGTCAACCTTTGCTTGCCTTCAAACTGTACTGTTGACACAGTATACTTTGCAGATGCAAAAAGAGCATGTAAGAGCAGAAAAGAGTTTTCTCAGTGGTATCAGCACATGTCATCTGAAATACAGGTATATAATATATAGCCTGGAGATTAAGTTTTAATTAAGGTATTCTCTAGAAAATCTAAGTTAGCACCAAAATGAGAATGCCATATACTTTCCTACTATGTCCTTATTTTGGTGTTTAAAGTTTTGCTATTTAAGTTTTAGGTAGAGGAAAATTGGATACACTAATTCTCACATCAAATGAAGAGTAGGTGATCAATCAATTGATAAGTAAAGACTTCTGAGAATCCTTGGTGATTTTGTATTTGTAATCATTTGAGTATTTGGGCACAGGAATCTATGAATTTGTATTCTGCACTATGGTAATCATGGTAGCCTTAATTTTGTTATATTTGTTACCAGTAATAATTCTGTATGTAAAGACAGTGGTTAAATGCCTCAGAAGATTTTTCTTTTTCCTTTCAGTATATTAGCAGGAGGACTGTTGAGCAATACCCCCAGTTCAGGTTGCTTGGTGTGTGATGTGCTCACTGTGCCCTGGATGGCTGGAGGCACAGGCAAGGAGCCATGAAGGAGCACTGACCTTTTGCCTGACATAGGACATGTGGACCTGCAACACCAGCCAGGCAGGGATGGTCCGTCACCCAGAGGCTCTGCAGGGCCCAGTGAACAACGAGAAGACCCCAGACCAAAACCCACCATTGGATCAAGAGGTGCTTGAAGCACGGGTGCACAGACTGTGAGGTTGTAAAACCCCAGTGACCTTTTTTGGGGGTGTCCTTCCTCAGAGATACCCAGCTCTGTAAGTTGCTGCACCAAAATTAAATTACTTAAAAGGAACAGGGCATCTGGGACTCTGCTATGGGAAATCTGGAGTCAAGCTCATGAGGAGAACTTATGTCTGAGTGTGGAGTGTGTGGGGTGTGCAGGGAGTCAAACCTCTCAGGTCACTGAATTTACAGAAGCAAAGGGGTTTCTGTCCCAGCATTAAAATCTGGCGTGGTGCAAGTGGGATTCCCAGACTGCCATCAGAATGGTCAGATGGGAGAAATTCCTTAACACATAGCCTTCTGCATTTCTGTTTGTTGTTGTTGTTGTTTGTTTGTTTGTTTGTTTTTCCCCAGAATGTTAGAAATCACAGCAAAGTAAAAAAAAATCCTCTTTTTACCAGACAAGACACTATAATTAGATGTTCAAACATATCACACACTCTGTCATTCAAGCAGGCTGAGCTCTCCTGTGTTTTAGGAGACTACAGCCTTAAATCTTTCAGAAAAAAATGTAGCTTAAGTTCCTTCCCTCCAGCAGAACTATCCCAAAGGGTAGTCACTACAGGGATCCAGTGAAGTCTCTTCAATGACTACTGGTTTTAGTCCAGGCTTCTGCCATATCTTTAGGAGGAACCCAAAAGAATATACAATAAATCCAACAACCAAATAAATACCTCAAGTCACCAAATGGACAGTGCTGAGTTGATTAAAGCTAGCCTCATCTGAACAACACATAATATAACTGAACTCAAATTTACACAGGAGTGGAGATTTTAGTGCACACTAAGTATGAGGGAGTACATATTTGAGAACAGCAGTACCACAAATGCTGGCAGGTCATGCTGCACAGCCAGCTAATGATGAGTTTCCTCTGCTGCAGGAAACCTGGAATAAATGAAAGCTATTAAGATGAGCACTTCCCTCATTAGCAGCAGGCCACGGGCTGAATGCCCCAGTTCTGGCCTGCGGCGCTTGTTATCAGCCTGTGGTGAGAGCCTGTCCTGGGAGCTGGGGTTTTGTGCCAAGACAGCTGTTATGGACTGGAGTTTAATGTGGGATAACAGCAAAGGCCTTGAAAATACTGAAAACAGAGGACCCAGCATTATAAACTAACTGATACCAAATTAATGCTTGAGAAAAATACCACATGACAAGTTATGGAGATGAGTGCTTTGAACCTATCAAAGGGAAGCAGCAGCTGAGCTACAGAGCATCAACCAAGCAACAGGAGGAGGCATTTGCTGAGACCTGAGAAAATGACACTCTCCGGTATTGCCAAGTGTGAGTATGGCCTAGGGGGTGGAGACCAAAGGCTGCTGGCTGATCAGAAATCCTCTTATAAAAGGAAAAAAATCTGAATTTGGGGAAACTGCCATCACGGGGCCCTGCAGTCAAGAAGTCTCTGTGGGACTGCCAGGGCAGCATGTGTGCCACCTTCTCTCCCTGTCTGTGCCTGCTCCTGCTCTGGGGACCTCCCTGTTTCTGCCTGCTAGGATCCCTGGTTCCTCAGGGGCCTCTTGATTCACCAGCTCATCAGCTCATCAGCATTTTCCCCTCCACAAATTCTGGGTTTCCTCTCTGATAGTCTTACATCACCTAGCTTGAGCCTTCCTGCATTTAAGCTCAGCATACCTAGTTCCTGAGTAGAAAGGGTGGTTTAACAGATAAGGTCATAATGAAACATAATGGTTAGAAGTTGAAAGGGAAAAAAAGGCAGTACTGAAATCTGAGGTAACCAACTGTGAACCACTTTATCTAGGATCTGATAGGTTTGCTGTCACACAGGTCTTTAAATCAAGACTGTAATACTTCCTACGGATATGTGTTAGCTCAGATCTAAGTTATAGATGTCATGCAAGCAGCATTTACTGACTTTAGGAATTCAAAGTGGTCTGAATGGATGACCATAATGGCCCTTTCTGGTATTAAAATTTATGACTTCATTAATCCATTCTGTAGGAATTTGAGCCTCCTATTGAAATCAGTGATAGCTGTAAGATGCTCTGCATTAAGCTCTGTCTTATACACTGACAAAATTGAAACTTTCAGAATTAAGAGGTACTTTTGCAATGTGACTGAATATTGTCAAGTTAGTCACTAAAGTCAATAACTTCATACCTGTGATATCAGCTGATTTGGACAGTGAATTAGCCAGCTGCTGTGTTCACTTTCTTTCATATTCTCTGGGGAGGAAAGCATGCATGGATATTTAAAGTACTCCATTTTAACATCCTTTCTAGTATCATTCTCCCAGTGGTATCACAGTATTTAGTAACATCTGATCTTCAGGAAGGTTGGTTGTTCATTCATAAGTACGCTGAGGTGGGACCCCTGCTACTTTTGTTACTCTCCAAAAATCTTGATTTTATTTCTTCAGTTGCAGAGCCAATAAGCTGTTTGGCAGACAGTTTTCATGACAGCAGTAAAGACTACCCAAATCTTACTCAGCTAAATGATATAAAACATTGGTCAAACAAAGAAGCTATCTTACTGCTTTTACAGCATGTATCTCATTTCTCTCTATTATCTACAAGATGTTTCTTGCAGAGCATTAAAGTGAATTATAGGCTGGTTACAGCTATACATGAAACTGTTGAAATGGCTCTGTTGTTTCGCTAAGGTTTTGTTGAGAGTTTTCTGATTTACATGCTATATAATCAGTGAATCTAGGTCACTTGAACCAAGATACTGAAGCAAAAGTTGATAAACTCTAATTTTCTTTATGCCCTAAAATTGGCTGACAATAAGGTTTGCAATTAGTCTACATTAATGACGTATACATGGCCTTGCAATGAAGCCTCAACAGAACATAAAGTTCAATATGGCAAGTGCTGTTAGGCGGCTAAAATCTCCCAGCATGGTATATGTACTACAGACTTTCTGAAAGTTCACTTATATCAGTAAATAAACTAGCTGAGATTTTCCTATTGTTTGTTTATGTTTGCTGGAAACTGTGCTATCAGATTTTTTGCAGCAGGACATCTGTAGCTGAGATCCCTCATCTGTGAAACTTTTCTAGTAATTTTTCAACACAAATCTGACAAGAGTCAGGACCTAATGTATATAAAATCACTTAACAACATCTGTAATGAGTAATGACTCAGTTAAACAAAATAGTGGGGCTTATTTCTAGATTTGATATTTTTGAGCTTACAAAGACCAAATGTATTTCTTTTTCCTGTTTGTAAAATCAGAAGTTGTAAAAAAGTCTTAGGTTTCTGGTAATGCAAATAGATTCAGGGTCACTCACTCACAGCTGTCTTACTAATGCTGAGATATAGCTAAACTGTGGCTGTTACCTGAAGATGTCCTTGGTTTCTGTGAAGATTGCTTTTGAGAAATGTGTCTGTTAGTGCCAGCACATTTTCACCAACCTCAGCAGATGCATTGTGAGCTTTGCAGTGTTTTGCTTTCTTAAGTTTTAGCAAGCCAGAATGGTGAGATTTCATAAAAACACACAAGTCTGGATTTTTAAGCAGTTTTCTTGGCTATATAACTGTGATCTTTGTTTGACAAGAAGTGACTTGAATGCATTCTAGATGGTCAGAAACACGCAAAAAGTAAAAGCCCAGCTGCAGCTCTTCACTGTTGCTTTGATCTTTTTAGCTTTCTGATATTTGCATTTTTGTACTGGAGTTTTTTACAGATTTTATGTAAACAGAGTGATATTTTTGCAACTTTTCCTTTTGTTTACATTCTTCTCCTGGAGGAGGAGACAAATTGATGGACTGTGAATTTGACCAGTGTAGTTGGAGAGATGGCAACCTCATCCTCCAATCCATGGTCCTTGCCAGAAATGTATATAAGTAGAGTAAAAAAAATAAACAAGGAAAAGACAAGGAAAA
>VWYP01026685.1:158601-176730 GCA_013400435.1 Pycnonotus jocosus | reverse complement strand
GGGGGGTGGGGGGAGGAGGTTGGTTTGTTTGTTCTGTTTGTTTTTTTAAGAAAAATTGATAATATAGCTGTAAACTGGTATATCAGCAACAGGGAATTCAGTATCTCATTAAGTGTCTCCTAGTGTGTATGTGAAGCTTGCCTACTACCCAGTCATGTCCAGCATAACAGACTGACAGACCTTTATGAACTGGTTCTAGGTGTTATAGTTAGCCTGAAATTCAAGCTGTCAAAAAAAAAAAAAGTTATACCATCGTATGTTAATGTGCTTTGAAACCTTTTTATTAAGGGGTATTGAGCAGCTAATTCTGAGACAATGTCTTTATTTTCATTTTCACCATCCCCCACCTCCTTACCTTCCCTAATGTACTTTTCTTTACGTTTAATTCTGGTGGTTTCTGCTGGTTTGGTTTTTGGAGCTCTTCAAAATGCATGTTTTCTTTGAGCATGAAGGTTGCAGTGCCAAGATACCTCATGCTTTCTGCTCCATAGCAAATGTTATTTGCTGCAGCACGGCTCTGAAAAGCAGCCATTATTCGCTTGCTATCTGATATTTGCTGAGCCAGCAGGACAGGAACAGCGAGGCTGCTTACCTGGGAGCCAAGCAGCTCCAGAATGAGGCTGGAGAAGTAGCTGGCACTGTGTGTAGGGGCTCACACACCTCAGCTTTCAAACTCTTAAGAGTTATCACTTGGAAATGGGTTATAGAAAATGATAAATGTCTGGAAGGTATGGTGGTGTATTTTTAAAGTATTCCAGAATCATGGAAAGCTGAAATGTTGGTGACTGTGTGTCTCTTCACTTTCTGGTACCCTTAAAGATATTGCTTGCCTTATTACTGCCACCCTGTTCCCAGCTCACAGAATTGAGCTGTCACACTTTAAATGGAAAGGACAAAGTCAAGAACTTTTGTAAAACAATTGTTGCTTTTCTGAAAAGCAACCTTAAAGCTGAGAGTAAACTGTAGAGGTGTCTTGACAGAGAGTTTGGTATTTAGTCTTTGGAACACGCCTTTTGTTTTCTGGCTGCCTGTTCCCCTAGCCAGAAAGTGTCAGCTGCTCACTGCAGGAGCAGTTAAGCAGCCTGCTGACTGCCAAAACCCCCTTGCAGCAGCCTTGACTTTGCCACCGTGGTTAAGACACTGCTGTTCCCATCATCTAAATCTCTTGAACTGATTTTTGGAGTGCTCTGGTATGGTTTGAGCTTGTTTCTACTTGCCGAAACGCGTGGGTTGGGATTTTGTCTTCTGTGTTTGTTTTTTAATGTCTTGTAATGTCTCATGTCCTGCATGTGGCAGCCTTACTTAAAATAGGATATCACAGTATGGCAAAGTATTGATATTTAATATTTTTGCTGCATTTTTTCAGAATGTATTTCCTCAGAAACACAAGAAATAACAGTACTGTTACCTGATATTTCTTAAGGATATTGTTTTCTGTAATCAGTGTATCAGAGCTGAAGGTGTGGCATTCACTTTCTCAAGAAATAGAGCATCAGTTAGTGTCATGAATTCAGAATTGTATTGCTGCGTATAAGTTAATTCTGTTTCTTATCTGAAATAATTCAAGTATATTGGATGTGATTCTGAGACTCTCAAGGTATCTGTCTTTTTCCTGCTGCCTCTGTGAGTTAAAATCCAGCACAGGTCTGGGTCATAAATAGACCAAGTAGCAAAGAGAGAGAGCAGCATGGCTGTTCAGCATGCACTTCAAAGGTGTGTGATGACTTTTGGATCTGAAGGGCAGACAGGGTTTCTTATATCCCTCCAGCTTATGACATTCACTTCAAGACAGAGTGCAGAAGTGATGAGTGCTTTCTTACAGGCTTAAATGTAATACTCAGGCTTGTCAGCTTTGATAGCAGCCTGTGATTTCCCTCACCACTCTCCAGCAGATACTGCTCTGTTCACTGCTGTTGGTGAATGGGAAGTAGGCTCACCTCATAGCTTTTCTGAAGATTTTGTTAGCTGCTTGGATGTAAATTTTGAAAAAGTTATTGAAGCCCAAGGCTGCAGAGCATTTCAAACTACTAGTATTTAAAAAAAATAAATATGAACTACTGAATATGCCTGTTCTGTATTTGCTTACCTGAAAAGCCCTGAACTTCTTGATTAAACAAAAGTCAGTGCTATTATATGCCAAAGAATTGTGGCGATAAGCTTGTGAGAGATTGCTGTGTTGAATTATTTTCACTCCATGGATTCTTAAGCCTCAGAGAATCTTCAGTGTTTCCTCCCTGTTTTGTTGTGGGCTCAAGACTGACAAAGCTGGAGTCTGAAGTCTGCTCTCCCTGGAGGCCTGAGGCCCTTAAATCCGTCCTTATGTTAATCTCTCCAAAGTGACTGAAGACCTTCTTGTCCATTGGTACTTTGGCTCCTGGACAACAAAAATACGTGGAACCCTTAAAAGCAGACTTCAGGGTTTTTTCTTCAAGGCAGCATAAATGTGCTGTTATTGAAAAAAGAAGCATTTCATGCCACTTCCTATCCAAGACCTGTTTTCTTAAAAGGACTTTTTTGTGTTTTCACCTGTAGTATCTTCTAATATGATAAACACAGTATTTTTAGATATTTGCGACTGCTGTTTATGACTCTTTCCATCTGTGTCTTGTTTTATTTTCTGGGGTCTTTTTCTTCTAAAGCCAGTCTCTACTAATCTGTAGTAGGTTTGGGTTTTTTTAGTGTTTTTTTTTCCATGCATTTTTTAAGGACTGCAAAAAGCTGGCTTGAAATAAAGTTACATCCAGATTTTTGGAGTGATATACTGTGTGTTTGTGTTTCTGGTTTGTTTTACCTACAACTGTGGATGGTGTTTGTGTACACAAAAGTTGTGAAGGGGAAAGCAAATTTAGTTTTGCTCTATGCTTATACTAAACACCTGCTTTGAGATTTGGGTGGGTTTTTTTCCTTTTTTGAGCCCAAGACTGCTAGAAACTATACTTGCTGGAAGCGTTTTAGGACACTCTGGATTTTCAGCTGAGATTTCCTTGTCTCTTGCAGCAGAGCTTCCTCCTCCATACACTGCCATTGCAAGTCCAGATGCCAGTGGTGTTCCTGTGATAAACTGCCGTGTGTGCCAGTCACTCATCAATTTGGATGGCAAGCTACACCAACATGTGGTTAAATGCACAGTCTGCAATGAAGCGACGGTAAAATGGGTTTTTAGCGTTTTTCTTTTTGTAGGGGGCTTTGGGGGTAGAATTCATGTCCTCACCTGGACAGGGTGGGTCCCTTCCTGCCACCCCTAGGGAAAAAGAGGAGCCAGCCCAGTTGCCTGCCAGTGTGGCTGGCGTGCAAGCTCAAGGCGTGCTGGCACGGGGATGATCATAAGCACTTAGAATAAATCTTCATGTGGTTGAGCTGACTTTGCAGGATGTCTCCTTCTGAGGAGGACAAAAAGCAGAGATGTCATTTAAGTAATTACTCCTCTGTAAAGAAGGATAAAATTGGTTTTTATGGGGTGGAGAGCAATGTAGAATTGAGTTATTCTAAGAGTGGGAGAAACAGAGTAACAAACCTGCACCTCTCCCTGGATGAATGCCTTTCTCCTGAAATATTCCTCAGTCACTTGGTTAGATGTTAACAGACCACAATAAAACATCTTTGAAATGTTTAAGTGCTAGGTTCTTTTACAGTCATCACAGACCTATTTGTTTCTTCTCCTCTTAATTCAAGTCTTCACTATTTGGCCTCCTGCTTTTATTTCTCTCCTCCTGCCAGTTTTAGTTTTGGGATGTGATACTGCAGTGCTCCACAGCTACTGCAAGCATTTGTATGAAAAACACTGAATTAAATCTATTATATGGATTTATTATATATTTGTTATATGAAAATAACTTTAAATTATGTCCTCAAAACAGGAACCCTGAAAACTGCAAGAATTTTTTTTTCCACTTAAAAGAGAGAGTAGAGAACCTGCCACTGAAACTGATAGTCATTTTCCTGTCCAATATAAAATGTTTCAATCCAAACAAAGTATTGTGCACCTTTTGATTTGCTGCATGAAAGGGATATTGAAACTTGACTCCCAGCTTGGAGAAAGATCATTTCAGTACAGGTTAAAATAAGATTAAAGTTTGGTGATGTTTTGATAATGTCTTAGTGACCAAGAAACAGACTGTGATCCTTTCACTGTTGAATAAAGCCATTGTACTAGGCAAGAAGGGTTGTTTGATGTTTGACTCTCTTGGGGTGGGTTTTTTTGGGGTTTTTTTGTTTGTTTTTTTTTTTTTTTTAATATATCACTGTTTAAGCTACATTTTAAAAAAATAACTGAACTGAAGCCTTGAATTGTCATTGCTAAAATATGAATTTTTTTTCCATGAGTTTGTGGAATCTGTTCTAATAAGGAAATTTTCACTTCTTAAGAAAAGAAAAAAATTCCAATTTTGTGTTGACTCTGAACTTTCCTCTTTAAGAGGAAGTGTATTTCTCTGTTAGCAAGAGCTTTTCACTGAAGTTGTTCTGCTTTGTCACCATGTTATATGGAAAAAAGTGAATTGCTGTGACTTCTGATGTGTGTTCTCTGGTGGTTGTGGTTCTTTTTTTTTTTTTGTTTAGCCAATCAAAAACCCTCCTTCAGGGAAGAAGTATGTTAGATGTCAATGTAACTGTCTCCTTATCTGTAAGGATACATCTCGGAAAATAGGCTGTCCAAGACCAAACTGGTAAGAATAAAATACTCTCAGTGCCTTGAGATGATTTGCTTTAAAGCAACTGTTGTCTTTGTGTTGTGTTTAAAACTAAAAGAGGTTCTAGCCTCAGTCTCTTTACATGGACAATTAATGAATTGCTGCAGACACAGGTAGTGCTAGTGTCCATTTTGAATATTTTTTTAAGATTAAAGAGGAAAACGTTTCTTGTTTTTCTTGTAGTCTCAGGTGTGTGTGTCCCATTATATATCTACTTTATAAGTCAAGAATAATGTAAAGAGCAATAGAAGAAAATCCACTTTTTGTTTCTGAGACTTAACATTCATAATTTCTTGGAGACTTATTGTAACCACACAGAATACTCACTTCGCTAAGTTCAGAGTAGAGATTCAGAATGAAATTGGAGATGGAACAGGAGCTTGGCTTCAGTCTCCTTCTTAGCTATGCTGAGTTTTCATTCTCTACTCAGCTCTCAATTTTAATGTACACATTTGTTATAAAAGAAGCAATTGTGATTGCCATAGTGCTTGTTCTTACTGTTGGGCTTAAGGTGTTAGAGAATCCACTGCGGTAGGAGGAGTTTGACTGTGAGTGGTGCAGCTCTAACAGGAGAGATGGAGAGGAAGGCTGAGTCTGCAGATAAGTGAAGGGGAGTTCTACCCCACCCTAGTCACCAGTCTATTGGTTGTTCTGGTTTTGAAACACCGTTTGAGGCTAGTGGGAATTACTCTTTTTTTACTAATGCTCTGTTGGGTAGGACTTCAAAACATTCCAGACATTTTCTCAGAGTGCAAAAGTGTTCATGAGATAGCTCAGTTATAATATATTGCATGGTTGGTAACTAAACTGAATGAGAAGTTCCTTAATTTTAGTAAAATAATCTCAAAAGCATACATCTAAGCAGTTTCCCTAAGATAATCTATGTGTTTGTCTTGCTAGAAACTGAGCAAAATTGGTGTAGTGAACTTTGAAGGAGAGAGTTGGGAGTATGCCCTAAATGGAAGACTCCAGATTGAAGGAAAGCTGTCCAGAATACAATTTTGCTTGTAGATGGAAGAGATGCAATGCAAATTAAATATTGCTTTAATTTTCTCCTTCACTTTTTTGTTTTAAGAAATCTCATCCTCATTCTGAGTTGGTTAATTTGGGTACTGTCATTTTAGATGGACAAATTGTGTAATTGAACTGGAAACACAGTGAACGTAACAGCAGATACTTACTTTAAAGTAAATTGATGTCATTTAGTCAACCTAGGGTGGTTTTCCTTTTTATTTTACTCAATTTGAATGGAATTTTTACTGTACAAGTATGGATATGCTTTTTATATTTACATAGTTCTCAGTAGTGTGGGAAGGAGGACTAGATTATGGAAGATCCTTATTCTTTCTGCATGTTTCACATGGGTATGTACATTTCAGTTCTCAGGCTTGCTCAGCCTGGGTATTAAGTTTTCATTTTCTGAGGAGTGTGTCTGTCATATGCTTGTAAGTCTTTGATCTCTATAGGGTTTAGGCTTGTATGGCTGATCTTTTAGGGAAAGAGAATATTTTTAAAACTGAAAACACTTTGGAGAGTGACCAAAACAGGGTGCATCAGCTGTTTAACAAGTAGATTATAGTTTAAAAGTGTAAAAATACTTGGTAGTGACTGCGCTAATTGCTTGAATGCATCGTTCTTCTTTTTTGCTAGCTAAATTACATGTGTATCTAATGTTCTTAACACAGTAGACGCATCATTACTCTTGGTCCAGTAATGCTGATTCCAGAAGAGCAGCCAGCTCAACCTGCCTTGCCAGTTCAATCAGATGGAACTAGAGTGGTGTGTGGGCACTGTGGAAATACATTCCTTGTAAGTAAAGCATCTCTTCTTTAGTAAAGTATCTCATCTGTAAGTAAAGATTCTCCTCTTTGCCTCACTTTGCTCAAGCTATTTGTTGTAAGCAGTTTCAAGAGTGTATTGCCTCACTCTCTGGCATCATTGAGGAACTAAAATTCTGAACTCATTATTAGGGATGTATGGTCTGTATTTGGTTATCCTTTTATGTGTTTCAAGAAAACTTATAACAGTCATTCCGTATGTGGATAGATAAAGCCCAAAGTCTGTGCTACTGTTTTGTGATGTGAGAGTGGACAGAAGGTTCTGTTTAGGCTTGCAGTGGTGGCTTTGTTCTGCAGTGGCCAGGAGAGCAGTTCTGTCATTGCTGTATGAGCCCTGGAAAGCTGTGGGTATGGCACTTGCCATTGACATATCTGTAGGTTGCTGGAGAGCTGGAGGTTTTGGTTTATGTGTGAGAGTTACAGTTGATCCCATTTCTGAAGTGGAAGGATGCACAAATGCTCTTCTGCTGTTGAACTCTCTTTAGCCTTCTAAATGGACAAGATGCTGCCACACTTGAATTTTGATTGCAGTACAAGTAAGCTAGCTTTGGCTTCATCATCCAGCAGCGATTGAATCTCTTTCAGGTTTGTGAGTTCTAGGAAATGATTAGATAAGGGGTGCATTTAAAAGAAACAGTCACAAGAGAGGTAGCATATTCCTGAAACAACGGATTATGAGATACATAAAGATGAGAGAATATTCAAATGCTTGTTGTGCAAGGAAGAGGGAAACTTAGGGGGTGCCAGTCCGTGTTGGCTTGTACCAGCAGAGAGAAAAGTGTTGGCTTGTGATAGGCTCTGTAATGGAATAGGCTTGTGTTTTTAAGTCTTTACTTCAGGTTAATGGATCAGTGAGGTGCTTTCATGGCTTAACCCCAGCCAGCAACTAAAGTACAATGCAGGTGCTTGTTCACTGCAAACACCACCCAGCCCACCTGCCCCAGTGGGGAGGAGAACTGGACAAAAGGTAAAACTTGTGGGTTGAGATAAAAAAAATTTAATTATTGAAACAGAAAAAAGAAATACTGCTAATGATGATAATAGTAAAGAAATGAGAGAGAGGAATAAAACCCAAGAGGAATAAGTGCTCAATACAATTGCTCACCACCCCTGCTGACCCAGCCAGTGCCCCAGCAATGGTCAGCATCTCCCAGCCAACTCCTCCCAGTTTGTGTACCAAACATGATGTTCTATGGTATGGAATATCCCTTTGGCTAGCTCAGCTCCGCTGTCTTTGGCAGTGCTCTCTCTCAGCTTCTTGTGCACCTACCTCTTTACTGCCAGAGCATGGGAAACTGAAAAGTCCTTGATTTAGGGTAAACACTACTTAGCAACAGCTAAAACCTTAGCTTATTACCAACGTTGTTACTGAATCCAAAAGAGAGCACTGTACCAGCTATTATGAGGAAAATTAATACTCCCAGCTGAATCCAGGACAGGTGTGCTGTAATGTTTTAACTATTACAGTAGGTGATGAGTGCAAGGAGGAGGAAAACTGAAAAGTCCTTCTTTCTTTGGGTTTGTTTTTTTGTTTTGTTTTTGTTTTGGTTTGGTTTTTGTTTTGTTTGGGGTTTTTTTTTTTGTTGTTTTGGTTTTTTGTTGTTTTGTGGGTTTTTTTTGTTTTTGTTTTTTGGTGTTTTTTTCAAAGAGAAATAGGAATATGATGAGGAATTTACAAGTAATGTGCTAACTGGAAAGCAATTAGAGAGATGTTTGGGAAATATTCTATCTACTAATTCTGGCTATATATTAAAAAGTACATAATTTCTTACAATCCTTGCTGGAGAACAGTAGTCTGAAACTGAAGATAGCTGAAGTGGGTTTTCTGTTTGCCTTTTCTTTTTGACCTATATTTAGGGACTTTCACAGGCATGGGAATTTTACTTGTCTTGATCCCCTATTTACTTTATATAAGTATAGTGCAGATTAACTTTGTAGTTTACACTGTGAACTACTTCAGATGCACATAAGAGAAAAAAACAAACCCATAAAGTCTGGTTTTTGGCCATAACTACTAGATTATGCCTTAAAAGGCTAAGTTTTCTAGTCTGGGATTTGTGCATGTGACTTCATATCTTCTGGTTGCTTTAGGGAACTGCAACATTTTGAACTTTGTAGTCCTGTCTGCCAGGATAAGACCAATTTGTCACTTCATGATATGTTGAAAAGAAACTCTCTGAACCATTAGAAATTGGAAGCTTGCTTTTTTTTTTATGCTGAGTTACCAAGAAACAAACCCTTTTTCCCCCCTTGATGTTACACAGCTTTCCCACCAGTCTTTTACTTTCACTTTTTTCTGTAATGAAGTCTGAGATTCTGAAAATAAAATTTTTAGTTAAGAAAAGATCAGGAAATTGCTTGGATTTGAGAATGAGCAGAGAAGCAACAAAAAAGTGTTTTAGCCACCTGGAAGCTCAGTTTGTGAGTTAGTATTTCTGCCTTTTGATATCTTCATGTTGTGAAGAATATACATAGTGCTAGATGCATCTCTCAGCAACTCGGTAGGCGATCCCTTTTACTTTACTTGACAGTTAAAAAATGAATAAAATAGGAAAGCAAAGCTAGAATCCCTGGGATGGAAGAGTCAAATTGTCATATTCTATGTTTAAGAGTATCAGCTTGTTCACCACCTTTCCAAGATTTTTTTTTCCCCATTTGAAAACATGACTGTGGGGCCTGTGTTTTGCTTGCCTCTGCACATAGGGGGGATGTTTTTCACAAATGATGAAAAGCATGCTCTTTGCCATGGAGTGCCTTAAAGTTTCTCTGCTTTAGCTGGAATAATGGCTTAGTACTGAAGTGAAATTGTAGCTAACCTATTGATACTTCACATCTTGTTAATCAGATTTTTTTTTTTCCCTTGGTAACCTGATAGAAGTTGTTCCTGTGTTAAGGTTTCTACCATTTCTGGCAGGTTTGGACTTGACAATAGAAAAGGAGGGCAGAATGAGGGTTTGATTGTGTTGCAAAATATCAGTTTGATCTGGTTTGCGCTGTTGTGAGAGCTTTTGGTCTTGGACTGTGAAGTTACTGTTTCTGCCAGCAGTAAGTCATTCCCTGCTAGTCCTCTCTGAGGGACCTCTGCCTGCGGTGGTCTGTGGCTGTGAGAGGCTGAGTTGCCTTTGGAAATGAGGGACCAAGGAGAACTGTGCCTATGTCCTCCCCCTCTCTGCCATTTTCCTGCTCTGTCCTGTTTCCAGAGGTACCTCAGGGACAAGCCAGGAGCAAGCTATGGAAGCCACAGGCTGTCAGCTAAGCACTGTGCTTTGTCAATTTTGGCTTTTTAAAACAAATCAAATATGAAAATTATTCTTCTATTCAAATAATTGAATAGAAAACCCATTAAACTTTCCAGAAAACTTAGATATGTTTTAGTTTGCGAAAGTATTTTGCTTTCCCAAAGGACCAGAAGGGAATGGAGGGGAAGCTTCTTTGCAGAGGCAGCTGTATGTAGGACTGTGTATGTCTTTATGTGCATATGGTTTTTTTGTTTTGTTTTGTTTTGGGCTTTTTTTTTCCCAATATCTTGCATTGAGTGTACTGAGAACTCTTTTAGGCTTAGAAGGAAAATATTTGTCTATTCTTCTAGTAATTCCTTTGATAGATGTCTGGTTTTGTCCACAGTTGAAATATTGACAAGCTCTGGATTTCTCATCTCTTCCTGTGTGTTTCAGTACATCTAACCAGAGATTTGGGCTATATATTGTATTGCCCCAGTTTTAAAAAAATTGTATTCTCTACAATTGTTCTCTATACTGTATATAAATAATTGTATATAAATTCCTGTATTCTCTGCAATTATTCTCTATATTTAGAGAGCTAAATTTCACGTAACTGTAACTTCTTAACAACATGAATCAATATTAGGTACTTTGAAGCACTCTGGAATTTGGGTAAAAATGCCAGCTTAAGCATGATCTAGAATGTACATGAACATAACCTTTCCCTACTGTACTAATATGGTTTAAGTTCTTATACTTTGAAAGTCTTGTCACAATTTTGCTCTTTTTCTACAAATACTTCTGGTTCATGTAAAAGGCATCATAACAGTTATTTCCAGCTATTTCCGTAACAGTGCTTCTGTTATTTCCAGGTAACTCTCAATGAAAACAGATTATTGCTGATTCCTTTTCCATCAATATTTGCAGCCCAAATGCATTTGAGTTTGTTTGCCATTAATAATTTGAGCTAATAATTAGAAATTTTAAAACCCTGGAAACATCACTAACAAGTAACTAAGGAAATGGAATTGCCTACACTGTGATATAGAATTGAAACTGGTGTATAGAAGTGAAGTTGAATTACAACTAGGTAAAATATGGATCCTGGAATTAGGCTTCCTTTTATTTCTGGAATTGCAGTTTAAAAAGCTGAAATAACTGCTCTGGAGTTGATTATTATCAGCTCCTCTGGAGAGAGGCCTCTCTCCATCCACAATACTGACAATCTTATCCCACTTACACTGTGTAGAATTAAGGGAAGTTGAGTAGGATTTTGAAAAGGATGCAGAAAAATGCTTAACTTGCTCCTCTGCCAGGTATGTGGAAATAGAATTAACGCTCATAAAAGCTTTGCTTGGGTGGGGAGTGTTACAGAAGTTTTATTAAGGAATAAAACTCTGCTAAATCAGTTTGGTCAAGTTTTGTAAACAAGTAATACCAGTTACACAGTTGTTTTGTAAATGTGTAAATGGATACTTCAGAACAAGAAAATAAAAGGTGATTTTCTTTTTAATGGAGATTTATCCCCAAGTAAATAAAACTGAGGTAGATGTTCAAGAGGTAGGAAAATGCTCAATGAATATGTCAGTTTGAAACCTTGCTCACAGCAAAATCTCTTCATGCCGATAAGGCATGAGAAGACACATCTTTCTCTGCTCAGAAAATCATAAAATTCTTCTCAGCATTTAAAGGGTGCTTGCTGTAGGTTGATGCTGTTTTCCATAGGAGGATGGGCTCTGATTTTGATTGGTGGTTGTAGCAGTTATAGCACTGTTCACTTCAGTAGTAGAGCTTCAGATTTCTCACGGAGATAAGGCAGGGCCTAATGGAGGCACTGGGGATCTGCACTGTGGCTTCTTCCCCTGCTTTTAACTTGCAGTGGGGCTGTTGGGTCGCCAAGAAAACTTCCAACTAACCTGCACTTGAGAAAGGCAAGCGAGGAGAGCTGCAGTTACAAAATAACTGCTTTAAAGACAGAAGAAAAAGAGACTTATTGCCTTGATCAAGGCAAACACGTTTAAAATGCTTGTTTAATACTGTTATCACAGAATGAAATTTAACAGAACCTGCTGTTTTTAAGTGAGTATATCACTGTGTATCCTGTGGTTTGAGTTCTAGGGATTGCTTTCACTAAGGCTGTTTCCCACACATTTTAGTCTGAGCATGGAAGGTGATGACCCTACCATGTACAATTTTACATGTTGTTTTCTTAACAGTCATGTAAAGTAGCCAATAATGTTTTCTATTTCATTGATGTAAAACCTGATATCTACTTTCTATAATATTCTTTAACACATCTTTCTGTGTACCCATAACTTCACTTTCGTAAGTAATGCAAGGCTTGGGAAAAGATTGGAAAATAATTCTGTCTATAATTGTGCCAAAGAAAACACACTTAATTTGATTCAGGGTATATTCATAGTCTTTAAGTAAGAGAAGAAAACCTATTAATGCTATAATATTGCCCATGCTACGCCTGTGGATGCAACCACATTACGTCAAGCAAATTTTGTAATACTAAGGCAAGTCATGGGAAATGTTCACATGGAAATCCCAGTCCAGTGTTGCCTCTGACAAAAGGGCATCCCATTTATAGAAGAAAACAAGAAACAAGTCAAAGAAAGTCTGAGAAGCAAAATGTTTTCATAGCGACATTTAACGTTAAGTGCAACAACCATTTTCTCAGATCTGCTTTTCAATCTTTTTCCTTTTTTTCTGTTTACAGTGGATGGAACTGAGGTTTAACACACTAGCAAAATGCCCACACTGCAAAAAAATGTAAGTTCTCTGAAAGCAAGGTTATGTAAATTACTGTGAAGTAGCTGTTGTTTCTTCTGTAAGTCTTTGGGGTAAAATGTGTCAGCTGTGCTGATTATTTTCCTGTGCTCATCTGAACTTCAAGGCTAATGCAGATATTGTGTGCACATGAGTTCTCCATTCATTATGAATCTCTCCATTCATCATAGAAATCAGTAGCTTTGACAAATCCACCTGCATTTATGAAAATTCTCTGATTGAGTTGATAGAGACAAAAATAAGCTGCCAACAATAGACAGGAATGGGTTGCTGAAATAAACATTTTATGTCCTTGAAATTTTACCTTTTCATACAGTAGTCATCAGATGTCATCTTTAAAGGTAGAACGTGAATTGCTTTATTGTAAAGGGAGGAAAGGGAGTAATCTTGTCTTAATTTGAAAGAGGGTTTACTGACACTATAAACTCCACAACTAACTTGTTTTAAGCATCTTAATGCATTAGGTTGTTTAATGTTCATGAATTACTTTGGAATCACTTGTCTATTCATTTGTTTTTACTTCAAAAAGAACAAGAAAAATTAGAATACAAGAGCTGTAAGCTTTTTGTTTTGGTTTGGGGTTTTTGGGCTTTTCTTTTTGAGTATTTGTTTGGCCTTTCTTATCTGAGCTCAGGAATTCTTAATTTGAATTGTTGCACTAGTAACATACTTTAATTTTGCATGGGATCTCAGCCACAGAGTGTGAAATAAGACGTCAATATTACTTGAGAGACCTTCATGTCCTGCTGATTTATTTAAATATTTGTCTTCTTTTGACAGGCAAGTGTGACTTCCTGTTAGAGAAACAAATGTATTTTCCATTGGAAATGGAGAACCTCAGCTGTGTTGTATGTTGTAGGAAAACTAGCAGGTCCCTTAGGAAGGAGAAAGCTTAGGATAAATGTACTGTAGGTGTGAGCATGGCCTGGCCTTCAACACTGATTGAAGTCTTTTTACTGGTGAAGTAAATGATAGAGAAGTCAGTCTAGTGCTGTGTTTTACCTCAGCTGTGTAACCGACCCAGTGTGGGGCTGTGGATGTGTTTTAATTTGCTTAGGTTAAATAAACTCAGGCTGCATGAGATGCTGCTTTGCAGGGCTGTTGGTACTGCCACATTGTCTGTTTACTCCTTGAGGAGGGGTTGGAGTTTTGCTGTTTGGTTTGTTTTAAAACTAATTGCAATTATGTTTTATATTTTATGTCACCCTTGTAAGCTGACCTTGTTTTTTCCCTTGACTATCCTTAGGTCAGTGTTATTTGTTGTTTAACCTTAAAGACCAAAACAAAGAATAAAAACCAACCAAACAAAAAACCAAACCCTAACAATAACAGCAGCAAAATAAGCCACGCTCCAAGCAAAAGTCACAGCATGTGATCTTTTGGTCTGTCTTCTGTTGATTAATGTTGCTTCTGTTTTAAATTCCAGCTGAACTCAGTTTTTTGTAGTATTTTCCTCCATAATGTGTAAAGCATGCTATCCATGTGTAGGAAAGTGGGAGCCTCTCTGCAGTGCAATTTGTGATAATTACAGCTTGCATGGCAACTCTGTTGCAGAATGCAAAACAAATTTTAACAAGTGGGCACGTCTGTCCTTGGGCTGAGGATGCAAACTGTGGAATATTGTAATTTAGCTTTGAAGGAGTTGCTTGGTGCTTTCCCGCATTTGAGATGTGATGGTTGGGAGTTCTGCACTTCCAGCAGTATAAACATTTCTGATACATGGATTTAGGGCACAGCATAGGTGAGACTGAGCTTTGAGTCATGATGATGGAATAAATAAGTGTGGTGACCTGCTTTCTATTGGGTCTTTGTCAGAGATCATCATAGCCAAGTAGTTAGAAGGGAATGTTGGGTCTCTTATTAATGCAAAAGTTCTTTCATTAGTAGCTGAGTAGTTAGATGTAGAACTGTTCATTCCTTCTATTGATTCAGTTGATGGTTGTCACTGAAAAAAGGATTGTGTAGACTAAGGCAAAAGGCACCTTGAATCACTGCAACAGTAAGCCTTTCAAGGAGACATAGGCTGACACTTTTAGACTTATAATTTCGTTTAGAATGTTTTTTCGAGTGCGGTGAATCTCTGCAAACTGTATGTGACTATTTGGTTGATGGATACTAGATCTTTGTATTAAGAATGTCTTCTAAAACTGCAGGGGAGATGAGAAGTTACTACACGAAAAAGTTAATAATAAAACAGTGTTCACGGGGAAATAGAGCCTCATAGTACCTAAACAAAGGAACCTCTCATATCTGAATGTAGGGAGAAATAGGATCTTCATGTCTGTTTTTAATCCCATCTATGTGTGCCATTGTGATGCGACTTTGTTTTGTGACTCACTTGTTTTGTCTGGCAAAATAAGTTGGGAAGTGTTGGAAATTACTTGTGCTGTAGAGAATAAAATCTTATTTGGTAAATGACCAAATCTCTTTGGAAGTGGACTATAAACCTGTCATGTCAGTATGGGTAAGGTGTTTGCAGAAGCCTTACTGATGCATAGTGGCTCTGCCTGACACAGGCCCTTGCGTTGGGAAAATAAATGTAGCTAATGAGGAAATTGTCATGATACAGTTTAATTTTATAGTGACACCTGGGAACGAGGGGAAATTGTTTCCTTTTTTTTGCTGATTTAATGTTCTGTATTTTTAAATACCAGATGTTTACCAGCTTGTTTTCCAAGAGTGAGAGATTCAGAGAAGGCTTCTGGTATTTTTGTTGTTTAATGATGAAGAAGCAGGAACTGTTTTTTTGCTTGCTGTTCTCTTTCTCAAGATGTGTATTTAATCATCTAGAAAATTCAGTTCATTAATTCAGTTACTAGAAAGAGAATTGAATGGTACAGGTTATTATTTCAGAATGTCAAATCTGTTTTTTTTCCTGTAGAACCTATTGCTTTTACTTTTTGAGGTGTGCCAAAACTATGAACCCTAATGAATTTATAACACCTTTGCCCCATATGGAACTTTTAGGAAAGAGAGAGATCACTACTGTGGAGGCTAATTTCAGCAGTGCTATTCACCTTCAAAATACTGGCATTTTAATTTTCCTCTTAAAAGCACATTTGAAATCCTGGTCATAATTCCTATTATTTGGAGCACAAGAGACCCAGCATTCTTGCCTGTGCTTTTATAGCCTTTGTCCCATGTGGCAGTTTTCCTCTCTTCTAATTACTCCTTGATGCAGTATTGGATTTGGCATTTTTTATATCTGCTGCTGCTGCCCAGAGTTCTGGCAGGTGCCTTTGCTTCCTCAGCAGCATCTCAGAAAGAAGGAACTGCTGCTTTCTAGATAGCTCTGTAAGAGAGTTCCTTCATATTCCTATAATAGAACTAATTGGTTGCTTCTGTGATATGAAAAAGTTCTTTTGATCTGATTTTTAATATTGCCAGATATGCTTGTCAAAGTTGTCACAGTTGGTAGGTTTTTGGGATAGAGTTTCAACTTCCTTCATTTTAAGTTCATGTTGGGATTTTATATATAATTTGGGGTGGGTAGAGGGAAGCCTCACTATTTAGAGGGTGCCAGTGGCTGATATCACTGTTGGGAGGTGAAAAATTAATTATGATTTATTGGGACTCCTAGGTCTGTTATGTGACTGTATAAACTTTAATGTCTTTAATTAATCATTGTTTTCTGTGGAAAGAGAGAGGCAGCTAAATTTGAGACATTCTTTACATTTCCATTTTGTGGTATTTGAGTTGCTGGTTATTCCCCCAGCCTTTTTAACTGGATAGGAGGAGACACATGAGAAATCTGGATGGAAAATACACACAGCACCTGCAATGTTATGATTACAAAAACAAGATTGTAAGTCAGCTCTGAAAGTGGAAATCTTTCCCAGAATGAACTTTGTCTATGTGTGCAATACACAGCACCGTAAATATCATGCATGTTTTAGGTGCATTGAATGTGACATTTTTACAAGCTTATCTTGCAGTATCCAGCTGTGTAATAGAATTAACTTTGAGTACATAGCCACAAAATCCTGCGAAGGAGGGAATCTAAGGTCAGTTTGGCAAACTCAGTCTCGTCCCCTTTTTCCCTTTTATAAAACTACTGTTTGGTTTCATTGTTTTTAACTCATGTAACTTGGAATTGAACAACTTATCCCTATTGTGAAATGGCTGTAGAGTGGCTTTTGAGGGAGTATATGGAGATGTGTATGAGAGGGTAAGATACCATTATTTGCCCAACAGGGAATTCTCTTACCCTAATCCTACCCCAGGCATTCTCCAGTGTCCCATTTCACTATGTATTGTGACGTTTTGCTAAGGAAGTAATTTCTCCATGGAAGGTAACAAGCAGTACTGTTTGACGGCTTTTCCAGCTCCTCTGAAAACAGCTTGTGAGGAATCACTTTATTCAATTCTTGCCTTGGAAGATGAAGCTCAGTGTGTTAGCTTGAGGACTGTGGTGGTGTTTGTTTTTTGGTTTTTTTTTTCTCTTGGAGCATTTCAGAAATTCCTTGTAAAGAAATAACGTTGTAAAGCTGCTTAAAGCAATCTATTTGAAGGCTTTCTAAGACAAATGCTTAAAAAATTTGGTCACATGCTAAGCATATGAGGCCTTGCTATGTGGTTAATTAACTGGAGCCAGAAATTTGGTCAGTCATATGATGCGTGTACTACTTCCATTGTTTAGCAGTGCTTGTTTCTGTTATGCATTTATGTTGAATAAGTTGAACTATCATGAGATGAGTAAAAGCATTACACTATTTCCACAGGTGTCTTGATCTCTCAGAATGAGATGAAGTACTTAACTAATGATAGCTTCAGGATGCTTCAAAACACCTCTAAGATAGATAATACATGTTTTATAAAACCACTTCTGCCTCTTTAGTCCTTTTAGTGGTTCAGTGGACTTAAATCGTGTTCTTATTTTCCTCATTAGTAAGCTGTATGTGATTGCAAATGTGTGACTCAAGATGTATTTGCTAAACGTTGTATCTGCTGAGCTTCTAAAATAATTTTCCTAACCTGTAGTAAATAATGTAATGTTTCATTTGCATTTGATATTCTGTTTGAGTGGAGCACTGTAATAGCTTGACGCAGCAGGCAGAGACAGAGCTGTCTGTCCTGGAGTTCATAGTCTAGATGCTGAGTGACAGAACATCCAGGGGCTTTATATACCTTGGTTGTCAGAAGTGATTTGTGCAGCTCACAGAAATTGTGGTAGAACTCTGAAAGAAATTTCAAAGTATGAAGAACTTGTCATGTTCTTCAGGTTGACTTAATGGCCTAAAGAATTTCACTATTTGGAGATGCTGAACATGCTAAAAAAATTTATATGTCTGTGACTAATGATTTGTATTTATCTTCAGAGCAGTTTAGTCACTGAACAGTATTGAGTATTCAAGAAATGGATAGCGAAGGTTGTTATTAATGACATGTAGGGGTGGTAGAAGTTATTTTCAGTTACTTAGATGCAGTGAAGTATTGAAACCATCTGCTGATGTACTAAAAGTCTGAAGAGTGTCTTGCAACCAGTGTGGAAGCTGAAAAGCAAACTTGAATTTTGCCATCCAGAGGCTATCCAAGACAATTACTGGGGTTCACTATGGGTACAGAAGGTAGACACATTCAAATTGT
>VWYP01026685.1:132436-158569 GCA_013400435.1 Pycnonotus jocosus | reverse complement strand
GGGGGTGGCACGATTCCCTTTCTTGTAAGCACCTAGATTTTTAGATAACCACCAACAGTTCTCCTTTAAAATAAAAATGTGTATTCTGTCCTGTACTTTGTAGCATAACTATAGACTTTGCTTACAACTCTCTAAACTTAAGATGGTGTATGTGTATTGCCATTCTCTTTTCATCCTCAATTGAGACTAACCAGTTACTGTTGATGGTAGGGGTGGTTTCTGTGGTGGTGCTTACTTGGTTGGTTGGGTTTGGGTTTTCTGTTTGTTTTTAATTTACAGTACCATTTATTTTCTAACAGTTCTTCTGTTGGAAGTGCATTGCCACGGAGGCGCTGCTGTGCATATATCACAATTGGAATGATATGCATCTTCATTGGTGTTGGATTAACTGTGAGTGATGTCCCACAATAAATTTGCAACTGTGTGGAGGGGTGTGTGTGTCCAAAGCGAGTTCTCTTAGTTGACCAGCTCTTCTTTTCCCAGCATTTGAGTAAAACTTCCTACATTGGTGTGGGTTTTGTCATTTCTATTAAAACTGTGGACTTAACCATCCGAGTAAGCCAGAAAAAAGAAATTTTTTTAAAGGTATTATGGCACTTTGATAATCTTTTTTCTGATGTTAAATTGGACTCTTCATCTCTAAAAGCTTCAGTTTTATGAAAAATGGTTCACTTCACTGTAGAAATATTGGAACATCTTGCTCTTGCTAGAGCTCCCAAAACTTCTAGGTTTCCAGAAATACACGTTGCTGTATAGCCAGAAATATAAGATCCATTGCAATAGATGTGAATGGGATTCAAAGCAGTAGAAATATGTATGTCTTTGTAATTTGTACAAGCTGTAAAGAGTAAAATAAGTTCATAAGTTATTTACAAATGAAAAGGCTCACTCTGTTGTTATTCTGTTACTTGGAAATCAATTTCCCTTACCAGTATTACTTGGAAATCAATTTCCCTTACCAGTATTCATACGGGTTACTAGAGCCAACTTTCTACATGAGAATCCCGGAAAAGTTCATGTGAGGAAATACCTCCAGTGAATTCATATGTAATTCTCATTATGCTTCTAACTTGCATATTAACTTGAATAATTATTTGTGTGATTCTAAATGAGTTATGAAGGATTTTTCAGGCTCCCTAATAGAAACAAAGCCAGAAATAAAAACAATGAGAGAAAATTTTTTTTTTTTTTTTGACCTTAGTGTATTGGAAAAATATGTGAAAACTTTTTTCCATTTTTCCAGCTTTTGTGTAGCCTCCACCCTTGGAGTTATTTGGGGCCTAGATGGGTTAAAACCATGAACACCTTGGTCTGACCTTGGGGTTGACCCTACTTTGATTGGCGAGTTGGCACTAGATGTCTCCTGATCTCCCTTTCGAGCTCAATTATCCTATGGTTATGTGAAATTAAGCTAATAAAACACCCAATTTACCGTTACCAGAGTTGAAAAGGTGCTGAAATGCTTCTCCTTAATATAACTTGCTCTTCTTCCCTGAAGAACAGAGAGTGCTGTACATTTGACACTGCTGTTTTCTCTTTTTAGGTTGGTACACAAGACTTTGCCAGGCGATTTCACGCAACATATGTTTCTTGGGCTGTTGCTTATCTCTTAGGTTTAATCTGCCTCATCCGAGCCTGCTACTGGGGAGCCATTAAAGTCAGCTATCCAGAGCACAGTTTTGCGTAGAGAATTTGTTAGGTTATAGGTGAATATCTACTAGTTCTGGATATTATATCTTGGACACTTTTAAAACCTTTCCTGTAAGGATTCCATTCTGTTCAAAGTAGTTTAAAGACTGGGGGTCTCTAAGAACAAATGTTCATTGCACTACATAATATGCAAATAGTTTGTTTTGCTGCTAGATTCCCTAGCTCTGAATACTAAAGCTGTGTTTACATGTTCATAACTCTGTCTTTATAGGTGTTGAATTTTATTTCAACAGACAGTATTAAGTTTTACATTTCCTTTGTTATGTTAAAATCCGTCTGCCATTTTTCTAGGTGATCAGTAACAATTCAAAAGCAAAAGTGTTTATAAGTGTTTCTACTGTAGCTTCACATTTGTACTTAACATTTTAACTAAAATTATATTCAAGTGGCTTGCTTTAAAACCTAAGCAATAAGCATTTTGCTTGAACTGCTTTATTGCATCTTTTGCCTAAGATCATAGTGACCTTATTCAGGAAATGAAAGTTGTGAGTGTTTAAAAGACTGACACTGTTGGTAGAGACACATTTGTAAACACTGTATGCTTGGAGGTTTTTCAGGTAGAGAAATGCTATTTTGGTAGTCCAATTAAATTTCCATTTATCCAGGATTGGCTTTCAGTTAGGATAAATGCTTTCTCCTCAAGGATCCTTGGACTGAGGTTTTGGTTGGTTTTGGTTAGGGTTTTTTTTTTTTTTTTACCTGGCAAATCCTAAAAGCCATGCTCGGAATATGGAACTTAACTCTGGTTATTCGTACAAGTTCCTTTACAGGGTCTAAGGGAAGCATTTCATGAGTTGGTTTGTCATGCTTCAGTGTCATGTAGATGGCAATAAGACGGTGATGGGTTGCCTCTTACTTTCCTCTGATCACATCAGATTTTCCCTGCTTTGGGAGAGTTATGACACTGGTCACTGCAAAGGGAGACACTGTAAATTCTCATTAACTGCTGTAGTAAGGAAATGAGTAAACTATTACTTGGACCATTCCATCAAAGTACATCTAGTCAATTTAGCACTGACTTGCCAAGAGAATACGGAAACAGAAAGTCTTTTCTAATGATGTATTCACAAAGGATTGAGGGACCAGTTCTTGCACTGCCCATCTTTATAATTTTAAACAAGTTTTTGCTAAATTCAGAAGGAATGTCCTGAGTGATTTAGACAACTGTAGAAATTTAGATAATGGGGTCAGATGGGTAAATTAATATGGATGTTTCAGGGATACATGTAATTTAAATTATCTATGTTCCTGCTAAGTCAAAATTATATTCGGCTAAGGATTTTGGAGCACAATAAATGTAAAGGATCAAACTGTAAATGATCTGTCTTTGTATGACGCTAAATGTATAAAAGCAGTAGCTCAGGATTACAATGTACCTTTTACAAATAAACTAATAAAGAAATAAAGATTATTATTCAAATTTAAATGTATTTTGTTATTTATATGTAAATAAAAGTACAGAAGAGAATGAATTTCCCAGTATGATACAGGAACCACAAAACACACCAAAGGTGAGCTTTGCATTTTTGCCAAATGTCAGCCTCTAGAATATAAGACAGCAATAGTAAATTGCAGTTATCTTGATCTTAGGAAGAACGAGGAAGTAAATAAGGGATGAAACCACTGTTGGAATTCTATTTTCTTGAGTCAATGGCTTAGTAACGGACTAATAGACTCCCTTCTTTTTCTAGTGCTTTTTACATGCCTTCACTGTTGGGATTTGCTGTACTGACTTGCATTTGGACCTGTGACTACTCTTTGCTGGTACTTTGTGTTTAAAAATACTGCCCATGCTCCACACTGTGAAATAAAGTAAGCTGGGGCTGCACAGAAAACCATCCACTGCTTTTGTAACTTCAGTGAGGGTGGCAGTGGGAAAGGGTTGGGTATAATGTTATTTTAATGAATCAAAGGAATTTGTACTTTTCTCCCGTGCATTAAGCTGTACTTCCTGTCTTGTGTTTCTTCTTTTTCTTCTCAACCTTTTTCAGCAGACAGAATGGTACATGGACAAAGTAACTTTTCTGGATCAGGGTATTAACACTACTAGTTTGCTACTAGTTCCTTTTGCGAAGTAAAACATGGTAGTTATTTCTGTGAAATATGTCATTGCATTTCAGCCACTGCTGGGTACATAGAATTGTAATATTTTCACCAGCTAAGAAATCTAATAGTAGAATCTGATAGGACTCAAATGGATGTGGCCATCTGTGAAGCAGGCTTGTTTGTAGACAGTTGTGATGTTCTCTGCTGAACTATATATCAATCCAATAAGCTTCTCTGAACTTAAAAAAAAATTCTGTCATGTGCATACAGACCACCAGAACAACTTCCAGGTTTTGTAATCACTCATTGTTTTTGTTGATTTTCAGTAGTCTTTTCCTCAAGGTATTATTTTTGTGTAAAGTATGGGAAGAACTTACGCAACTTATTTCTGTACTTTAAGGTTTTAGTTCCCCCCTTCCCTGCTCTCCTTCTACTCCTTTCCACCAAAGCTCTTACACAAACTGTGTGTCCTTGACTAGGAAACACTTCAGATCTTAAACTGTGTTTGATTTTTTAAGTTATAAACCTACTGATGAATAAGTACTTTACTGATGTTATTTGTACCCACCATACATGCTAATGTGTTGTCTTATGAGGCCGAGAGCATGGTGTTTCTGCAAATTAGGTTATCAGGAGATCTTTGTCACAAGTAGCATGTTGAAAGAAGCAAAATTTTTCAAATCAGCCTGATACGAAATCCAGCATGAAGTGCTTGGAGAAGATGCTGGAGCAGGTGTGGAGTCATTAGTGGTTATTGCTGAGAAATGTATGTTGCCTTTCAGTGTATGCCTTTATAAACAGAGAGAGTGCCAGGGCAGCAGCTTCATATGAAGTGCTAGAAAATCTTGGTAACTAGCTTTAAGGACTTGAATAATAAATAGGTGAGTAGCAGCAAGATGATTTGTCATGTTAGATCTATCTCACTGCCTTTTCTAACAGCAAAAATTCCACACTGAATGAGGTATGCACTCTAAAAATATCTTGGAAATGTTCTTCTAAGAAAGCTTGAGAAACACATCAGTAAAATTATTCAAATATATTGATTATCAAATTAGGAGGATATGGCAAGCCATGCATACCAGCTTTTTGGAAATACTTAATACTTTTGTTGTGTTACTATGCTGTGTATCTCATAATTCCAGCTGTTAGAAATTGAGAACAAGTTGAGTGGCTGCATTATATTAATTCATCTTGTTTTCCTACTTAATTTTCTGTGTGATTTGGATTAACAGTGCCAGGGACTGAATATTCTTCAAAAAATCTGTTGTGGAAAAATAGATCAGTGTTGGAGGAATTGAGTATCACTAAATTACTTGAAATAAAAAATTCCAACCATAATTTTTAGAATAACATGTAGTATTTGAAAACTGGACTCTCATTGTATTAAATCTCCCTTCATATGGAAAATTAGTCTCTTTACAGGGAAGTTACAAACTATATTGGTCTCAGTAGCCAGATTAAATTGTCCCCAGTCCTCAGCCTTCCAACTATGCCTATGCCTATCCCAGGCCTCAGCAGCAGAGTTGTACTGGAGTAGTATGAGCAACTGCAATATACACACATTGCTGCAGGACAATAACTTGCTTGAAAATGACTTGGAAAATGCCTCCCAAATTCAGATTTCTTTCCGTGATTTTATTGGAACTGTCAACCTGCAGCACACTGCATGAAGGTGAAAGAGTAAAAGGCTGGATGGAGGGAAGGGGAAAGAGGAACTTAATCCTATTTATTTGCAAGATGTTTGTTATGGATACTTGAGCCAACAAGAAAAGAATATCTAGGCTCAGTTTCCTACAGCTTTAACCACAAAAGGGTTTTTATTTTAGAACAATAAAGCTACTTGTTAGCTTGATTAGCTAGCAATTTGTCATGTTACACTTCAATGGANAAGTGTGTTCAGCTAAATCTTGTGAACAAAAGTAACAGATAGGACTATGGATTGGAAATTAATCCATGTGACAAGATGCATGTCATTGCAATGACTTAGTAAAATGATTATCCACTGGGTCAGGGAACACATAGAAGCAGTGGCTAAAAGATAAAGCTGGATGAAATGCACAGGGTCAAAAAGACAGTTGCATATTAGCATTTTTTTTCCAATAACAGCATACCATGTAATGGAGAAACAACCATTTATTTCAAAGTAAATTTAATAGGAGCTCTTTTGCATGTATTTATATAAATTTGTAATGACCTGGTTATAGTTCCGCTTACTTAGATTTATGTACATTGCTTAATGTCTAAAACCACCCCAAACAATTGGAGAAGGGAATAAGAAACTGAGGTTAGAAAACAAATCTGAGGGCATGCTGCCTTTTTTTTTTTTTTTCAATATTTCCTAGGAAAAATGATTTGGCTAATGGAATTTCAGGACTGATTTGAGTTAAATTGTGTGAGAAAGAATTTGCTGACAGTCTGAATGGCATACAGCATACTACCCTCACAGAAGGAGTCAATTTTTAGTATTTCCAAATCAATCTTTAAAATTTTGTTGTCTATTAAAGAAGTCTCTTACCCACGTGTAATATCTTTCTTGTCATGTTTTCAATTAAAAAATTAGCAAAGTTGCCTAGATAGGAAATAGAGAATTTTATTTTTATATTGTCTGTGTAGTGTTATTGGAGTAGATTGGGTCTTCTTTAGTTTTGTAAATGTGATTATATTTTTCTTCTCATATTTTTAAATTTTATATCTGTAGCTGGTACCACTGTGTGTTGTATCTGTCAGTTTCTCAAATTAAACTTGTGAAGTATACCAAATTCTTGCCTATTTGAGGAATGCTTTAACAACATCCTGAACATAATTTCTACCTTTATCAGAGAGATGAAACACAAAGTACCTTGAAGATGTGAATCTTTAATACAAAATTTCTGTTCAACAGTAATTTGAGAAGTATAACACATCTCCCAAGAAGCTCTGCAAGCCTGGAGCCCTATGCCCTGAGCAGGCTGTATGGCAAGGAACCCCAAACAGCCACCAGATGAACCAGCAGACAGCACACAGGTTTTCACAAGAGTTTCCTGGCTGTATTTCATTGAAAATGCAGTCACCCAAGGAATTTCCCTTGAAAAATCTGAGTCTGACAAGCTGGCATTCTCTGGTTTTGGGGTTTTTTTTCCTCCATCAAAAATTACTCACTCTAATCAGTATGGAAGAGGGCTAAGAATATAGTGCTATTTATAGTTTGTGTACCTTTCTTATTTAGGAGTAAGAAAACAATACATTTCTTTTAACATAAATACACACTATTGTCATTTTGATGGACAGGGTAATGAACTAGAAAATGTACTTTAAAAAAGTATTTAACTTGCCTAATGTTTCCATTCTCTGAACTTTGTCTCATTTTGCTTTGATGCTTATAATGTCAAATATTAATATCTTAGATCAAAATTTTCCATCCTGAAAGTTGTGTGTATGTTTTTTGTGCACTTTCAGTTCAAATAGTACTGTTTTGCCAGGAGTGAGAGTNCATCCTGAACATAATTTCTACCTTTATCAGAGAGATGAAACACAAAGTACCTTGAAGATGTGAATCTTTAATACAAAATTTCTGTTCAACAGTAATTTGAGAAGTATAACACATCTCCCAAGAAGCTCTGCAAGCCTGGAGCCCTATGCCCTGAGCAGGCTGTATGGCAAGGAACCCCAAACAGCCACCAGATGAACCAGCAGACAGCACACAAGTTTTCACGAGTTTCCTGGCTGTATTTCATTGAAAATGCAGTCACCCAAGGAATTTCCCTTGAAAAATCTGAGTCTGACAAGCTGGCATTCTCTGGTTTTGGGGTTTTTTTTCCTCCATCAAAAATTACTCACTCTAATCAGTATGGAAGAGGGCTAAGAATATAGTGCTATTTATAGTTTGTGTACCTTTCTTATTTAGGAGTAAGAAAACAATACATTTCTTTTAACATAAATACACACTATTGTCATTTTGATGGACAGGGTAATGAACTAGAAAGTGTACTTTAAAAAAGTATTTAACTTGCCTAATGTTTCCATTCTCTGAACTTTGTCTCATTTTGCTTTGATGCTTATAATGTCAAATATTAATATCTTGGATCAAAATTTTCCATCCCGAAAGTTGTATGTTTTTTGTGCACTTTCAGTTTAAATAATACTGTTTTGCCAGGAGTGAGAATGGGGGAAAATTGTTTATGCATAAATAAAACCACACAGCTCTGTAAAATTCCAGCTACCCCTGCACCCTGCTTTGGAGCAGATCAGTGGGATCAGTTGGTGTTTTTAATTCTCCTGCAAAGTGATCTGAAGTATGGTTGAGTTACAAAACTCAGGAAAAATTTCACTTTTGTGCTCTCAGTAGATTTGTTAGAACTAGTCAGCTAAAAATTTCAGAATATCCTGTTCTATTCTGTCACTTTCCTCTGTAGTGGTTAAGCTGGTGCTTTCATTCTGGAATGGTGCTTTCATTCATGGCTTTCCTATATTTCCTCCTTCTATCATATCTGAAAGAATAAAGGACCACCTCCCCCAGCACTGGAGGCTATTTGTTGGCAATTGGGCAACCTGGAGGAGGAAAATAAAGTAACAGCGAGTGTCAGGCTGAAGAAAGAGCATAGGGGGGAATACTGAGCAATACAAAACTGAAGCAGGAAACACAATCCATGAGAATCAAACCAAGGAATTGAAACAGAGGAAATCACACTGAAAAATGAGGAAGAAACACTCAATCATTTATTAATGACACTAAATTCTGCATAATCCAACCTTCATGCAGACTGCTATATTTGTTTGTTTGTGTGTGTGTGGTATGGCGTGCCTTTTGGCACAGTATCTAGTCCATGAAGGATTCCAACACCCTTACAAAGATGCTTTTAGTATTCCATTGTCCATGGATCATTATTCACCCGACTTGGCAGCAATAGGATGAGGCTGGAGAGAACCTGGGCTCTGAGCTGTTCTGGTCTTTGACACCCATGCTGTCTGCTTTGAGTCCACCTTGTATTAGGTCATGGAAGCTGGAAGGCCTGTAGTAGCAGAACGTTCCTCTTTGTGATTAAGATGTGATTCCTGTTTGTGATTAAGAGCACACTTTCCCACAAGCTCCCTCCATCAGCACTGTCCTGTGTGACAAGGGACACTGGCAGAAATGTCCTGAGCTGGACAGCACCCAGGGACAGCCTCTCATGTTCCAGGAGAAAAGGGAGTCCACATAAACTGTAGAGTTAAATCACCGTAGGAGGGTTGAAACAAGAACTACAAGGGCAATCTTATTTTTTGTAGGTTTTTAAATGACAAATGAGTAAATGTTAGTTACAAAGCTGCTGTATTTAATGCTATATTTAGATTGTCTGAACTGGACACTAGGGAGCTAATGGAGCTAAGAGGAAAGGTTAAAAATACATGCACAGGATAAAAACCAAATCCAAAAAGCAAATCACAGCTTACTACCAAATAGCTTAGATTTTCCTCCAAGATCTGTCATACAGGTGCACACATAAAAGTTTCTCATAATTGTTATGCATTAATCTCTTTCTAAGCTGGTTTGCAGTCAGCTCTCTGTACAATCCCCAAAAAGGCTGATGAGACACTCGTCATTGTAAGCTACTGTCCTATCCAGTGTTAACAGGACAACCAAATTACCCCAAATTCACAAATTTTATTCTGATTAGAAAAACACTAAAGTAGACTCATTTGCATATTGCTGAACAGGACAGAAGTTGTAGGTTTCCTGAAAAATAATTTGAATATGCCTTTCTAGTCTATATTGAGTTTTGTTTAAAATGTCCTGTCACCAGTACCAGAAGGAAAGGTTTCCATGGACTGGGAGGCTTGCAGCAAATAACACCTTTTCTGTCTGTTATCAGTAAAAACACACAACCTTAAAAATGTGCTTTTCTTTTCAAATTTGGAAAACATAATGTAGCAGCTATTGATAATAAGACTCCTGATATACAAACATATTATTTATTAGTAGTGTTTTATTTAATTTATTTATAACTAATTTATGAAGGCAGAAGTGGCATAGTCATAAGATACTATATATATCTGGTATTAAATCTGTAGCAGAAAGCTTAGAAAGAATGCTTTTTTCCAGTTTAACAATGTAGTATTAGTGAGAATAAACATTTTTCCTTCATCTTTGTTTTAAAGTAGAAAGCAGAAAACAAAATCTGTTACATAGAGTGACTTTAAGCTAATGTCATGAATAAAGAAGAAAACCACTCTGCAGCCCCTCTGTTTCAATTAATTTAAAACTAAAAAAAAACAGTGCAATTGGATTGAAAAAAAAAATATTCATTTGTTTGTTTTAGAAACCCGAAGTGAAAGCTTTAAAACTGTTGACTTTTCCTATGCTTTAGCATAGGAAAACAGCAGGTCAGGAGTGTGGAGAGCTCACTCTGATGCATGGCTGCACATGGGGACAGCAATTTTTGTCACATACAGGCAGTGAGGCATTGCTGGGGTGGTATCCTGCCCTTCTCTAGTGCAGAGAAGCCAGCCCTTGCTACAGTGACAGGAGCAGGACAGCATTACCATCACACAATGCAGCTCATGTATTTTAATACAGCATTATGTGTTGCTAATACCAATTTGATTTCTGAGAGTAGGCAGAGAAAGAAGAAAATGATAAATTTTACAATTCCAATGTTTGTATTTGTGAAATTTAATTTACTTCCCTACTAGGATTAACTGCTTTCAGTCTCACCCTTGTAAGCACACAGGCTGGCTGAGCTGGAAAACTTGAATGGAATTTTAAAGTAACAGCAGATTCTAATCTGGGCTTGAAGGAAAGCCTTGACATGAGTTGATTTAATGAGAGATTTATGTGAGCTGACTGAACCCTAAGTTTCCTATTCCATTATTATTTATGGAATCCCTGTCATTCTTTAAGTCTACAATATTTTCTAAATTGATGAGGAATATATGCTTCACTGAATATAACCATTTCTTTTCCTGACACTGACTAGAGTGATAGAACATTTTCTGTTTAGTACAAGTACATAAAGTGGTTTCAACAGTGCTAACTGCTTGGACTCAGGACATCACGTTCAGATTACTTCTCCTGCAAAAAATGGTATTGCTGATAGAGAGATTGATACCACTGTAGAGTCCCTGAAGTTACTTTCCAGAGGTGAAGTAAGACTGAACAAATTCCTGATCCAGGGCAGCGTATGCCTAATGTTCAGTGGGATACTGACAGCCCTGTTTAATGTTCCTGAGTGGAGAAGATGGGACAGGTGGAGAGGGTCACAGCAGCTCACATGATAATTCCTCATGGAAACTGATACCCTAGTGATAGACTTCTCTGAAGAATGGCTGAGAAGACTCCCTCAAAATCTCAATTTCCTAAATGCTCTTGTGCTTAATTAAAAGCTTTGGATTAAAAACTAAATAAATCTCAAAATGAGTTAAACTTCTTGATTAAACTGCAAATGTTATTGAAAAAAATTACTCCAGAAAAGTACAGTTTTTTTCATAAAGGCTGAATTTGATTGGCAGTGGCAGTTAAAAGCATGAAAAGTGTTTAAAATTTTAACTTGTTTAAAAATAGTTTTTTGTATTTACAAACTTGGAGGGAAAATGTCTTTTTATTTACACAGCTTCTATAAGCAGACTTTTTTTTGCACATTTCTTTCACTACACTCATATGATAAATACTAAATCCAGATTAAAGCTCCATAAAAATATATTTTTAAAAAAACCTTCCAGTATAAGCTGTGGTAGAATAATAAAAAATAGATAGATATGATGTACTGGTACAAATTTGCTCTGACCAAGACATATTATTAATGTAATACCTCTAAAGCCCTAGAAAGTAAGACTTATTAATTAAAACAAAGGAACACCTGTAACTGACTTATGGGGCCAAATGTCTCTGCAAGCTTATGCTCACAGACCAAACAGTATTTCCTACACAGAAATTAGAACTTAATCTTTTTTTGATGTTTCTCTTTTTTTTATTTTTAATAATATGAAGTTAAAATCCTTTTTATTTTTGCCAGTTAGGGGGCCATGATGTGTACTTATTCTCACAAACATCAAAGACTTCAACTATTCGTTTTGCAACCGGTGAATTACTTTTTTCAGTTCTTATACAGAAAAAGAAACTTTTGCATATTCAGAAAATCAAATCAATTTTTATTCCTGGGGTGATTATAGAGCTTCTGTTCCAAAATAGAATTTTTAGGTACTATTTTTGGGGGTTTGTGTGTGTTTTTGTAGTGTGCTTGGGTTTTTCTAATTATTTCTAAGTTTGGTTAATGACAGCAACAATTCTTTTGTTTCTGACTTGATGCTGTTTCTTCTTTTGATTTGCTGTTTGTTGACCTTTGCTCTTTCCCTGCCTTTATGTTTAAGAGACACACAATAAATGATCAAGTGCATTTGGGCGAGAAAAAAGCACCTTCTTGGCCAGAACAACCTGCTGTCCTGATATACCAAAGAGCCAAACTGTGATGGGTCCACAATGAAGAGCAAGCTTAGATAGCAGAGAGTAAGTAAATGATGAGTGCACTGGAGCATAAACTGTGCAGTTTCTGGCTTCTTTTAGCAGAGTGATCTGCAGGAGGCAATGCCAAGCCAAGGCACACAATGCACTCATTTTCCCTTAGTGCACCCCAGTGCAAGTGTTCTCTTGCCAGAGCTCTCCTGCTTCTGGCAATTAGTTTCTATCACAAGGAGCCCCTGCACAGGCAGGAGTTACTTCCCTGACTCTATGAAACTGCTGCTTCTGGCAGAAAAAAAGCAGCTGCTAAGCAGACAGACAAAACTTGCTAGACTTAGTTCTGCACTCCTCTGAACTGCTATTTCTCAGATTGCTTCCATGCACTATGCTGGTTCTCTCATGCAGGTTCACATGCCAAGAGATCACAGTTCCACACAGGGAAGGGAAGCACAACATTTTGTTCTTTTTTACATTTTCACTGTCTTCAACAGCAGACACAGCTGCCAGATTATCTCTGGGCAGGGGGTGGGTGTATGCTCCAAACTCTGTTTTAGGACAAGACTAAGGTTCCTTTCCTTCCTTTTCTGAAATGGAGACAATGTATTTCATGATGCAGAAGATCTCTTATTAGTTCATCTTTGCAGGCTCCTAGATATTCACTGCATAGAAGAACGGATGTTCTTCTATCAGTGAACTGATATAAGATAGGTACTAACTTAACAGCTATAGAAATATTAATCTTTCTTGTGTAAATGAACAAATGGCAATATATGTAAGGAACTTTATTTTGATTCCTTGAAAATCAGCTATACCTCACATCTAGCAAAAGCTAAATGAGGTCATAATTATTCCGTTCCAATAGTTAGCAATATCCATTTAGTAATTTTACACTATATTTCAAGATGAAAAACCAAATTTTATTTCCCAGGTTGCACAAAAATGGATTAATTTACGAAGGATTGATTTTCAATTGGGTCATTCTTAATGTCATGTATATATACATCTGAACACACAACAGTTGTATTAATTTGAAATTATATTTCCTATTTGGCATGTAAACTAAAATTGTCAACAATTTTGATGACTATGTCCCATCTTTGATGCAAACAATTATCTCAATCCAAAGAAGCATGAACGCATAGTTTTAATGTGTGTATTTTTTATAATCACTACTCTTTTGCACAGTTAATATATGTTTCCTTATGTCAAATTCCAAACTTTGGTCTTTTTTCTTTTTTTTTGTTTTTTTCTGTTATGCTCTTGGTCCTGACTATCCTGTCCACATTCTACTGCATCATTATTTATCAGTAGAGGTTTTGGTACCATTTGCTGAATCATGCTGATTGAGTCTGAATCTAAAGGTAGCAATGTCTTAGTAATAAGACTCTATATGCACTTGTGGTATTAAAAGCTATGACAGCAATCTCAACGAGCCTAAAAACTAAACCCAACTCCCATGACTGAAATACTGAAAAGCAGAATTCTTCATTGCATTGAAGCATGAGCTTCTCTTCAAGAGAAATGAGATTTATCTTGAAGATTTTTTTTTTCAGATTCAGAGACTGACTCCAGCATACATAAAGATCTTGTAATCCAGCTATGAGAGATGCATCAGGTGTAAGAATTCAGAAAGGAATCTATACAAATAACAGGTGAAATTTTGGCACGGGAAAAAAGTGCAAAACTTTCACTAAGTTTATTAAGCTGTGATTTCAGAATTTCAGTTCTTCCAAAGTGAAGAACTTCCAAAATGAAGAGTTCCAAAAATGAACTCTTATAGGAATATTATTAGTTATTAAATATGTGAGTCTCTTTTCCTGTGAATATCTAAAACCACACAAGAGAACTGCATGTGTGGAGTTCTTTTTTGACTTTTGTTTATTCTATCTACTACTAAGCGTATGTAGGAGATTATAGACTTACAGACATAGATTATAAGACTTTGTCATGAATTATGATGCATGAATTTTTATTGATTGTAAGCAGAACCACAAATCTTTCCTAACTTCTTTACCTTATTGTCAATGCAAAAAAAAAAAAAAAAAAAAAAGGCGAACAGCAGATACCTTCATACTTGCCAATACCCTCCTTTATATACAAAGTAAGGTCATCAAGCGATTAGCTGCAGTCTATCCGTTTTCCTTCTCTAGGCATCAGCTTGTCCCATGGCATCTTTTCCACCATCCAATGGAACCACATAGCAAACTCAAGCTCTGCATCTGAGCTGTGCTCTCCACAGGCTAATTCTTCAACAGACACCATTTTGTGTATCAAAAGAGCAACGCTGATAAAGACGCAGTGCCAGTGCTGGTCCTGGAAGCGCACACCCTGTGGCCCAGCTTCTCTGTCATACAGCAGAGCCTACAGGTTTCAAGGGCCTTTCTGCCTTTTAATCTTCCTGCCTGTGGCTTCTGGGATCCCTTTCAAGAAGCAGGACATGCAGCTAGTATTTCAGAGCCTACAAAATAAGGTCAGTGGAAACGCTGATGTTGCATGTCTGCAGTTACTGAGAATATTCAGTGCATCCTGAATGCACCTTCAGTTCAGGTGCAGTAATTTACCTCTGCACTTCAGTACTGCCATCCCCAGCGAGAGAGATGAACAAGGCAGACCTCCCCCAAAAGAATGAATGTTTAGTTTTGAGATATATTTTATTGATAAATTAATTTTATTTGTCATTTAGGGATTGTTTGGTACTCACACAGTGCTTTTGAACCATGTTGTTCAGATTTTTTCTCCACATTTATAGGAATCAGAAAATTAAAGAAAAATACTGAGAATCTGTTACAATTAATGTTACCAAAAAATTAATTTTAAAGAAAAACACAGAATCCTAATTTGAGAAGTGTGACGGTTGACAGATTTGAGAGAATTTTTGTATGTGAAGAAAATATATTTGATATATAATTTTATATAGTACTATATGCTGATCATAAACATTCCTCTAGTTACACATAAGTGTAAGTAAGCACTAAATACAGCAATAGCTTCCCACTTTTCATTCAACGATTTCTGTAGTCAAAAAGAACAAGATTAATATTTGTGATTAATATTCTGAATTCTCAACTCTGTTGAAAGATGAACCTCAATATATTAAATGGCTGAATTTCAGGAACAGTCAGGGGATAAAAGTTTTTGTGTTCTTTCTCTGGGCTGCCCCCCACAGGGTAAGTCACTAGTTTAGCTAAAAGCAGCCACTTCACAAAAGTCCAACCATAGTATTCCCTGTGTGCATATATATATATATATTTATATGCACATTCTTGTCTCGGTGTTTGTTTTGTTGACTGACTTAATAAAGCATACAGGATTGGAAATAATGGTTTGGGGGGAGGGTTGGTTTGTTTTGTTTTGGGGGTTTTTTTGCTTTGTAATGAAATTATTTTGAAAGTGTCTTTAAGAAAAAAAAAGTCTCCCAAAAAAGTACTGCTAAACAAATCACAATTAGATATGCAAATAGACTGATTACACTTGGCTGCACAACTGAGCATCAAATTACACTGAAAATGTCTTTTAAAACTTGCAACTACAAGTCTGCCCTCAGGCTGACCCAAGAGTCCTTTCATTTCAGCACAAAGCCATTACTTTGCCGTTAAGTGCCATCCATTACAAACCTAAAATCATATGCAATTACAATTACACGCTCATTTAGATGTGCAATTGCTCATTTTTACACATGCAATATTGATACTGTCTTTAATAAATGTTTTCTGCTTTCCCGAACCATATTTAGTGCAGGGAGCAAGTGTGACTCTGTCACTTCTTGCAATCTCCAGCCTTTACGAGTACAGTCAGTATATTAAAAAGAAATAATTTCCCCGATTAGTTCACCAAATAAAAAAAAAAAAACCCAGTTGGTTTTGTTTGATTTTTTCCCTACATATAAGCATTTTGTTCACAGAGCTACAAAAACCTTCTAATATTTATATTTTGCAACATATAGTGTCTCTTGGCTAGACCTGTCATTGCCCTTCAAATGAATTATTGTATATATCAGGTATTTGAAAGAACACTAGATTACCATCATTTAATGTAAGAGCATAAACAATACCAGCCAAATGAAATTGAAATTTTCAGTAGTGTAATTGCCAGCACCAGAGAAACTGGGAGACAACCGATAAGCTGATTTTTTTTCCCACTTTATGTTTTCATTTCCCACAGTCAGAAGTACGATTCTCCGTAGGCACAGGCGAAGTTGCTTAGGAGAGCAGGTTGCTGGGATCTGTGCAGTGGCTGCAGTCCAGCGCTCCTTGGGCTGCTCTGCTGGCACTGCCAGCTCATGGGCGGCAGCGTGTGAGGTGATAACTATTCCTGCTGGGATGGGCAGCGCCTCGAAAAGCAGCCATTACCAGCCCGAATATTCCCATCTTCCCAGCAGGCACAGAAGCAGCAAGCTTTCAAAATACCTGGCACACCCCTTCTTTGGCTGTATTTCTGTTCCTGCCTCTTCTCCTTCTCTTACAACCCAGCAACAACTCAGTTTACAGCCCCTATGAAAAACATGTTTTTTACTGTTTAGTTCATCCTTAGCATATTTAAATATGCAAAAATACTGGAAGAATACGTACTTCTATGTCTGTACGTGATACCATTTCAATATGCCAAGAAGGGTAGTTGATCTTGTGTAAGTCTGGTTTGCAGCACTTGACACACTTCTTTCAAAAAGAACAACAGACCCATGAAAAGCCATACCTTTACTTTGGTTGCCCCATTGACTTTCCCATCACTAACTGTTCTGGAGTAACAGCCAGAGACATTTAATATTTATGGACACTTACATATTAATAATTTATATTTATTTCTTATGTAGCTAAGGGAATGGTTGACAAGAGTAGGAGAGCAACTGTTTTACATGACAACCTTGTGGGAATGGATGGTGAGTCAGAAGAAACAGGACATGTCTGAGTATAAACTAATTCACTTGGGAGAAATTACTTTAAATCAGACCTTAAACAGCAGCAAATGAGTCAGTGAGTGCAGATGTGCTGCATCAGTGTCTGCAAAGAGAAGGCTGATAGCACATCATGCATGAACAGTTCAGGAAACCAACTGGAAGATGATGTGTTAGGAGAGAAGATTGTAGGAGTGTGACATCTGTACATAATAGCTGCTATTTCAGGGACAGTATTCATCTCTGAATACCTAAGGTAATAAAATTCAGAGACTACAGCAAAGCAGAGCCAATATGCTTGATGGAAACAATAAAACACTCTTTACCAACTAGTCACGACTATAAATTTTAACACTGGATATTAATAATTAATTACTTGTTATTTATGTGATTATGTACTTGGTGTTACCTTCCTATTCTGAACTTCTGGAGTTCTTAGTAGGTGATATGAAATATATATGTTTTAAAAAATCAGCAAAAACATAAGGATTTTAATTAATATTGGATACTTAAGTAAGGTGAAGTCCAGCAAACTAATATCAGGGACGTTTAGCGTGCTCCTCTGGGAGTTAGCAGGGTGAGTTCATTGTTACTGTCAATTACATGTCGTGAGAGAAAAAAAATGAGAAAAAAATCATAATTTCCAAACCATAGAGGATGCCATCGCTTCCGTAACTGAGAAGCCAGAGGCCGTTCTCTGGTCCCCCCTGCCCGGTGCCATGGGGCAGATCGGTGACGGCCGTATTCACTGACAGCTTGCCACGGCCTCAAATTGCCCTTTTTCTGGATGAGGTTAGCTGTAGAAGCCTCACAGTTGTGTTCAAAACTCACTCATTTCTCCCAGTTTCCACTGTATGGCCCTGACGGAACACGACTCCCTTCGCGGGACAGAGGACACCACCTTTATCTATTTCCTCAGGTGTAACCCCAGAGGGAGCTGGGCGGCAGCGCCTCATCTCTCCTCTCCTCGGCAGGGCCTCGTAGGGCAGCTCTCAGGTGTGCCCCGCTCCCCTGAATCCCCAGGGGGAGCGGGCAGCGGCGGGAAGCGGCGGCGCAGCCCCGCGGAGCCCCNGCACCCGGGGCCAGCGGCATCGCGGGGCAGGGGCGCTGCCGGCGGCTGGAGGTGGGCTGGGAATCCCCGGCCCTGAGCAGGGCACGGGGGCTGCGCTGGGGGCGAGGGGCCGGGCGGCGGAGGGAGGTTTCGTTTCTTGGGGGCTGTGGGGTTCCCAGTGCCGTGTCATTTCTGGGACGGTCGGTTTCTGGTTACTCGTGGGGATTTTTCACGAAAATAGCGTCAAATCCCCCTCATGTATTTAGGAAAGAGCCTTCCATACACTTGAGATGGGCTCTTGGAAGATGGCTGCTGTCAATGTCCAGCTTGTTAAGATACTAAAAAATACTCCTTGGTTCTGCAGAACTGCTGCTAGGCTGCTTGCTGGTGCCAGAAGGGTTCCCTTGTGCTGGACGGGTCTCCCATGGGAATGACCCCAGAGAAGCAGTGTGGCCTTGGAAGGGGGAATTCTCGGGATGCCACCCCTACTGCAGTAGTCTCTCATGGAGGCAGTTTATTTCTCAGCTATTAAAATAAATCTTTCTCCACTTTCCTTGATACTGGTCAGAAAGAACGCCCAATTAATTGAGGAGGTTGGGCTAGATAACTTGCTGAGATCTTTTCTAGAGTCTTCCTGAGGCAGGGTGAGGGAAGAGCCGCAAAATGTGTTGTTTTGCTGTCACCACAGAACTTGTTTTTATTGTCAGAACACTATAAAAAAACCAGAAGTGTGCTGCAGTCTAGAAGCTAGCCAGCCTCTTAAACAGGTTTTTCTGGTTTTAAAAAGCGTGCATGTCATTTGTCATTGGGGCATGTTTGTTGGGTTTTTTTCACTCTTCTGATGCAAATGTGTGTTATTACTGCATTGCTTTCTGTGGAAATTCACTATGTAGGATAAATGTGATGTATACAAGCATTCCTAATCTTGGTAAAATGAAATATGTCATCCATATCTGTAGTCCTAGTTAATTCAGCTTCAGGAATTTTCATTGCTGCTTTTGACTACAGCTTTGAAGTCTTCCCTTTTTTAAGATGAGCGGGTAGGAAAATTAGAGAACCAAACCAGAATTCTTTTTCCTAGCTTTAGTTAAGTTGTTCTAATTCAGACAGTAACCATCAAACAGTTGGTTTCCAGACTGTGGTGGGCTCAAATGTCATATCTGGAAAATTGCTGACTATGTTAAAAGTGTTCAAAAAATTATAATGTAGTAAATTCTAGATGATTTTTAGTTTTCTTCCTGTAACACAAAGACCAGCTAAAGTTGGGTATGATACTGGGTCTAATAGCCTAACTTCTCTTTTCTTGTTTCATGGATAATGTAGTTGTAGCTCTTGCAGTCATGATTATTTATTGATTTTTTTTTTTTTTGCTATGACAATTATTCCATTGTCTTGTAAACTTTCTTAGAGAAAAAAAATCAGTATCATTTTTATTGTGGCGATTGTTCTTCCTGGTATTCTTTTTCTCTTAAAAAAGCTGAAATTCCTTCAATTCATAAAGGAATTAAAATCCTTATAAAATCTCCCAGTTGACATAAGAGATGGTGAGAAGGAGATACATTAAGTTACAGATACTACAAATGAGCATTTTCCAACTGATTGCTTGCTTAAAGTGTGAGGGTTTTCAGCCCAGCACCACCGTAGCAGTTTTTGATGCTTCTGTAGTAGCTAAACTGAGTGGTAAGATACAAAACTGTATTAATTTAACTGAAGTAACTATTGAAAAACAGTCCTGTAAGTTTATATAGACATGTAAGGCACTCCTGTGCAGACAACAGATTGATAAGGGGCATGCTGACATAATTAATTAAAAACCCATTGAACTAAAATGTTAGAAATGCTATAAACCTCGTTATTTCCATCATGTCCCCATCTCCTTTCTCCAAATGCATACATAGACATACAGGGAAAGAATCTTTAGAAGTTAGAGTAGCATAATTGGAAGGAAAAAATGACAGGAGTGTCTGGTTCTGTCTTCCTGCAAAAATTATCCAGCATGTTCAATCATCTAAAAAAATTTATGCATCAGACCTTTCTGCTTTTTCCTGCCCAGATATAGTATTGCCTTGTCAAATGCAGCTAACAAGGAGTAGGTAGATTGCTCTTCTTGCTTAACACCCATATGTGAAACTGAATGCTAATGATTTCAGCTGCTTTTTGAAGTGCGATGTTTCAAAATGTTACAGAAGCAAAAAAGTTTATTGGTAAATCCCTTCAGCCAGCACGACCTGTGCATCAACTGTCTTCTAAACAAGGTGAGTAGCATGACTAAGGAGCAGTCACTTTACCAAAGCTTAGGTTGTGTTTAGGGAGGTAACAAGGATGTGTAAGACGTCTTGTTTTGTTTTGTTTTTGAATTACTTTGTTAAACTACAGTGATTAAATACCTTGCTGTGTGATGATCTTAGGACATCATGTCTGTGATAAAATCTGAATTTAAACTATAGCAAGATTATGCAGAGCTCTTTGGTACTGCTCTTCTAGCTGAGCATCTGAACTGTAGCTTCAGAGAACTGGATTAGGCTTCTCTATTGAATTTGGGGTTCTTGGATTAGCTGACTCCTACAATTGAAAACATAAAATACACATAATTTAACATATTATTTTATTGCAAGTACAGTACACTGCACTGCATTGTTCTTACCTAGCTTTCATACAAATTGAAAGCCAACCAAAAAACTTTAAGAAAAGAAATATGCAGTATTTATGTCAGGTGTGAATATTTTGATTTAAATTTTAAACCTCTATAGATTAAAGCCTAAATATTGCAGTATTACTATTGTTATTATTTTAAAATTAGAAATTTTTGGTGGCCAGAAAACCATCAATTGTGCTGGTGTGGACTAAAAATAAGTGACATCATAAATTTTTACTTTGTGTAAAATTTATGGAAGAAACTGAAAAGGGGTCCTGTGGTGATGTAGAGCTTCTAAGTTGTGACTAAATGCCAGTATAATCTCTGTGCAGCAAGGAGAGTTCTTGGGGCAAGCATCACAAAATAATACTGTGGAGTCTGTTGAAATTATTTTTTCTTAATGTTTTGTGCTCACCAGCATCACCCATTGCATTAAACATTCGGACTGAATTACCCAGCAGCACTGAAGTATGTTTGCAGAGTAAGGTTAACTGGGTGAGTATTGAGTAAATATACAATTATTTATAAATTGGAGGTCAGCTGATTTGTTATGTAACCAAATTAAAACTGTTTCCAGCTAGGAGTGTCCTTGACTGTGGATGTTTTAAACCAGCAGTGTCAGAACTGCTGAAAAGAATTATGAGTTTCAGGAATGCCTTTCCCTGGTATTTGCATGCACTAATAGCTGAAAAATGCAGCGTAGGAATTTAAGATTCTTATGAAAAAATCTGTGTGACATTTCTTTAGTTTTCATTGAATTTAAGTCAGCTCTTTAAAACATGTGCATGTATTCTGTCTTCACTTATTATGTGTAAATAATAAAATTAGAAATAGTTATGTTGTTAGCACATGCACAAATCATTTGAGACAGCAAACATTATAAAACTTTATGCTTTATTGCTAGAAGTGCTTGGCTTTGGATATGGTAGGGATGTGTTTTTCAGACTTGAAATTGGTTGTAGCTGTCTGCTGGAAAGTGAAGTTTGAAGCCTTCCAACTAGAATGTTTCATGTTTCATAGCCTGAATTTGACTTTCAGTTGATTCTGATTTGAATACTTTTTCAGAGCGTTGATAGATGGGTTTTTTGTTAGAACAAATGCATGTTCCTTAATTTTTGCTTTTTTTATTATTATTTTAGAAGAGTTTTGGTAATAATTTAGTCCTTCTTTATTGTATTAAGCTTCTGCAAGCTGCCTTTGTCTTAAAAATAAAAAGTCAAGGTCTTGGTAGCCTTTGATCTGACATAGATAAATTAACACATTTGTGTCTTGAGCAATAATTACTGAGAAGAACAAACTACTCCCTTTTAAATAACCCTCTGGTCATCAGTGTTGTAATATTCAGTTTCATCAGTGCTTAGCTACATGTAACTGCATATTGTGTTTGTTTGATATAGGTATAGATGTATTTTTTAAAATTTTTAAACTTCTTTGTTACCATAGTATATGGAAAAAAATTTTAATAATACTTTTGACCATGAACTGTTTAATGAGTACCCCAAATACCATCTGAATAGTGCCCTATCAACCCCTGCTTGATGAGTAGTTTGTGCTTCTTGCCTGCTTCCCATCTGACTCAGAGTGATGTTAAGATTCTTCAGACCTGTAGAGCCTTTTCAGAGCTAAGACAAGCTCTTGAGGATAAACTGCTTTCCGACTTTCCAAAACACTTTCTTCAAGGTTTTGGCAGCTGGAAGAAACGTGGCATTATACTGTGGATATTGGGTCTTGATGCTTATTAAGCAAACTTTTTTGCTAAGTGAGAGAATCCAGGTCCATCCTTTGGTCTTAAGGAAAGTCCTTCCTGCTTGTATTATTCCCGAATGTAGCAGCTTGTGGCTGTGTTCTAGGTGGGATAATAGAAAAGGAGAGGATAAATGTGTTCTTTTTAAAAACTAGCAATAGCGCCGTAACATGCTCTGTAAAAAATGTCTCTCCAGTTTGTTCATCTGTATTGTTCTATTGAACTATTTCCTTATCGTAGGTAATCAAGAGTAACATTCTACAGGTTCAAATTAAACTGTACCACAACTGTTACTTTTATCTAAGAAACATGTATCCTTGTTTTAATATGCTTAAAGGAAATAAGCGTTATCACTTCCTTCCCATTTTAGTCATCTGAAATGACTGAAGTGAAGATCTTAACTCAAACTGTGATGCTCTGTCAACAAAAACAACATGAATCAGGAGCAAAGAAAGGTAAAATACTGCATGGGGAGCTGTGCCAGGATTGTGTTTTCTGAATGGAGGATAACTGAACTTTGAAGTGATGTGGGTTGCACTTTATTTTTTTCTGATCAGACAGTGCATTGATCATTTGGAGAGCAATATGAAACTTTTCTGCTTTTCACATAACGCTCTAGAGAAGGTGTAAAAGTCGACCATAACTGAGGTGGAACACTTCCACTGGTAGAGTTTCTTGCATATAGGGATGAAACTGTCTTGAAAAAACCCGAAAAAACCCAAACAAACCTAACAAAACAAACAAACAAAAAACCTGCAACCAACTCCCTGAAAAAACAGACCTCAAACATAAAACAATTCTTCACACAAATCTTGAGTTTGTATAGATTGCTGATGTGCTTAGAAGTACAGATTTGAGTTGCATCCTTTAGCCTGTTGCAGGACTCAGTTGTGGCATAGAGATTGTTGAATGTAATCAAGTTAAGAACTCAGCATTTTGGCTTCCTTGTCCTCCTCTTACTACAGTGGTTCTGAAATCATAATATTTGGGTGGTTAGATATGATTTTTTTTTTAATGATTAATCCTGGATGATTTGTTTTTGTGTTAGTACTGTCCTTAAGGTTTGTTCCTTATGCTTTTCTCTCTGTACTGCCTGCCACTGTACTCACAGAGAATTGGTAGTTTAACCAAGTCAGAATTTTACTCTTATTTTTTTTTTTCATTAAGGGATAATCTCAGATTTCAGATGCATTCTCACAGTACTTCTCTACCCTGCTTCCTACCTAATTCTTAATTCTTAAACATGTCACAGAAACTGCATCAGTGACCCAGATTAGGTCACCAGTTTATTGAGGCAGTTTATTTCTTTTGTCAGTGTCAGCCTGTAATCAGGCATCCATCTGTAATCTACAATCCTTAAGTAATCTCTGAAGATGTGTTTTGGTCTTTAGCTCTTAGTACTCAAAATTTTGAAGAATTCTACAAAGTTTTAATGAGGCTTTTGATGAGTTTTTTGATGAGGCTTTTGTCAGTTTTTGTCAGTCTGAGGTTACCATGTCTCAGGTTCTTGAGCTGAGTTCTCTTCAGTTGTGTGTTACTGGCTTGAAAATAAGTCTTCCATGTATCTCCTTTCAAGCTCAGGTTCATTTCTTCTATTTTTGATCTCAATAAATGGAAGAGAGTTCTGGGGTTTGGATCTAGTTAGGTGACAGACTTGTCAAGTCCTGTATGTTTGGTGGTGTCTTTCTGATCCTTTCTCATCGATTCTGCTTGTGGTGAGTAGAGATTGTTTTGTTCTACAAGGTCTTAAACATCTTCTCATCAGACCCTGGTGTCTTGTATAAGCCATCACTTTGGATCGTTTTCAGTGGTTAATTGCTCTGTCATGCCTCCCTGACTCTACTCCACAGTTCTCCACACTGTCAAACTTTTTCTCACACTTGTTTTCAAAGGGCTTCTGTTTGTTTGCTGATTGTTGTAATACTTTTCTTCTGAGATACACAACTTTAGAGTTCCTACTATTCAGCTACTGCTTACAAATAAGTCTTTTGTTTTCTTCTTTATTTTTTTCCTTGCACAGTAAAATTCCTTCTAGAACTCTGTTTATGTTCAGCTATACTTTAAGTTCCAGATAATAATTTCCATTTGATATCTCTCCCATGGTGCTGTGCTTTCAATTATCTATCTCAGCAGTTCTTAAGTACAGCCTGGGGTTCCCATGGGCCCACTTCTTGAACTTTTCCAGGTCTCTCTGGATGGTATCCTGTCCTTCAGGTGTGTCAACCACACCACTCAGCTCTGTGTATCTGCAAATTTGCTAGGAGTGCAGTTGATCCCTCTGTCTATCATTGATGAAAATACTCAACAGTACTGGTCCAAATATGAAACCCTGAGGGATACCACTCATCTCTCATTGATCTCCATCCAGACATGACCACTACTCTTTGGGTCATGGGATGGTTTGGGTTGTAGGGGTCTAAAAGATAATCAAATTCTAACACCCTGCTGTGGGCAGGGACACCTGCCAGTAGACCACATTACTCAAAGCCCCACCCAGCATGAACACTCCCAGAGATGAGGCATCCATAACTTCTCTGTTCAGCCTTTTCCAGTGCCTCACCATCCTCACAGTAAAGAATTTCATTCTCATATCTAACCTAAATCTAACTGTCCCTCAGCTTTTAAGGCCATTCCCCCTTTTCCTATCACTACATGCCTCTGAAAAGTCCCTCTCTAGCCTTCTTGTAGACCCCCATTATGTACTGGAAGGTTGCCCCAAAGTCTCCCAAGAGCCTTCTCTTTTCCAGGCTGAACATCCCCAACTATCTAAGCCTGTCTTCATAGGAGAGGTGTTCCAACCCTATGGTCAACTTAGGAACTCTCCTCTGGACTTTTTCCAACATGAGATCAGATAGAACTGTCCAACCAGTTCCTCATTCAGTGAACAGTCCCCCAATCTGATTAATATCTCTCCAATTCAGAGAGAAGAATGTGGTGGGGGATTGTGTCAAGAGCCTTACAGAAGTCATCATCTTCATAGGTTTTTAATAAAGGGGAGGAAAGAACAAGCTGTATGCTCGTATTCTTTAAATTCTTTATTCTTTAAATGTGGTTTTTTTTCAAAGTTACTCATATGCCCTCCCTTAGGTTCACCAGTTACTGCATCGTTTGTGTTCAAAGGCAGGAAAAAAATTGTGTCATAGTTGATACCAGCTTCTCTCTTTCCAACATCCTACAGTCTGAGGAACAAAAACTGTTGTCCATCAGGTGACAGTGTAACAATCATGCAGGAAGCCCATCATTCCTAAAGGAATAAGCTTGTCATCAAGGACCAGGGATGAAATTTGTTCCTTTGCCTAATTCCTTTCCTCTTGTTTCTGCTCTTATTTGCGAGTATCAGCTTACATACAGGCATTGCTAGACATGCTGTATCCAGAGCTATGCCATAGTAGAGATAGTGCTATAAACTCAAATGAGGAACCTGCATGTTCTGAGCAAAGGCTCTCACTCTCGTTGATGCAGCGTAACCCCTCAAAAGTATTTCACTGCTATTAATCTGCTTGCCATTTTATGTGAAGCAGATCTTGCTATTGCTTTCAGGTGTTGAAAGACATTTAACTTACTAGCTCCAAGAAAAGAGACACCCTGTTTTTGTTGGCTGTCCCCTAGAAATCGGTGCCACTTTGGAATGAGTTATAAGCGGATT
>VWYP01026685.1:73902-132425 GCA_013400435.1 Pycnonotus jocosus | reverse complement strand
CTTGTGGCTTTCAAGACCAGTTTGTGGCATTTCCACTAATTAGAACAAGATACAGGGAGTCTGTCTGGTGTAAGGTTGGATTCACCTTTTTTCTTCTTTTGTGTTGATTTACAGTGTCCTTTTGATACAGTTAAAGTGGAATGCTCTGTAATTTACTTCAGATTTTCCTGATGCAAGATAAGATCTAAATTACTTCTGTTTTTAAAACTGATTTTTATATTCCACATGTGGCATTTCTAACATTCTATAAGTAAGCAAATAATTTTTCTGAATTCCCAATCTTAATCCCTTAAACAAGAACATTGAATTTAGTGATTTTCTTTATCCACAGAAAGGATCCAATACAGCAGAGATTTCCTTCTGAAGCTTTCAAATGTTTCTCTCTCTCAGAAGAAACCAGAGTTTCTTCCTGATCACCCAATTGTACTTGAAAAGCCAGTAAGTGCATTTTTTTGGTAATAAGTGAAACTATAAAATCATCCATGGAGGTTTTGATAAGCCATTTGATGGGAAACATTTTCCTTCAAACTGGCCTGCAGAATTGGTGAAACCTTCAAAGGACAGATTGTGCAGTTCAGCACAACTTTTGTACGTGACTTCTCTCATTCATATTTGACATCTTACCCTGCCTAGTACCACCTAAAGGGAAAGGGTTTTTAATTTGTTTTCAGGAAAAAAGATCAGGTATGTTTCCACATTTTTGAAATAAGAGAACAATCTCGATAAATTTCCAGTTTGGTAAAAGTCTTAATCCAGTGTTTGAGTTGTTCATGCACCAGTGTCCACTACAAAACCATTAAAGAGAGCAATGCAGTTTGTATTATCATTATCTTTGGTCTTTGGTTTTGGGGAGAAATCAATAGAAATGAATGATGAATGTGAAGGATATCCATGTGTGCTACCTTTATGTTTGTGATGAAATAATCATCAAATGCTTCATATGCTAGGAGGAAACATCCACTGGATCACATTCCAGACCCCAACTGTGGGAAATTCATCTGTGTAAACATCATATCAAATTAGGCTACATACTAGGTTGCTTTTGAGACCATTGCCATGTAATTCTGCTAGAAATAGGATTCCTATTACGGAAAAGTATGTCCATGTGATTACTGTGTTGGCAACATTTGGAGACATTTTTAAACTTTTAAAATTTCTGTCCTTTGAAAATAATTAACTAATATATGACCATAATCAGCCTTCCCTGATCTTACTTTTTATGTCTTCCTATTTACCCTCAAGATGAAAGCTTTATTTGTTTGAAAACCTGCTTTCAGATTTGGAAGTCTCAGCTCTTTAATTTCCTAACTTTGCCCCCTCTCCCACCACCTGTGTTCCTAAGAATGGCAAATTTTGATAATGTGTATGCTTTCAAATGTTTACATTCCTGGGAAAAAAGGAGAGTCCCTACGGAAATCAGTGACATCACCTAGTTCAGCCAAAATTCCAGCCTGTTGACTGATCATGTCATCTGTTTTTCTGCATAGAAACCAGAGGGATTGATGAGATGCATGTGTAAATTAAATGAATGATGCTTAAAAGTGGCAGAAAGTGGCCTGCAAATAAATTCCTTATGACAAACCGACAATCCTACAGTGTCAGTGAGCTTGTATTTTGGAGCAGGTGCTTTTCAACAGTTTGCTGCTGAACTGAGTATTCAGACAGTTCATGCCTATCTTAACTCTTTCCTAGTTCTGAATTTTTGAAGCCACTGCTGAAGTATGTGCCCATTTATGAGTAAAAGTTGTATTTTCAGATGAAGAAAACTTCCTAGAATGGCTTTTACAAGCGAGATGCAGTTGTTACAGTTGGTGGACTGTGGATTGCATTGTCCCAAAGGACACTGAGGCTTTTTCGAGTTGTGGAGATCAGGGCCACAAACACATAGCTCAGTATTTGAACAGGTTTTACTGTGTTGGCACACAATGTTAGATGAAGTCTCTATGATTAATGAAAACAGAACTGTTTGCCATAATTAAAAAGAAAATCCAAATTGTGAAATGTACATGGAGTAGAAAAGAGTTACAAGCAGACTGAAATGAAAAATTTAAGTGATCTGTTATAAGTGAAGAAATTTGAGGGTTGGTTTGTCTTACAGGTAAAGAACAAACCTTTCCTTGACATTTGCAAGAAGTGACATGTTGCTTGGAAGATCTGAAGTCCATCAATGAGGGAGCTACATTTGATGTAGGCCTTCCAGGTTTTTGAAGGTACTTGGGTGCCTGCAGATGGAAGTACGACCCTGTGAAACATATGAAAATGCCTGTTTCTTCCTGTAATTGCCTGAATGCTTTAAGACACAAACCTTTAATTTGCAATGCCTGAAATGGTATTATGATTAAAGTGAAAATAAATAATTTTACGTATTGGTGTGGCACAATTTTGTCATTGAATTGTTTGTGTTATGTAGCCATATATTTTGCCTGACCATAAATTCTAAATAAATGCTTGACTGGGATTTTTTGCTTGCTCCCAACTCCCTTCCTCAGAAATAAAAATTGAGCAACAAGTACTGGCTTGTGTCAAATCTCAGATGCCTGCCAGGGCTCTGTCTTTACTGCAATTGCTGTTCATTAATGACTTACAGCTTTCTCTGCAGACATGTATGAAAATGTGTGTTCAAGTTCATACATCTTTTGTTTGTAGAAGGAGACCACAGCAGCATTAAGTAATGGTTGTTTATTATTGCAGTAGTAAAACTTTTCACAAATATTTAGTCATACATTCAAGACATACTTTTCTGTGACAGTTTGGATTGTCACAGAAATAAATAGTTTAGCATAGTTGTCTTATTTCAGTTTTTAGAATGCATCATTTCACTGAACTAGTCACAAGAAGAAAAGGGTAATAAATGCAGTTTTCCAGCTGTTAGAATGGATAAAGTGGAAAATCCCATCCATAATAACAAACACTATCACATCATAAATTCACTTGTACGCTGCAATGTGAATGTTAGCATAATGAAAGACAATACAACATTAACATTACTTGGAACCACAACTTCTAGTTGTTATTGAAGACCCACCACGATGCTGAAAGAGAGCAGAGTTTATTTGTTAGCATAAATGACATTTCTTTTTTGACCTCTGGTAAAAGTTCTAAATAAAAAAGCTGTAGCATATATAATGAAATTTTTGTTTATATATGCAGCTAATACTGGTGAGAAAAGATACTCAGAATACTGGGAGAGCTGAGTGTAAGTGGTGAGCAGGTGGTTTTATCACAAGAATTCTATCTTCTTTTGATAACAACCAAAGAAGCATTAACGTGTGATAGGTGCAGCTGCATAGAATTGAGGCCCAGATCCCCAAGAGCAAACCAAATAAATCCTCATTCCTGTGCTACTGTGTGTGTCAGTTTTTAAGACAAGCACTTTATTTCCTGGGTTGTAGTGCTGCCTTTAATGACTTGCTTTCCTGGTGACCTTATTCAAATCTGATGGGTTTTTTACACAACTCTAGGAATTAATAGCTTTTTGTCCTCAAAAGTAAAAGAATTGATGGATTTGTAAAATGTCATTACCATAAAAAGTTCTGTAATCACCAGATTATAGGCAGTGCTAGGGTGAAACCAATTTGTGTTTCTTCCCCACAATCTCTAGCCTTTGGCTTTTTGAAATAGAATCTCATGCAGAGAGGAACCGCAAGATTTATGGAGAGAGATGAGAAGGAAGGAAAGGAATTGCGACTGCATCTGAGATGCCAAGAGCCCTTAGTAGAGGGGTGTGCTAGGCTATGTAGTTTTCACACTAAACAAATTCATTAGCAGAACTTATTTCTTACGTGTGTATACATAAATGCTTCCATTAATGCTATTTTAGTGAAAATTATTGTTCGTGAAGAAAAATTATGAGAAAATACTCAGGAGTCCTACTTGAATTCAGGCTATGAGCCTAGTAGTCTCTGAAACATCAGTGGATTAATGCATTTCAGTGCCCAAAAATGCTAATTTAACTCTTTATTTCATGGGTTATAGTGTTATAATTGTTCAATTGTTTCCCCTTAGCTTGTTTTCTTTGCCCAAAGGTTCTCTAGAGTCCTTAAGTCCAGATCTTGTATAAAAATGAGACCTTCACTGAATGTGAACTGAGTGATTCATGCCACCCTGATAGATTGGCTGAAGCAGCCAGGTGAGTTAACAGTTGTATGAGTGGTTATAATTGCTTATGCTTCCTCTTAACAGATGGTAAATTAATTTTCTTTAGGATAGTACTGGATCAAACAGTTTTGAAATCTTGTCTTCCTGAATCATTCTTGGCCACATAAGTGTATCCTTACTAATTTTAGGTAATTGGCAAAGATTTATAGGTTGTAAACTTCGAATTAATCAGATTCAGATTACTATTTGCAGTTGATTCAGTTCTTAGCTACCTAGATGTGTAAAAGAAGTTTGGAAGTGTCTCAGTTAGGGTAAATTTGTTTTTAGAATAGAGCCTATCTGCGTTCTAATTGCAGACAGGTTTAGGGTTTTTCCTTCTGATTTTATGGTGATATCACTTTATGATGTTTAAAACTCTTTTGTAAAGTGTACTGGTGGGATTGCAGCCATCATTTTTGACTTCAAGATCATTTTCTGTCTTTCAAACACAAATATGATTTGTATAGATCAGTTGTGGGAAGCTCTACCATGAAACAGAGTTCAAATCATTGCACGGATTTCTAAATTACATGTAATGTATAAAATTGTACCAAGAACAGTGAATGCATTAATTCCCATTGCTCCTCTCCCAACCCCAGCACGGAGTGCACAGTGAGAAATGCTGTTTCTATGGTAACTGTCTGCCAGGACCGAGTGCTGCAGACTGAAATCTTTCTTAGCAGGCAGAGTAAATGCTTTAATGAGTACTTGCAATCTAATTTCAGACACTTCCACATTTAGGCACTTAAAAATTATGTTTACATTTTATTTTATGTTAATTGCACCTCACCCATGAGTAAACAACCCTGGAACACTGCTAGATCATGTGCAGTATCCTGGACACAAAGAATTTTAGGAAAAGTCTTCATTGTTTCCTACAATCAAGTTTGTCTTAAATCCAGGAATATCCCAGTGAAGATAGAAGATTTACAGAGATACTGAGTTCATTAAGTTCAATCTCCTGATTCTGCAGGAATCCCTGGCATATCATTTTGTGTCCACATCAAGCTCATGAGGTCTGAAGATGTCTTGGCTAATTTCTTTTAAGGACAAACCCCGGCTACAGGACTACATTTATTTTTCTACTAAGTGGAACTTTATTATATTAAATTTAGTCTATAGTTGGACACATAGGAAATTAGGGTGTCATTGTAATAGATTTGTGTTCCCTTAAAAAAAATACTGTCCTCTTTCTGTAAATATGGGACTGATGCTTTCTTTGCTTCATCCTGCACCTGCATTGTGTCTTTTAACTCTTATTTCTAGGAGAAAGATATTACATGCTCATTGGTTTGTATTAAGAATAACAATTTGGAATCTTTACCACCTTGTTTGTTTTTAACATAGCATGAAGTGTGTACAGCAAGTTGGTTAGTAAATCTCAATTATTAGTAATTAAGGTTCCCTTCAGTCAATGTAAATAGGAATAGATTGAAGTCTTAACCAGAAAGCTTTTTTTTTCCTTGAAAAGCTTAAATGGGGTCTATTTTACCATTCACAAATAGTATTGTTTATTCTAGATATTTTTTAAAATAGTGTATATTAGTGTAACTTTTCACTATGTAAAATAAAGCACTGTGGGTCTTCTCCTTGCTGATGCATTTTATATTTATGTGGTTAAAATAAAAACACATGGAGTTCTTTTCTCCTCTATACCAAAGAAGATCTGAATAACAGTGATATTATACAATGGTCTTGCATAGGGAGCACACTAATAGAACTTTTCACACTGAACAGAAAAAAAAGTGAAAAGTTGATATTTACCAGGGACTAGCATTGTTGTGATGAGCTCTGGAGTTTCCAAGAAATCCATGTTGCTTCTTTGGAATGCCTTGTTGTAATTCATTTGAAGGTGGCTATGTAATTGTGAAAAAATAAAAATGTAACAGTTTTTTTAAAGGGGCTCAAAATTTTTTTAATGAGCATTAGAAATTTCACAGTTAATGCGGTACATAGATTTTGTGCTTCAAAACTTGCCATGATAGTGAGAGAGGAGACCAGGCAAGCTCTGAAGTGCCTGCATGTTATATTAAACACAGGTTTTCTTCTGTGCAGCTCACTGTCAGTCTGATGCTCATCTCTTGGTTGTGACCCACTGCAGTGCTGACATTTGTTACCAGTGTTCTGGAGTCCTTGTGATAGGAAGCCCAGTAAAGCTGGGGTTTTGTTTGAAAGGAAAGCAACAAAGCTGCAGGAGACTTCTCCATCCCCTAAGAACAGGTTCTCTCTACAGATTTAGGGTTGGTTTATTTGAGTGTTTTAACTAAGTGTAGATAAGGACAATCCTTTTGTCTCTACTCAATTCCTTAGTCATCTGCCTGCCAGAGGCTAGAATTCAGCTGGTAGGATGTTTAATAATTTCTATTTTGGGCCCAAAAGAGACACTCTGGGAGTCTGTTGGATGCGCTCCTGTGATGTGGATTGGGAAGTTTTTGGGAGAGCTCCCCGTAACTACTTGCATGCTGAAGTGTGCTGTGGCCTGGCACATCATCTGTTTCAATAATTGTGTCTTTTGTTTCTCCTTTACCGTAAAACTGGTGATATTGCTGTCTTCCTGGTTTTCTGTCTCTGATGAACTACCATCCATCCAATGCTCTATCTTTATGTACTCACTTTCGGACTTTTTCTGTTTTGAATAATCACTGTTGTCTTTCTGGCATTTTTATTTATGTTTCAGTATATTCAAGTCTTTAGCAATGAAAGTATTGTTCTGGAGTATTAATTATGATATGTTTAGCAAAAGATCAGTTAGCAGTATTTAAGTTAATACTTAAATACTCAGTCTTTCTACACAATTGATTTCTAACCTTCAAAATGTAATGTATTACCAAAAAAAAAAAAAAAAAAAAGAAAAAAAAAGAAAAAAGTGCACCAAAGTCCTGACACTTACCTATTCCAGGCATTGTTGTTTTCCCAGAACTCATAAACAGTGAAGTGGAAATTACTTGGAAGCTTCTGTATGGAAACACTAAAAATTTCACAGTAGAACTAATTTAGTGAAACAAAACAAAGTTTTTTTTTTTTTGGACACACACATTTTATTCCTAATTGCTTATGAGTAGGAAAAAAATGCAGGGAATTTTGAAAAAAAAAAAATCCACAGAACAAAACATGAAAACCAAACCCCAAACCAACCCAATCAATAAACTTAACAAGTGAATGATAATAGTGATCATTTACTGCAAATTATCTGAGCTTTTTTAAAATAAAACCCCTTGTATATTTGTTTTTATTAATATTTTTTATGAAACTAATTTTTCATATTGCTCCAATGGTGTAATTTATCTAAACAAATGCTAAACAGAAAATTAATCAAACAGCTGTTCAGGGAAGATAATTTAATAAGTAGAAGTTATCCTTTTGTATGAGAGATGCATCAAAGTGTCATAGAATTGAGATGCTTTGAAGGCAAAGGGAGTAAATTAAGTACATGTATAATGGAGTATAAATCCAGATAGGCTGATATCTGCTGCAGATAAGCTTTTAAAATAATATTTTGTGTACTAGTTTCTTTTTCTTAAGTTATTCGAGTAACAGTTTCTCACGAGTGAAAAATGACCCACAGAATATCTGTTGATCTTCTACACAGAATCATCCTGCTTATTATCCTGAGCATAGAAGTTTTATAGTGTCTAGAGTACTTATTCACTTGGGTACTCAAATTAGTGTTTAGATAAATAGCTTAGAAAGTATATATACAGATCTTTCCTTGTGCCCAAGTGTGAGATTGCTGACCTCACTAATGATGTGCTTGAAAACTGGTCTCAGCTTATGCTTCATAATATAGTCAGCAATGTTTAATGATTTATTGGTTTTCTCCTGCTGTATGCGAAAGTGCATGGTAAAATGGCAAAAATATGAAAAGCTGTTGGAAAAAACAAGTCACTGTCAATTACAGCTACAGCAAACCCCATCCGTTAGGTGGCATTACAGACTCACCAAATGCCTGTAAACTTGGGAAAGAAAGGAACTTTCTGCCACCATTTGTTAACTTGCATTCTGAAGTCATGTAATCTCTCTTCCCCGACAAGTCTGCAGTCACTACAGTGTTTTGCTTGATATTCATTTCTGGGAGCGGACCAGGAGGGCTTCTCACTGGGTTTTTTTTTCCCATCTCTTGGCCAACAAGATAATTTTATTTTCCTCATCAGTCTGCCTTAACAAGTAAACCACTGCAGAAAGATCACTCTTCTTCCAGCTTAATTTTTCTCATCTATGTGAACACTACTGATACAATCCTAAATGTGATAATCTCATAGCAACAAGTCTCATAAATTAGGGATGTGATAGGCAGTCTTTGAAGGCCTTGAATACCTAGGAAGATTCTGTATTGTGTACACATTACAAATTTTTTTTTTTCATAATGTTCTGTAGTATGTATGATGGTAGATCTCTCCACTATGTTAAATTAGGAAATTAAGTACTGTGGTAAGCCACTATAATCTATTCTTAACCCAGCTCTAATGTTTTATTAATTCTAAAATGAGCAAAGCAGAAACACAGTTTCGTTGAAAATTTTGCTTTTTAATTTTTCCAGTTCTTTATTATGAAATATAATAACATGAAATTATTAAAATTTTACAATGACAGCCTAAAGGGAAGATTCTGAAAGCTTCCAAGCAGAGGACTGCCAAACAAGTTGATAAGTTGCTCCTTTGCCAGGTGAGCACAAATGAAGGATGCAAATGAGTTTTCCAATAAAGAATGTCAGCCTGGGAGCTTCCAGAAGTCATGAACTGATGACCTGCAGAGCTAACAAGCCTGAAAAGATCGTTTAGCATATTTGGGATGTACTGTCATTTTGTGATAGTACCTAAAATCTGCACATTCTGACTTCTCTTTCTACTTCTAGGTGTCTTTGAAAACCTCCGTCTTACACACACATAACCCACCAAGAAAGGTATCATAGGTTCTCTCTTCATAAGTAATCTGAGTTATTAAAGAAAAAAGACTGCATTTTTTCCTTCAGCCCAAGGACAATGACATTGTACTTACTGCAAGCAGCCACCTTGAGCAGAAGCAGACTCCACGTATTGCTTCAGAGCAAGACGGAATTCTTCCACTTTTTCTTCTATCACAGACATTTGATGCTGAATGATCATTATGTGCTGATACAAAACCATTACAATATTACTGCCACATCTTTCTCTGAACTCCTTGTACTTTAAACTCAGAAAAGTCTCGAAACAATACATGAAACAATACAAACTACAGTCATAAAAGAAAACCCACAAAAGTTCCCTTGAAATTTGCAGTCCCTGTTTTAGTGATCTGGAGTGGAGAAGCAGAAATGCTCAGGCATCAAGGCTTTTATGTCTAGGCATGAGTGTCCACTTCAGACAGTTGTCCTAACTCTGGGGCAGAGAGTCTTTTCAGAAGAGGGAAAAGCAAAATCTTTGAGGTGTTCAGTAATAAAGTCAATGTGTTTCTTTGGATGAATCCGTATGACAGCAGGTGTGAGGTTTGGGATAAGAGCATATCCCCGCAATCTGCACTGGATGCATTGTTGCTTCTGTTAAGGTGTTTTCATAGTTTTTTATCTTTTAGAGCCCTGACCCTCACCTGAGTAAGATGCCTAAGACAGCCCAGGTTAAGTGATGAATAGAGAGGGGGTTTTCCCTGCATAATTCTGCAGGAAAATGAACAGTATAAACAGGATTATGAAAACAGTCAGCAGTGCAGAAGACCTATTTATCCTGAATTAGTATTATTATCATTTAGCTCTTTCAAGTAGTTTATTTATTGATTAATCTATTGAGGCTTGTCAACTTTACCAATGGAATATGTAAAGCAACACTCTGTGCTTCTTTATGAGTACAACTTAATTTCTTGTACAGGTTTTTGGCTCGTTTCTGCCTTGATTATGAGTACTGTTATATCATGGATTATAAGCAATCTGTGTAATACTGCATAATCTCATTTTTAAAAAAATCTAATGTAACTCCTCTGATTAAATAATTTTTCATGTGTATTAGATTTGCTTTTTGTTATGTTCAAATGAATGAATGTTAGATTCATGAATTTAGGAATGCTAGTATATCAGTCTTGAGACATAAACTTGTTTAACAGTAAGTTTATTTCTGGTCACAATTTTGGTTTTGTAGGTTGTAAGGAGCACGAGATATTCTTTCAGTTTTCCTCATAAGATTTCCTATAGCAGTTTTGGGAGGTAGGGAGGCTGTGCAACAATGGTTAAAGCATGCATGCAGCCTTTGGAGCAGAGAAGCTACCATCCCGTAAACACTGCTGCCAAATTTGATAAACCTTATTAATGACATATTTTTCTCCTTATTTGTGTTAAGGTTTTGGCTTACTCTATCCTTTGAAAACAATGCAAAAAATTAATTTAAAAGTTTTGCCCCCACATTCTAAGTTTTGTTCTGTTACCTTTTGCACAGTGTATTCTGCTAACTAAAATGGATTCTTATCACTAGAAAAAGTGAGGATAAAGATTTTTTAAATTATTTTTTAACAAAAGAGACCAGGTGTGATCTCAATGCCTGGTGTTTAAAATAAAATATCAAAATCATTATCTTGAACAGTACTTACAGATCTTGCATTTTCTTCCAAAACTTCTTCTTCAAGTGGCTCAAACTTTAGGTCCTTTGAGGCAATTGAAAATAGAAATTGTAAGAAGAGTCAATGCTACAGCTGTATTCCGCTCTTACGTTTTTAATAAACTATTCCAATAACTAGATTCTGTTCTACCTCAAGAAGTTAAATCCCTTCTTTATTAGTTCTAAGTCAAACACAAGTGTTTACAAGATCTTGCATGCCTCAGTGGTTAATTTCAGCCCAGGCTGTCTTGTAAAGTTTTATTTATAGTGCATGGCAGGTGATTTTTCATTTTAACAAATCTGCTTGTTCCCAAATGTATGTTGGACCTAACCGAGAAAAGACAGACATCCTTTCAAATTGTCACATGGACTGTGGAGATGAGCAAGAATGGTAACTTGAAATGAACTATCAGCTACTATTGTGCAATCATAAAACTTTACACAGAAGAAACTTCCCTGCAGGGAATCTGTGGTTGCAAGGAGCTGTTTTCCAGCACCGAAAGAGATGTGCATAATGGTCCAAGTGAAGTTTCTGAACTGCTGCCCTTGCTCTGAGGACGGGCTGGGCAGCAGGAAACAGATGTGTCTGTGAGTATACCTGGTACTGGATGTGCACTTCAGGAACTAGTGACTCACACAAACACCAACCAGTAGCACACACAAAATCATTCTTTACTTGACAGGCACATGCAGTGCCTCCTAACCCAATGCCATTATGATATTCTGAAAAATATCCATATGCCTGGAAAAAAAAAAGCAGATTGATTTGCAATAAGCAGCTGGAGCAAAACACACTCTGCTAGTGGTGCTTCACTTCTCACTGAACACAGTTCTTGTGCAACAAACAGAAAAATTTTCTTCCACTCCCAGCATGGATGAGGATTGATTAATCTCAGGTAGCAGCTGCTCTGCCAGCACAGATGCTGTACTCACTGAAAAACCAACAAGAGATGTGCAGGTAGAATTCAAATGAACAGAGGACCTCCACCAGCAGCAGGTGGCAGAGCAAGGCAGGAATGAAGTATTCAGAAACTTATGCCTGGTTAAAATCATGAAAAATCATGAAATGTGTGTGAAAAGAAAGACAGCCAGCTTTATTGTCAGTGCAGACACTTGGGATAAAAATACTGAGGGAAAAAAATGTGTATTCTTGAAGTGAAAGTTCACTTTCACTGCCACTTTTTTTCTCAGGAAACATATGGAAAAAGAGAGGAAAGGAATGACTCAAGGAAGTACTGCAAAGTTTCTCTAAACGCAGCAAGTTTCTTTGCCAGTATATGTAAATGTAGAATTTGAGTGAAAATAGACAAATTACCGAGCCAATTAATGATCAAATTCCCCTTTGACAGAAGACAGCAGAAGACTTAGCACTGGATCTACCCTTCACCAGGTAGCTTTCCAGTAGGAACAATGACTCATAATGTGCTGGCCCCATCTGGGAGTTAAAAATAATCTGTGGTAGTTCTTCAGGGATATTATTACGGGTGGGGTAGGTGTGCACAGCCACCTGTGTGAGCTCCGAGCATGTGAGCGCTGGCACCTTCCGCATCCCTGTGGGAGAGGGCTCGGGCATGGGGTGCCTTGGCTCTCAAACCTGATGGAAGAAGCTCAGTGTGCAGAACACAGGTCCTGCTAGCCTGGGACCACACAGCCTGGAAATAAAAAAGGATGTAGCTCAGAGCCAGGGCTTTAAAATGCCTCTGCAATGCTACCTCACCTCAGCTGAGATGTGGTGGCTTCTGAAATTGCCTTTTAGCATGATTGTGCAATCCTTTCTAATTTGTTTCAGGGCAAAGTAAAAAAAAAAAAAGGGTTTTAGTAGCTGCTGAAAGGCAGCTAATATTTAACGTGAGATACAAAGTCAAGCAGATGCAAAGTTAGGTAAAAGTGGATAGAGATATGTTGTCTACTGGAAAAATTAGACTTATGTAATTGATATGTTTTATTAATCAAGTTTTATATTGGCAAGGAGGTAATTATGGGAGGTCTATGCCCTGCCACTGTTTCCCTTTGGCACCAAGCTCCTTTTAAGACTGGGGTTCTCTGTCATTTGTCTGTAGGAAATTTGATCATTTAAAAAAAACCTTATTGTAAGTTTATTTATCACAAAACATTTGGCTGCTTTCTGTAACATTTGCATTGCATTATTGCTGAATGCCAGGTTTATTTCTTTTTTTAGGTAACATTCTTTTGAATGTTTTCTTTTGCCATCAGTCCATGTCAGGTGGCAACTGCAGCAGGGCAGCGAGCTGCTGTTTCCAAAGCAGAGTGGGGAGTAAAGCCAGACTTACCTTTCATGGTGGACTTTGACATTTCAAAATATAAAATTTATATCTATTCAGAAAAAGATCAAATTGCTACAAAAATGTCATTAATGTGGCAACTGCTCTGTAATTGTCTTTCCCATGCAGAAATGACCTCTGGGAGGAAGCAGTTGGACAGAAGCTCACGGGTATTCCCTGGCAGAGCCTACTGGACTGAGCAGACCATGAGGAGCTGCAGAGCATGGCAAGGAACACAGTGAGAAGCTGACACAAGTCATGGACAGTGCCACAAGGAATGGTCGAATTTCACAGCTGGTTAAGGAGAAGTGATGCGAGAGACTGTCAGACTGCAGGGATAACCCAAGGGAATACTGGGCTCCTTTTGGGGGTGGCCATATGCAGCTAATCACTAATAAGGCTGAGAAAACAGAAATACCAAACTGGGTCCAAAGGGGAAAAGTAATTAGGGACAGTTTTTCATTTGGGAGGGAGGAATGGCAGAGAAAGGTCACTATGCTTATTTTGCTGAGCCCTGTGCCAAGGCACCACCATTTATTGGGGTTTTTTTTTTGTTGTTAAATCCCTTGCTTAACTATTTTCTGAGTGTGTAACTTGTTACTGAACTCAAGTTGGAGTAGTAGTTGAGTAACAAGAGACATTTCTGTGCCATGACCCAAGGTCTGAGCCAGTGCCTGGGTAAGGGGTATGGGTCTAATCACGAATACTAGATGACAATATTCATGGGAGAATATCCCAATCAGCTAGAAGGAAAGAACAAGATCAGCCTGTTTCATGTCCCTGTGAGTGCTGCCTGTGTGTGGGTGCTGGTGAAGAGACCCCTGCCAATATCTTTGGGGTACAGGCACAGTCTGACTGCTGGTGAGCACTGACCTGTGGAGAGGAACCACATCAGCTGCACTGGGACTGGAGCTACTCCTGAATCTGAGAGAAATTCAACCCAAAACCTCACCTCTAGTGGGCAAGGAGGAAGAAAAACCCTGGGTCTCAAAATCCACTGAATTCAGCCACTCCCCTAGTGCCTATCTGAAATTGTTGGTTTGTCCTTTAACAGGGAAACTTAATGCAGAAAACTACTCAGGAATTTACAACCTTACTTTTTCCTCTGTTGTTCTTTCTTCTCAAAAAAAAAAAAAAAAAAAAAGTCATCACACACAGATTATAAGACAACTTTTGAACACCAGGGTAGCAATCAAATCTGAATAATAATCAAGAAGAGTAAACAGTTTCTGTACTGACAGATATGGTTCAGAATTTTAAAAACACTGGGAAGCCCTGGCGTTGTTGGATCAGATGGGTCATTTGTCAGACTCCTGGAGGGCTCTGCTTTGGTGTGGGAACCAGAGGTGGTTTCTGGGCTCTTGGGGGCTGCTGCTCAAAAAAACTAAGAAGGCTTTGCATAACCTTTTGGTTGAACTGTACTGACAAGGAAAGGAGTTTAATCTCTATAAATGAGTATTCACTGATGGGAGAGGAGGAAACAAAACTTTCTGTCAAGTTTTCATGGGAAAGTTTGAAAACGAAGAGGAAAATATCAGATCCTAAAAGGGGAAAGTTGTAGCATGTTCCCCCAAACAAGCATAACTAAATACATTAACATCCTCCAGTCACAGAGTAATACAGTATTTCACATCTTTTTGAAAAGTTGAATCTGGGCTGATGGGAGGGGGAAAGAGAAGCATGGAAAAAACAATGTCATGAATAGGAAAGAGGAAGGTGGAAGAAAAATGTAGGCGTTTAATGATTGTTAACCCTCTTAGGTAATGTTGCAGCTAGAACATTGAAAATATTTGTGTTTTAAGGATTACTTTACTGAAAGAAGGAACAGGTGAAAAAGCCTGCACACCTTCTTTTCCAGTCTATCAATTAGCTTCTGGAGTCTGTTTATCTGGATCACCCATTGGTTGTCTTCCTCAATCCAACCTTTGGAAAAGATAAATGATAACATTTATAAAATGTTACTAAGTTGATGGTACATAGTATATTCCATAGTATATTTATATTTATATATAAAAAAATTACCCTGCAATTTATTTGCCTTCTCAAAGGTTGTGCTGCAACTAGTCCAATGTTCATTTAGGTGAAACTAAAGGAAAGCATGATTTGACTCTATGATTTTCTTCATGCCTTGATTCTGGGACATGCTACTAAGCATAGAGATGTCTTCACTGCAGCCTCATGCCTAATGTCACTACTTCCAAAGAATCCCATTTACCAGAGTACTCTATCCTTTTCCAAAGCAGAAATGCTGCTGCAGACTTTTCTTTGTATTATCCTAAATGAAATATTATTTTTTCAGGTTTTGTATTTTCCCTTTCTGTTTATTATTTATTCCCCTCATCTGAGTTGTGAGTCATGGCAGAAAACTTGGTTGTTATAGCCCTCACCTTTTCATATCTGCAGGCAATAAAGATCACCTAAAAATGTTGAATCAGTCCAAAACATACAGTTTAGCCCACAAATAACAAATGTTTTATAATTTCAGATCTATGGCATGCATTAATTTTCCTCAGTTTCCTGAGTTTTCAGTTAATACCTTCTATAAATTGTCTTCTGTCAGTAAAGTATCTGAGTTAGTTACATATCTAAATTAATTTTTTGAGAGTATGATATGTGTATATTTTTCTGTATATGTGTGTATGCACATGTTTTAAATATCTTTAAAATGTGCAATACCATACCTGTGCTGGAATAAGTGTTATTTGATGACAGGCTGTTGTTCCTCTGAAGCCTTCGAGCTAAGCGCTTTCCTGGCCACTGAACTGAGAGCACTTCTGGTTTTGTTGGATCTTTTCTGCACAGAAACACAGGAGACTTTTAAAGGAAAAATATGTGGGATAGCTCTTCTCTCTGTTCTCAAAAAATGTGCTTCTATGTTCCCTTTTGAATTAAATAAAAAGAAATATCTATTGAGAGCACTGAATTATTTTCTGGATTTTCACTATTACTCATTAGTTTTGATTAGGTCATTAAAGAAGTTAAAAGGAAAAAATAAGAAGTGGATTAAGCTAAACCTAAATCTTTAGACATAAACCTAAATCATTGAGGGAGACAAACCTTAAGGTCAGTATCTGTCCATGATGTGGTTCTGACCTGACCTAAGTAATTATTCACAGTTTCTTCCTTCACAGGAGTTTTGTAGCATCACTGCAGAGGAACTGGCTTGAACAGAGGCTCACAGACACTGTGCATGCTCGGTGCACCCTCAGACTTTTAAAATCTGCTTGATTCCTACAGTCAAGATGCTGGCACAAAACCACAAAGTATTACTCCTGTGCTTCAGGGATCTCAAACCCACCAGCAAAACAAACAAGAAAATGACATTTCTAACAGAAAAAGGAAATTACATTTCCAACAGAAAGGTCTTCAGATCTTCTGTGTCCATAAAATAAAACATTTTGTATTTTGCTTTCCTTATTGTATTTAACAATAGCATACAGAGGAAAAAATTCCATATAGCCAAGTAACTTTTCAAAAATATTTTGATTCTTGATTCTACAAACTCTTATCACGGAGATCCTTGTAATAAATTCAGCTAAACCCTTGGATGGATAAAGGCTACCAGATAATTGAGAGTTTATAGAGCTAAATGTTAACCAAGAATATGGCCATATATTCTAGGAAGAAGCAGTGATAAGCAAAAGCCTGGCTATTTCTTCTTTTAACATGGAGATCACTGTGCATGAAAAAAAATATAAAATCAAAAAGCTGGAAAAACCAAACAAAACTGTCAGTCACCTTAGTATTTTCAGAGCTCTTTATATTGCAGTGGTTTGGTTTCTACATTTGATATTAAACTGTCCAGGGATTTAAAAAGAAATCAGCAGAACCTAACACGTACCAGAGTGATTGTTCTAAGGCAGCCCACCACAGGACCAGATGCATTCAATCTCAGGAAAACTCCTATTAGTGGTTCCTATAGGGAATAAAAAGTGTATCCTTGTTTCCCCCGTTATTTCCTCTATCAGATTTCTAGGTGAAATGTAAAGTGGTCGTGGAGGTTCACGGTGGTGACCTGACTCCTGAGCCCCTTTCCTGAGGCTGCTGAGGGGTTTGCTCACCTCTCCTGCCGGGTCTGCTCCTCCGTGGTTTCCATGGCACACTCCAGGGAGCTCTGGAGGGATTGCAGCTGGTTCAGTGTCTCCTTCAAAAGAAAGCGAGTCACAAACTGCTCCAAATTGGAAGCTTCCTGATAGTCCTAGGAATTACATGAAAAAAATCAAACCCAAAAGGTCAGGCTTTGCTTACTAAGTTAGAAATACACAAGGGAAGGTTCAGAATTCATTCAGAAAGGAAGCAGGTTGGATGTTTCCATGTTTATACATGTAAACCATGTAAGCAACTTTTGCTGATGGACAAAAAGACCTCTGAATCTCCAAGTGTAGACACAACTCCAACTCACACTGAGAGACCCAAGTACACAGTGACACAACAGTTTCTACTCAAAAAGACCCTTTTCTTTACATCATTAACTCCAGTGGATGGCAGCACCACATTACTTCTGAAGTGTGGAAAAGCAGAAATAAGATTGACAGCTGCAGAACTGAAATTAAAGTTTTAATTCAGATCCACTCTTGTGAAAAGGTGTTTCTCAAGCCCACTGGCCTGTCTCAGACACTGATTATGGGAATAATCTTTGAACAGGGCACATGATTAGGATACTCCCCTGAAAAATCCCACTAGCAGTTGGATGAAGGGCTGTGTGAGAGAGGCTGCCTTCTGAATTTAACACTCTTTGACTGATTTTTGTTCCTTTAATTTGTTTAATTATTTTTTAAACCATATATGGATATTTCACAATTTCATTAAATGCATCTAAATGCTATTTAAACTAGAGTTTGGTTATTATAAAAGTTTGCATCTGCACTTAGCAATTTGTAGAGGTTCTTTGAATAATGACACTTCCAATATATTGTATATATCAAATTGTATATTGCATATATCAAAAAAATATTATGTTCCCTCACCCAATAAATCATATTTCCATGGCTGAGGTCAAATTTGATTTTTCTGGCAAGCTCAGATCTGCAAAAACCCATTGTTTTCACTTCCAACCGTGCCCATTATGTGATTCTGTGATTAACTGATTACTGCAGTTCTGCAGTAATATGTAGATAATGCTTTGTGAGGGGGGTCACCTTTACACTAATATAAACACCCTCTTTATTTTTTTTTCTCATTAATAAATGCAACAGAGAGGATAGAACAGACCCCTAGAGCCTCTGCTTACTATGTTGAGTCACATCAAGAACAGAGATAGAAAATAGGTTTACATTTCTTAAGCTCTGAATGAATTTGTTGGCCCTTCATTCAGCTGATCTTGAAAACCTTTGAACACAAATCCATCTAAAACAGTTTCATAAAATATGAGGTGCCTCCAACGAGAGATTTCTTTAGTCACCACATCTGAAGAGAGATGATGGTCCCCTACCTCCAAGCTTTAAAGAAGGCCTGTCACTTCAATGGCATTGCCTCCCACACTATCTGAGAACCCATTGGAGTATTTTTGGCAATGCATATGGGTATTTTTAAAGTATTCTATGTTCTTTCCAATGTGAATTACAGCTGAAATGCCTTTCTGATTTTTAGACGTAGAATTTTTCCATATGTGTTTTGGCAACCAGAACAAATAAAATATGTTTAGAAATTCACATGTAAAATGAAAGATTGTCAGATAATAACTTTAAAAGCGTTTTGCTCTCAAATGAGCTCAATCATTTCACGATATATGTTAGTAAGCTTGTTCTTGTTGGAAGACTTCTGCCACAGAAAGCTCAGCAGTGGTGTTAAACCCCCCATGAATCATCAGAAGCTATTTATATAGCCAGAAGCTTTGTGATTTTCTACATTTACTTCTTCTGGCTTCAGATTAATCAGCTGTGAGTCACTTTCCAACAAATAATTTTTCGTTGATACAATTTTAAAATAGATGCTCATGAGAGATTGTCTGTCTACCTGAGGGACTCACACCAGTCTATAAATGTTTATGGCAACTTTTAATGATTATTTAATCTTTCTGTGCAATAGGAAAGCTTTTATTTTATTCTTCTAAACTGTCTCCATTGTAATTGATTTAATACTTCAGTGAACCTGACAGATCATTTAGTTTCCAAAAATTTTGATTCTCTGGCATGTTAGACGATCGTGTATGAATGTGTGCAGCATGGACAGATAATTAAAACCCTTCAGTAAAAATCCAGGGTATTTTTTTTCCCAGCTTTTGCCATTGCTCTTGGAAATAAGTGAACAAATCATCCCATAACTAACCATTTCTTGTAAGTTTTTGAACTGTGTTTTAAAATTCTGGGCATCCAGAAAGTAAATGTTGCAGATATCTCCATATTGCTTCCTGTTGATACTCACAGTAAATATACCATTTACTCATGGTAAATATATGCTGAATTTCAACATATATGTACATCAGTATTGTTTCATTTTGCAAACTGTTCTGGTGGGCTTTCACAGATAGATTATTTTATCATATAAACATTAGCTGTGTAACACTTGCTGCTGTCTGAAGCTACTGCTTTTTAACTCCTTCAGGAAAAAAAAATTGCCTAGAAAAGCTTTCCCGCATCTGAAAGTTAAAAATATTTTTTTCATTAGAATTACTCCAAGTTATTGCACTGCACTGGAATTTAGTCTTTTTTTCTTTATATTCCTGTCCCATAATTTCTATATTTAAAGGCTTCCCTATGGAAAAGGTCCTTATGATCTTTAGATATGTCTTAGAGTTACCTTATCAGATTTACAGAGCTATTTTTGTAAAGGTGGGAAAGGCAGGCAGGATGCTAACATCATTCGTGGCAATCTAGAATTATCAGAGACTCTTTTCTTATGTATATTTTACCCAAATATTAGTGCTTACAACTATTCTATGTGGAATTACTTAACTCTCTTAATGCACGTGGTTGAGCAAATAATTACAAATTATTTACTATTTTCTTTAAAGATTTGCTGAGTCAATAAATTCTGAGCTCTGCCAATGTTGGGCAGCTTCAACTCTTGCCCAGAGAAAAATAACTACTACTTGTCTTTCTAAATTTCTTCAAACATCACAGAAGAAGGTATTCAGCATATATAAATTATCCAAATAATTGTAATTTAAGTCACGCAGGGAAAAAGATTGTCCATCACAATTCAATTTAAACCTCAAGCTCAGCTCTCAGCACTGAGGAATTAGTAGCCATGCTTTGGTATCATTTTGTCACTCCATCTCCTTCAAAAAGTACCTTATTTTGTATTTTACTAAAGGCACACTGGTACAACATTTTTGTACCCATTTATTAAGTTTGTATTATGGTAGAACCAGCTTAACTGGCATGCCCAGCATTTGTATTGCCAGTGCATCGTGCCACCCATCAGTAATGGGACCCATGGATGGTGTCTGTACTAAACTAGAAAAATGGCTCATTTCTTGAATTTCATTAGCTGTAAGTTAGTGTTCATTAACATACACATTACACTGCACCACAGTTTGGGCAGCACAGATGAAATGAGTCTGTGTTAACCTATTGTTCTGCTTGTTAGTTTTACTGAGTGTGAATGAATGAGGGTAATTTTCCACATCTTCCTCATCAAGAGGCAACTGTGACCTTTGTGAGCTGCAAAGACTTGTGTTTCCTTTATTACAATTGAAAATGCACATAATTAGTGCTTTTTCTGTGGAAAAGGTCACTGTGGTCTTTAAAAGTGTCTAAAGGCTATCTTAAAAAGAGCAGAAGACGTTCTCCTGTTATAAAGGAAGAAGAGGCAGAGTTTAGGAATCTCCTAGTGCAGTCCCCATCTCAGGGTTACCAAGGTTCAGCAGCTCTTGATCCTCTCAGCCTCTGGTGCCAGCCTCAGCCCTCTCCCCTGGGTGACTTGACCATGCTGCTCCATTTATCAGAAGAGCAGCTCCTTGAGATGGAGAAGGAATGGGACACTGATTGCTAATATATTACTTAGCACTTTTCTGTTTCCTATCTATATATCATATTGAACATAATTTCACAAAAATATTTATCTTTACAGAAAATACCCTCAAGTCAACTGAAAAGCAATTATCACTGAATAAAACTCAGTAAGGAATAATCTATTTAAATTTCCCTTTATCACAGAATGTCTCCTGCCCTGTATTGTTAGATGCCAAATTAGAGGGACAATACCCTGCGTTACAACTTTAAATTGAGGAGGTACAATCAGTCAGAATAACTTCACTAAAATGAAATCCCTAAGATCTAATTCTTCAGACTGTAGGAAGAAATCAAAATAGCATCAGAATAAAATCATAATTTCACCAGAAGCCATGTTGAGAGATGCTCAATGTATTGATGTCACACACATGTACCCTGTACAGCATCCTCACTGTAGAAGTGATCAAAGGCAGGATGTGCCCAATTATTACATTCAACTTTGAATATGGCACAAGTTTCACAAGTTTATCCAAGAATAATATTTAGCATAAATCATGTGTTTAAATTCTACCTAGGGATCTGGAACAGTGATAGTTTCTACTAACCATCTGCAGTGCTGACATAACAGCTACAAGATAAAACAGTTAGCCAAGGCTGATTAGAAAGAAGATCATCACACTTTTGTAACAGCATCTCTCAGAGCAGTCTACCACTCTCCTGTACTGCGATTACTGAAGGAGTAATAAACTGTTGTTGCAATAACAGTATGCACAAAATCCATGCATGGATAAAATCTCAACTATTTAAGTGCTATTAGGTGCATCACACAGCTTAGAGACAAGAAATTGTTTTGGCTGTGTTTGATATTAGCAGGTAGCAGGGAAGTGTGTAAAGCCATTGCTCCAGGGAGAAGTTTGCAACAATACATAGAAAACATCAATGCCATTGGTGGTTTTGATAGGTATCAAGAGGAGAATGGCTAGTTAAATGCTTATTTTTCTGCTGTGAAGTAATTTCTATTTAGAGGCATGCATATTAAATTTAAGGGAGTTTTCATTTTATCTTCATTTCTGATTAAACACATCTTCTCTGCTCCAGGCAAAAATTTGAGCATTGTGTCTTTCTGACCCAATAGATATAAAACTTCCACAAAAAAAAAAAGATCAAAAGAGTTCCCAAGAGTTTTCATTACACTGATAAGGAGCTAGAAGAGGAAAGGCATGAATCTCTGGAATATCCTTGCATGACTCCTCAGAATTAATTGCTTGCAACTTTTTAAATTAATCTTGGTTTGATTTGACTTGCATTAACAGTCACAACATTAAAAATAAACAAAAATAAGAATTCTAAACCATAATTTAATAATGTTCCCAGATAAAAACGGCATTTATTTGTAGGGTCCTCTCTGCCTTGTAGCAAGGTGGAACTGGTGATATATTTAGCATTGTCACCAGTTTTCCTCTCTTCAGTTGAGAGACAGTCAATTCAGTAACTGACTGGGACAGGCTTCTCAAGGAAGTGGTGGAGTCATCATCCTTGCAGGTATTTAAAAGATGTGTAGATGTGGAACTTGGGGACATGGTTGAGTGGTGGATTTGGCAGTGTCAGGATGTTAATGGTTGGACTTGATGAATTTAAGGATTTTTTCCAACTGAAATGATTCTACATATTAATGATTCTACATATTAATGATTCTATAATTTTTGATTGACATTAAAAAAAATCAGTGATAAATCTAGAGGAACATATGAACTGTTTTCCAAGTCAGTGCATGAAAATTAATACTCAGGATAAACTGAGCAGCACCTGTTATTCTTGTGCAGCAGCTATTCATTGCACTAATTCTGTGAAAGGTGCATTTGAAAAAAGTGCAGTTTCAAAGAGAACAAGACTAGATTCTGTGAAAAATGTTAATAAGTTCTAATAATGTTAATAAAAATGTTAATAAATTCTAACCTCATGGAAAAATGAGTGCCAGCCAACTTAAAACAGTTTTTGTGAAAACAAAAAAGCAATTTAAAACTTCATTTTTGCTCAAACAGAATGTTAGTTGTGGAACATCATTGTCAACAAATGCTTATCTTTCTTCCCAGATAATTTGTTTTGAGAGAAAATTGACATAAATGCTACTGTTACTAGTAGTCAAATATGCAAGTAAAAATAAATCTAGGTATTCTGGTTTATAACGGCTATCAACTCTCAAGATTGCAGTGATTTACATAATTACCATAAATACACCATCAGTAACAAAATTTCAAACCCTCTTACTCTCTTAGCTTCTATAATCTTCTCTTTTACTTTACTGGCTCCTATTTTTAGACTATTCAAGAAGTTTTCAAGTTATAATAAGGCTGCACTGACTTTGCTTAGCTTTGGGGTTTTTTGAGCAAAGCAGAAAAATTAATGATTTCATAGAAGCAGATAATTAGACTTGCTGCATTGATCTGGCATCTTGCTGTTGCACACCCCACACTCCCCCTTTCCATGTTTTTGCAAGCAACATGTAAAAAGAAGTTATGCGTTTTTTCTCCCTAAAATACTTGGAAGACTATTCAAGAGCTTTGTAGCTCTACTGAAGAAATTGTCTTGTTTTCATCCTGAAGAATTATGTTGTTTTCATCCTAAATTAATGCTTATGTTTTGTGTATGTAAATGCTGCATGAAAACCAGTCCGAAATAAACCAGTTTTGATAACTAATGCTCAAATGCATTTTGCTAGTTCACCTAGTCTGGTCCTTTGCTATCACAGATAGATCGTTTGATGTTTTTCATAAAAGAGCTGCAAAGGAGGGAAGAAAGTCCCTCCAAAACAAAGAATCAGAATTTTAGAGAGTCTGAAAAGATGAAATTTTGTAGTGTCCCATCCCTCTTTTCCTGTGTTGTCTGACATTCCTTTCCATGTAAGCCTGCTGTGCTTTTGTCTCCAAAAGAAGAACTATACATCAGTATTTACAGGAGTAGTGTGCACTCAGAGGTCATCCCTTAGAAAAGGTGTGCATTAGCTGCTGTAGCCAAAGCACCTTCTGGCTTTAATCTGTGGAAAAGAGAAATGTTTTCTATTGGCTGTTTAAATTCCTGCCCAAGTCTATCCAGGAGGTTGTTATTGCATTGAAGTTGTTGGATTTGCACTTGAAATAAAAAATTATATCAGGTCAAGCTACATTTCTTCAAAGTTTCACCTTTATTATCAGTGTAAAAACCAGTTTCAGGTTGGTTTGTTTTTTTTTTTCTCCTTAGAATCTATAGCACTATTTCCTATTGAAATTAAAATACACTATCTAATAAATATAACCAATACAATCTAAGTAGCAGCTCAGATATAAAGCTTTTTTTTGCTGGAGACTGGATTGCATTTACAACAGCTTTGATGGTCTTAAATCCCTTTTGAGGCAGGTCATAGTCTGAGGGAGCATGAGCGTTAAACAGACCCTGCACTTGCAAGGAAAAGAAACAACTGCATGGTCACCTAGTGCTGCTGTCCTGAGGAAGCAGCTCTGCCACATTCAGTCACTCCCAGTGATTCCCAGTTCCCACCGCTTTGCCACTGTGGCAGTGCAAACAGTCTCAATTCCAGTTGTTGCTCCAGTAAGTTAAGAGCCAATACTCTCTATGTCAAGACCACTGTCAGTTCCACACCAGACTGGTAGGAGAGGCTCAAGCCAACAGGCACTGAAATCATGGAGCAGGGAGTGTGTCCCATCCTGAAATCCCCTGGCATTGTCACTTGGCCACCAGCTCGCTGTGATTAGACTTCTACCAACACTAAATTGAAGGCAGGAGTCAGGCAGAGAGGGGGGAGCTCTTCAGCCAACAAAAAAGTGAACCTCAAGTGGGTGCAATGATTGATAAAAGAGACTGTCAGATCAGGGTAAGCATCACCAGCTCTTCCTTTGAGAGACAGTTCCTCTGGGAAAAAAACCTTTCAGAGACCTCAGAGCTATTCAAGTATCTAAACTGGAGTTGGCGCTCTACAAAGACCCACCTGGTTTCCAGCTGCTGCCCCAGGAGGAGGTCTCACCCTGCCCCGGGTCTCCTAGAGGTCCTGTGTGCTATTTGTCAGGCCTGTGAAGACCTGGGTATTCTTGAATATCCCAGATCTTCTAAAATATCTATAGATAACTGTCTAAAACCCTGAATACTTTTATATTTTCAATTTAATTTCATAAGGAAATTAGATTTTTGGTAATTAAATGAGATTTTGCTAGGTTATTGAGTACAAAATAGCTCACCACCTCAAATGGTTGCATTTGCAATAAACTATAGCAATACCAGAAATCAAAATGATAGAGCAAAACTTGTTCTAACCAAATAGCTGACAAACAGCAACAATCTTACAGCTTGGTAACTTAGGAAATACATGTTATTTAATCTCTAGGTTTCTAATTTTCAATATTCACGAGACAATAGAACTGAGATGTCGAGCACCTTAAACAAATAGTCTGTTTTACCTATCTACATCACTATTCATTGACATTTTATTTTCAGAGCTGCAGGTTGCAAAATGTTTCTTAATTATATTTATATGTGACTGCAAGCTAGAGAATGTAATAAAAATGCAGCTTGCTGAAAGTGTTATGTTCATGTAGGTAATAAAAAAGATTAAGTATTTTAACTAAATATGCTTTATAAAAGATGTCAGCAAAAAAGGCCTAAAAAATGCATTTGTAAAGTTTTACTGAGTGTTTAATTTTTAATACTTCCTGTATATGAATGGAGCTATCCAGATAGTATTTTAATCCAGAAAATATCAACTTGGCAGGAGCAAGAAAACCAAGGGAGACCAAAGATTAACCTGTCCTCACCACTCCAATATAAGCAACTCATGCAGACTGTCCATCCCAAGGAAAGAAATTATCAAATATCAAATGCCACAAATCCCTCTAAAATTCCTCAGATGTTTTTTCCTTTCTCTGTAAGGATAAAAAACAGGGAAAACAGTACCAGCACAGAAAGACTGTAGCTCCCCTACCATCTTCTGGTTTGATGGGATTTTTAGTGAAGTATATTGCTTGCAAATGCAACTAAGTCTTTTCCCTGCTGAAATATGTTCTTGGAAAAATCTATTTCTCTGCAGTTTTAGCTTACCATCTCCCCATCAAGCAATGGAGCATGAAAGGTTCCTACACTCCTTAGGGCTCCCGGTAATGGGGACAATTTGGTTGACCTTGATTTAAATTCAGGAGCCCATAGCCAAGCTGAGTTACAGTTGCTCTCGGTGGGATATTGTATTCAGTTTGGCAAGGTTTGGGGAGGGACTGCAGGGATGTTTTTTGTCAGGAGCTGCCCCTATGATCGATAGAGCCAATGTCAGCTGGCTCCAAGTCAGACCTGCCACTGGCCAAGGCTGAGCCCATCAGGGCTGCTGGTGTTGCCTCTGGGATAACAGATGCAAGAGAGAACAAGTTACTGTAGAGAAGCAAATTACAGGCAGAGAAGAGAGGAATGGGAATATGTGAGAGGAAGAACTATGCAGACATCCAGGCCAGCATAGAAGGAGGGGCAAGAGGTGCTCCAGGCATGGGAGCTGAATTCCCCTGCAGGCCCTGGTGCAGACCATTGTGAAACAGCTGTGCCCCTGCAGCCCATGGATGTCCACAATGGAGCAGAGATTGACCTGCAGGCCCTGGAGGAGACCCACACCAGAGGAGGTGGATGTGCCCAAAGGATGCTGTGATCCTGTGGGAAGCCTGCACAGGTGGGACCTGTGGCCCCATGGAGAGCAGCCCATACTGGAGCAGGTTTGCTGGCAGGACTTATGACCCTGCAGTGTACCCATGCTGAAGTAGCCTGTTCCAGCCTGAAGCACCAGCCTGAAGCACCAGCCTGCACCCTCTGATAGATTTAGATTTTTCAGACATGCCAATCCATGCTTTTCATTGAAGACGGACACATTTACGTTCTCAAGAGTTTTCTTGAAAACTGGAGCTGAAGAACCTTTCTAGGGCTTCAATTCTGCAGATGCCTTTTGTGCAAAGTACATACTGAATATGGGCAACTTTAACTGATAGGGATTTTCTGTAGGAAAGACTGAGTGGTGGTTTTATGTCTGATTCTAAAATCAATAAATCAATGAAATACCAAGTTGCTCCTTTCCCCACTGAATATTTAAGAAGAATGAGCTCTCCACCTAAAGTGGAACACACTCTGGAGAACTTCAGCAGAGAGTGATAGTTAGTGATGCTGAGTTTTGTTCAGTCCTTTTGTTCAGAGGGGATAGAAAGCTCATGGCCACTCTGAGGACTGGGACTGTAACCAGCCCCACGCTTTGCAGGGTAGAGCTGAGATTCAGTCTCGGCAGTCTTTACTCTTGTTTTTTAATAGGAAAATTTAGTCCTTGGAAATTTGGTCTGGAAACTGGGTCACTGGAAACTGACTCAGCCACTGTAGATACACTGTGTGCTGCTGGGTCTCACAGTGTTGGTCTTCAATTCCAGACTTCCTTTCTATGTATGAATTTTCCAACTAGGGCATCACTTAGAAGATAGCAGGTTATGCTGCTACTACTCAGTGACTCTTCAAGGGACTCAGTGGCTGCAGTGGCAGAATGGTGACAAAGTTTTATGCTGCACTAGGAAAGGAAACCCAAGTCTTGCCTGGGATGCGTGATGATGGCCATTTAAAACCAGACCAACCACTTCTGAGCACCTGTTTGCATGAGCAGGAGTCAGCTCAAGCTATGAGCTGCCTCATATCTTCTGTGTGTCACTGGTGAAGAATGTAATTTATTATGCTATCTCAATGTGCTAACTAACTTTTGCTGCACCTCCAGCTCTGATTTTAGATGTCTGTATTCCAGATTTTAGACCATGAACTTAAGTATAACTTGAACTATTTAAGATAGAAATTTTAACATTTGCACTCCAGTGATTTATCAGGTAATGAGGTCTCATAACCTATGTGGCTCCTGAGAACTGATTTCCTGTTGAAAACAATCCAAAAATTGAATTGAAATTTTAATTTCCATACAAAACTGTAGTGGCTGAGCTTATCCTTGGCAGAAAGCTCTATTTTAAAATATTTGAGGACACCTTTTTTGACCAAGTTCACACAGTTTCTACCAAATGGAATTAAAAGTGCTTTTCCAGTGTTAACGTTCCTCTGTTTCTGCCATCTCTAACAAATAGTCAGCTGAAGTATTCCTGGAAGACAGAAAACCCATTAGGCTTGAATCTTCAGTTAAGTAAATAAAATTCAAAGAAATTGTGGTTTGGTTATATTTTAGATGTGTTCTTCAAGTAGACAAATTAAACACTTATTAATATTGCAGATTTTCTTATTATCCTTATTTCTAGTCAGGTCAGTACATATATTTTATAATCTCATTACTCTGCTAGGACTCCTCTTTGTAATTAACTTCTGAAGTAATTCTTAAATGCTGTCTTTTATTTACTTCCAGTTGTTATGAGATGTCATCCTGCCCTTCAGCAGCAGTATTTTATACACATGGCTGTTTTTTAAACTTATGCATAGCTCAAATGAACCAACCTGTTGCTTTTTAATATCCAGCTCAACAAGACAGTGAGTCAGTGCCCATTCACTTCATCAGCAGTGGAAGATGCACAGCATGAATGAAGAGACATTCAGCTTCCTAGCTCAAGTTCTAAATAAATAAGCTACACTTTCAGGTTTTTATTTATTTTATTTAGGTTATGTAAAATGTATGAGTACTTCTGCAAACACCCAAATACCAAAGACAATAGCTTCACTAAAGAAGCACAGCTTTCTTCACATTGATCTCTCCACTGATTGACTGAAAAAACCCTAGAGTTTTTTGACCTCATGGGATCTCACAGAATAATTTTGGCTGGAATTTCTGGTTTTGATGACTAGCCTGGTGTGGATCTGTGGCTGGATTTGGAGGATCTGGGTTTGCTTCCTGGTTTGTGCTTTCCCTTACATTTTGAAGCTGTTCCACCTTGCACAGGATATTTAACTGTTCAGCCAGGGAAGAGAAGTGAATTACCCAATGTACTGAGGCACTTTTGGTCAGATGTACAGTGACCAAAAGCTGTGGTCTGAACACAGGAGCAGGTACAACCATAATGAATTGAGTGCCAGGTGGATCAGCTGCCTGGCATGTCCAGCCACAGCCACATTCCCAGTCAGATGTGCAGGTGCAGAAACCAACCTTCTCCCCTTGGGAAACCTCTCCTCTCTCCAGGGTAAAGGTCCCCTTGGGGTGCTGTGGTGGGCAGCAGCCCTAACACCTCCTCTTGGCAGGCTCTGTGAGCACTGCTTTTGTTTAAAATGCCTCAAGTGGAAATGAAATCTTCTTGGCTAGGAGCTTTCTCTCATCCCACCACTGATGGGGTTTTGGCTTCTTTTCAGCCACTGCTGCAGCTGAGATTGAAACGTGGGAGATGCAGTTTTTGAGTTAGGACTTGGATGTTTATTATTTTTTATTTATTTACAGACTCATGAGCCCTGAGCTCTAACTAGTTAGAGAAAAGAGGTAAAATGGAGTACCTGTAACTCTTTCTGAGGTTATTTAAGAGATAATTACCCAATAATGAGGAGACATCTATATTATTTGTAGTTTTTACCCAATAATGACCACCCAAGGCCCGCAATGTAGACCTTTTTCACCCAATTACAGAAAACCACCCAAACCCATGAAGAAGAAGGAAGAAGGTGAAGAAGAAGGACTCAGACAATGCCCAAAGCCCTCCATCTTGACTCACATGTATTACTACATACTAAAACTCCAAAATCTAAGTTTCCAGAATTCCAACACACCATGCTATTTTTTCAAATTTGGTCTCTTTCCAAATGCTGGTGCTGATAACTTACCCACATTTGGCAGGGTACATAGAACCCTCCTCGTACAACAATGCAAAGAACATTCTTCAGACCATTCACAAAGAGAAATTTGGCTATATCCAAACTGTAATAGCTTGCAGACAGGACTTTAAAGATTTTGTATACAACCATTTTGACAAGACTTTATATACCGGATTTTGCTACAAACATGTATATGTGGAAGAACTTAAATATGAATTAGTAAATTCAGATAGTAAAACCACCAGAAATACTCCAAACAAACAAAAAATACAATGTAAAGAAAATGTCACAGTTTTTACTTACTTTCTTTGTTTTGTCCATTGCCTTCAGTATGGTAATGTTTAAGTCTTCCAAAACAGACAGAACATTTTCATATTCTCCTAAGTGCTTTGAAAAATAATCTGAAAGAATACAAAATCCCACATCACCTACAAATGGCCTGAAAAAAACAGAATTTCATTGAATATCCACTTTATCAAGTCTGAATTCTATTATGGCATTATTAAATATCTAAATACAAAATAGAAAGGAATGACAATGAAAAAAATAATTTTATTTTTAAATTTTGTACTTTTTCTCTGCAAAATCATTCCTGGTGTACTTAAAATACCTAAATCAGTATTCTTTCAATAAATGAGTTGCCAAATTTATAAAAAATGCAAATATCAATTTGGCAACTGAAACAAACTTCTTTTCAAAATATCTGTATCTTCTTTGTAAACTGAATTTTCAGTCTAGTAGTCTACAGATACTAGCAGGATATTAAGTTTTCATATGTATGTGGTGAATTTGATTATATTGATACAAAAATGAATAATTCTGGTAAAGCCCTTAGAGCAGATAATATAAAGAGGGGGCTGTTTTGAGTCAGGGCTGGTTGAGTGCAGTTGTTTCTCTGAGAAATGAAGAGACCATGAGTTGGCCAGATAAGCTTCTAGTCCCAGGTGCTGTGATATTTTCAACAAATATGATGCATGCAAAACTCATTTTAATAAAAAATCATGGAAATAACAAATTCCAGGATATCCTTGTATAGCTTCTCAAAGCAAAGGGCTTTTTAACAGAAAGAGCTTATGTAAAATCAGAGGGATTTACAGCAAAAAGAGGAAACAATCCTAGGAAATCATGACAAGAGTTCCTATTTAGTTGATGCGGTGAAATACAATAGAGAGAAGCACAGGAATGAAAAAGTGTGAAAAATAAATAAATAAAGTTATGTTAAAGCTTAGAGACTGTGTTAGACAAAGGATTTAGAGATCAGAACACCTAGAAGAGCACAAAAATCAGCATCTAAATGGCAGACAGGAAGAACAAGATTAGATAACTTTTTGAAATAATAAATATCAACCCTTTGGGGCTTTTAAGCTGTCAGCATGAGCTTCTCAGTGGAATCATGAAAACATAAGTTACCAGGAACATTGTGACATGACCTGGTATTGCTGAGAGGTTGAATGAAATTATTTAGGATGAAAACATATTGTGACTTAGTACCCTGGATTTTTTTTAGCTTAATTTCTGAGGTGAACTGATGTAACTCTGAGCTGTATAATCACAAGCTTAAATGTGTGTTGAATAAACTCAGTACCAGAATCACAGATGAGAAACATACTGGTGGCAACATCTGGAAGACTTAAAAGGCATTTGAAGCAGCTTGTATTTAATTTAAATAGACAGTAGACAGAGTCAGTGCTGGACTGACACCCCCTCATACAGCAAGCCTCTATGCCTCCAGTGCAACATCCATGCAGTAAATCCCCTGTGGAACAAAACCACCTCTCTTACTCAGCCAGGTCTACACAGTTTTGGCCAGGTGCTCAACCAGCAGGAGTTGTCACAGCCCAGTTCACTTCAGATGAGCCTCTTTTCATATATTTTTAAGTCACAATGTGAGGTGTCTTTTAGTGGGTTCTTGGCCATGTCACCCGGTGGGTGAGTAAATGAGCTGGTAATTCAACTTTTATTTATTCACCTTTAAAACGTCTTCAACATTATTGACCATTGGAAAACTTATCAGGCTGCCATCTTTCCCTCAGAAATTGGCTGGTGTTGACAAGTATGATTTCTTTTTTCCTGGCATTTTGTGGGAGAACTTGCAAAAACATTTGTGAATTGTTTTCTGCTGCAAGAAGCACTCCTAAATCAGGTGCTCTAAGATAAGCTGGAGAGCAAAGAGGGTGTTGGGGAAATGACTCACAGCTCAGAATGAGGTACAGAAACAGGTTATTGGGCCAAAATCTAGGCCTTGCAGGAGTTTTATTGTGACAAAGGATCATAGAACTTGTCAAACTTGCTGTTCTCCCTGGCTCGAGTAGGAGGAAAGCAATGAATTTTCTTTTAGTGGGGTACATGACAAGCGTTAAAGTGAGAAACTAACTAGAAAAAAAAATCTCACACTAAAGGGAAATAAAATACAAGTCATCTATCAATCTATCTATCTATCTATCTATCATCTATCTATCTATTTGTCTATCTATCTATCTATCTTTATGTCCGAACAGACCTTGAATCTCAGAGAGTGTGAAATACTGATTAGGAAAAATATTTTCAAAGTAAATTCTGCACATAGCGGATGACAGAGTCTGAAAGATTATAGGCCATCCGCATTTTCCCAGGAGTTCTCTGAGTGGAAATTATTTTCTGTTTGAGCTACAAAGATTAAACAGAAAAAAAAAAAAAATCACGTCATGTTTATTTGCACAGGGCTGCTGCAGGCATAGATTATGTTCTTTCCCAAAAAAGAACTTACCACAGAGCTCTTCTGTGTCAAGATTGCTGGAAAGATAAGAGTATAAAAGGTTAGTGAGGTTGGTAATGGGTTTTTTTGTTGTATTGGTAAATAGTGCAACTCAAATATTAGCCTGACTGGGATATGAAGCCCCCCTGCTTGGGCTGCAGCAGTAGATGCAAGTGCCTGGGTCGTGCTAGCCATGCTCTGCTGCCTTAGGGCAGAAGGCTGCAGCCTTTCTGAAGCTGTTGTGTGTGCAGTGTCTGTTCCTGAGCATGTTCCCACTGGCACCTTCCTACTCACTGCAAACTCACTCTGAAGTTCAGCCTCTGTGCATCACGCTGCAGTTGCTGCCCCTCAAGCCTTACACATGTGGCCCAAGTTCTGCCAGGAATCCACCTAAACATCAGAAATGTTTGGTTTGGGTTTTTTTTCTCCACCTTTCTGCCTGTACTCATCTTCTGTGGCTGTCATGCTGGACAGAAAGGCTCAGAGAGCTTGGCCTTCCATGCTAAAGAGGAAAAAACCCAGTAACTTTATCCTGTTTGCAATCCTTGCAGTGCAATTGTGTTCTATTGGAGGGACAGTACAGAAGGAAGATAAAACCAGACATAGCCTGTGAGCACACATAATTCCTAAGACTTTCTGGCCATGCAAGACCATTTCCCCACTACTAACTTTGGCAAAATTAGTGATGTGAAAAATATAGATGTACTCCCATATTCCCATGCCAACATTATATAAGTGCATAAATGCAGGTAAGTATACTATTCAATTCAAACCTGTTTGCTTGAAGCAGATTTCATCTTGGTCAACTTTAAAGTGATATTTTCTCTCATAAGCAAGGCCTTAATAGTTGAAAGAAGAAAAACATTTGACCTACAGCTCATTATTGAAAGTTAGCATATTGCCTTTCTTCCAAGGAGGAAAAGAAAGAGATTATTAAAGAAACTTAAAAGCATGAATGTCCTCTTTGAATCATTCTGAGGGGTGAATATTGAATGGCTGATTGCACTTAGTATTTTTTCATTTATCTTTTAAATGGATTTTTAAATTGACCTTTTAATAAAATGATGACACAGTTCTATCTCAAAATCACTTTCTCCACTGCTAACTTCCATACATCTGGCTTTTATTTCACAAGGGAGAGAGACTGATAGAAATTGCAAGATCCTGGATTATCACAAACTTGCATACTCAGGGCTATAAAAACTTCTGAACAATTTTAATTGATAATGTAAATGAGATTTTCTCACAACATTTCTTAATTGAAGGTGATTCTTATCTGCATTCAAACAGACAAAGTTAGATGGCTGCAAATGAGACTTGCACCTAATTTCTCCAGTGACCTTGGTGGCAGGTATAAAGGAATCCGCAGTCTGTAAGAACAGGTGCTGAAGCTGTGAAACTCAACTCTTTGGTAAACAAACTATGTGATGGGGAAAAGTGTCTGTAACTCCTTAAGGCTGTTTTATCACAAATCTCTACAGTATCTATCATCAAATGTGTCTGGTCAACACTTCTGCAGTTCTGCAGTCAATTTTGGAACAGTCCAGATGTTCACCTCTTAAATGCAAACTGAAATCCTGAAAGCTGGAAAATTGCCTGAGTCAAAGAGCCTTGATAGGATATGATGTGGTTAAATGACAGGAGCTTGTGTTATAACGCCTGCTCTTTTTTTCGTTGTCCCTGCACTTTCTGCTCCTTCACATCATCTGCCCTAATGACTTCATGTAAAAGACATTTCTGCATTTCTTAAAGCACAGCTTGATAACCATGTTTAAACAGCCTTTCACATTGTTAACCAGTCAAATTCATGCTCTTTTTAAAAGTTTTATATTTAAATCCATTCTGGTCAGTCTTCTTTTGCAATGTCCTCAGCACCATGCTAGTGACATAGAGAGTGGCTCAGAGGCTTGTAGCACTCCTGTTTTCAACAGGCTGTTTGTACTATCGACAGAAGTGGCACAGCTGCAAATGGACTACCAGTGAAAATGGAAAAGTATTCAGGTGCTGAAATAATTTCCAGTTAGAATTGGACACCTGAATAACCAGAAAATATTATCCAAAACATTTTGTGCAGCCTGCAAAAGAGCACAGAAAAGACATAAAGAACATGAATTTCTGTCTAGCGTACTCAGTATTTCCTTCTGTTATAAATACCCTTGAAGGCTTCATTGTTGTTGGCATCCTGTTTGAAGGGGATGCTGTTCTAGGCAGGGAAGCTATAATTTTGTGTCAGTGATTATTTCATTCTCTTGGAAATAATGACATGCTGCTTCAAAAACAGTTGTGAACAAACCCAGCAATTCTTTTGCTGCATACACACAATTTTGAGCTCCCTGCAAGATGCTACAGAAATAATTAATTGGCAAGTGTTTAATAGTACAGGAGTGAGGTGCACACCAGAGGGCTGTTTCTGTAACTCAGTACTCAGATTTACGTCAGGCACCTGTTCCTCATTTCAGTGGGTACATATGCCAAGATGCTTCTGCTTAAACCTATAATCTGTAAATGCGGAACATGTTATTAACAATATTTACTGCATGACTCACATCCAGGCACCAGCCCTCCCCTCATGATAAGCAACCAAAGCATAGGGTGAGGCAAATGCATTCACATCATGTCAGAATGATAATTCTCAATTTGCTTTCTGACTATTAGATGCAGTCCTTCTACCTGTCCATGTCTAAAATGTTCTCTAGCTAAAAAAACATGAGCTATTTTTAAAGGACTATTACACTGAGCAGTCCTGATCACTGAAAAGTTGATTGTATCTCTCAGTCAGTGACAGAAAAACAAGCAAATTCACTTGAATGAATGGTGGCAAAAGTGCTTATTTGTGGTACCTCTGAAAAGTGGTCCAAAATGTAGAATTGCAAAGCAGCTGTGTTCTTGTTCTGCGCACTACAGTTAGCTGTGGACCGAGGGCAGCCAGGGAAGAGAGGTTAAAGCTATTCCACTCATCCACTGCTGTGGGTCCATGGATCCATCCACTGACCTGACACTCATGGCTCTGTGGCACAAAAGGCACATCTAGGCAGAAGAACCAGCAGAAGATCTATGAAGATCTACATATTTTCCCTGGACCACAAGAAGAGGCAGTATCTTACAGAGCATGGAGTCTGAAATATAAAGCAATTACTTTACTGAAGAATCCAATACTGAATTAAAGACTTTATGAACCAACTTAAGTTAGGAAAATCGTTGCCATGAATTAGAGCTGGAGAAGGATAACACTTTCTTCTTCAGTTCTCTCTTTGTTCTCAGATATCAGAAGGATTTATTTCAAAAGCTTGAACTAACTATCTTTTCAGTCCCATTTGTGTATCTTTTTGCTAAATTTGGTTTTAGGGATGAAAGTTTGAAGCTAGTATCACCTATTGTTATATAGAAGCATATATTTTGTGAGTAAAAGGAATTAAGAGTTACTTAAACTATGCAAGGGTAGCTGAATAGGCATCCATGGACAATCTCAGCCAAAAAGCTGTAAGGTCTTTGCAACAAGAAAACATGGGTACCATCTCACTTTAAGTCAGCAAAATGAAGTAAACTGCTCCAACAGTACTGAGGGTGTTTTGCAAAGGAGTCCTATGTGAGCACTTTCATTTTAAGGATTTTCTGCCTCACAGATCCTTTGCAACAGCAAACACCACCTTTTGTTCAGATTTGTTCAAGGTTTCTTATCAGTAGAGGCAAAACTGCTTCCAGTAGGGTGAAGTCCTGCAAGAAGCTTAGGCTTCTGGTCACAGAAAAGGGAGAGGAGGGAGAGGGGGCAGAAGAGGGACAAAGCTTCTGTCCCTGGGGAGACAAACTTCCTGCTGCCCTGGGGACACTGCTGCTCTTCAACCCCAGATCCATCTGGACTGTGCACCCTCTGGGCTCCCAAAGGCAGCAGCCAGCTTGGCCCTCTGGGCTCTGACACGGGCAGCGGAGCCACAGCTCTTTTGCCATCCCACGTTTTGCTTCACTAAATAATTGCCTAGTTTGCTTAGCTCCAAGCTGTGTTAACTTCAGAACCATCACGTACTGCTCTGCCTGTGGCAGGACTGAAGGAGAGAATAAAGAGGTTTTTTTCCCTGACTAAGAACTCATCTAAAAAAACCAACCCTCTAGTCCTTTGCATTCAGCAGTGATTCACAGGCATGCGATGACTACAGAGCTGACAAGTCACCTTAATCATCCCAGCTATAACAACCTTTGTGTTGCTAAAAGAGGCTTAATAATGCCATTAAAACTTGTGCTGTATGCCAAAATTTGTACAGCACTGTACAAGGGATGCAGAGCTATGATTTTCTTGCAGAGTCTGAATGACACAAAGCTAAATGAGGAAATGAGATGCAGCATCATGGTGGCTCTTTCGCCACAAAGAGCAAATTTCAGAGTTTTCACCCCATAGGAGGAGATAATGTTGCAATTTCTGGTTTTGTCACAAAATGATTTTTTAAAAAAACTCCAAACCCCGAGATTAAATGATGTATTCTTAGACAAAAGAAAATGTTTACTTTTGAAGAAAGAAGCTTTGTCGACAAAAAACATCTGTCCCTTTTACAGAAAATTCCTTGGGAAAAGAATTTTAGAAACTAAAACATCTCAAGCAAGACCAGGGCTACATACTTTGGTTTCTTACACTCCTTGGAAATGCAAAGGAGCAGGCAGTTCCAAAATGTCAGAAATCAAGTGAACAAGGCAGAAGGTCAGTTTTACTGAACAGGCATCTTTTGGAAAAGGAAGGTGTGTGCCCAATGTAAGCAAGGTCAGGTGACCTGGAAGAATACAGAGATGCAGCTTGCCAGTGTAGGGCAAAAATTCATACAACCAAAGATCAACTGGAGTTGAAGCCGTCCAGAAATGTGTGAGAAAATAAAAATTTATTTTAAATATATTAATGGCAAGATGCAGCATAGAAATAACATCAGTCTGTTACAAGATGAGGATGGGCACCTCACAAACAGGGACATGGACAAGGCAGAGGTGTTTAATGCATTCTTTTCCTCTGTCTTCAACACAAATGATGTATCAAGGGGGTCTCACTGCCCTGAACTGGAGGACCATAGCTCTGAGAATGTTTGACTCCCAGTAGACCCTGAAATTGTATAGGGTCTCCTCCTTCAGGTGGATCTCTACAAATCTATGGGGCCTGGTGGGACTCATCTAAGAATCCTCAGAGCTATCTGATGTCATTGTAAAAGCTCTCTTGGTGATTTTTGAGTGGTATTAAAACTCTTGTGGTTCTCTGGGAAAGCCAGATTATGGAAGGGACCAAACTACACCTACCATTAAGCAACGAGCTTACTGCGTGGAAGCCAATGTTATCTACTGCAGAACAGAAATGAAGCACTTTAAGTCAGCTCCATTTAGTTAAAGGCAACTGAAAAAAGTCATTACTGTTTGATTTATTTCGCTGAGAGGGATTGCCATTTGTTTCTGCAGAAAGCTGAATTTCCCATTAAAAATAACCACTCATATGGAAAAATTCCAAGCAAAATTCTATTTGCAGCTTGTCTGTCTGACCATAGGATCTGTTAGCATCAGGATTTTGTAAATCATTCTTGGTAAACTTGTTTTGATCAGTTGTGAAATACTAAAATGTATAATCAGCTCACTCTGACCACTATCTTGCCTTTGTTCTATGTTCTTCATTTCCAAACTGATTTCTGTGACTATGGTCTTGAGAAATCTGTGTTAAAGCCAATAGCTGCAATTACATGTCTTAAATATTAGCAAGCACACCTTTCTGATGCCAATGCTGCACCCTGTGCCTGAAATTCTAATTTAATTGAAAAGAACCAGTTTAAAAAAAATGGTCAAACCTCAATATATTATTTTCCTCTTGCAAATTTGAGTTCAAAAGTTCCTTAAAAAATTACTCACCTGCACTTCACCTAATTAAAGATCCTGTCTGTATGTCATATTGTTCTTAGTATTTTTTTATTTTCCTTGTTTTACTTAGAAATGAATTATTTTTTCTGTGTACTTGTATTGAACCGTGAAAGATCAGCAATAGCATGAGACTGAAATATGCCTTCCAACCAAAACAAAAGGAGAGGCAGAGATAATTAAGGCAATTAGAGACTACCCTTAAACTACTGAGGACTTGTCATTATTAGGTTTACAAGCAGACCCTTGAAGGAAGCATTCTGGTCCATATAAACATGCATTTCATTTTCGTTTCTGTGCACAGTGCTGGGCTCCACACTCATGGGTTCCCACAGCTGCAAGGATTGCTGACTAGCCTCTTACTTTCCACATCCAATTGTCACCCTTTGGAATTTGCTGCTAGGGCAGATGATCTCAGCATTTCTCTTTTGACCCAAGGGAGGAACTAGGCCTCTGCTAATGAAGACTTGGGCAGGTGGGAGGAAGTTTTATTCATTTTGGGGATGAGTCCTAAATGCAGATGTGCATATGTGCACTGGCTATCCAACCTCCTCTCCTAGGCAAAGGAGCCCCAGTGTAATCAGTGGAGTTGAGAGGGTTTAACAGATGAGCTGGGAGGAGACTCAGAAGAAATTTGATATAACACAGGCATCTAGTGCTGCTTCAAATGCTCTAGCATTTCTCCCACCACCCATGTCCCAACTACGTCTGTGTTACCATTTCCACCTTGGGCTGATTTTCAAGTGTGAGCATCTTAAATGCCTGATGCCTGGGCAGCTGAGCTGAAGCCCATGTGAACAGTATCATGTTTTAGGTGCCAGTGACCTCCCTGCCCATGAGGGAGCCTTACACACCCTGTTGACACACAGGCATGCAAGTGTAGTAGACGTGTCTCCATAGTGCCACGCCCCATACCTACATCTGCTGTGTGCAGCATGGCACACTCCCCAAATGCCCAGCATAAGCTCAGTGCTGTAGGTGGCCAAGGCTCTCAGATCTTCACCAAACTCATCTCTGGCTTGTGGCTTCTGCACAGTTAAACTTATGCCACATACAAAGGTTTAATAGGACTTCCCTACCTTTGGGAGGTTGCCTGTGCCCCAGGCCCTCAGCAGTTCCAGCTTCCCTCCTACCTTGTAACTAGGGTCCTGACTAAGGACTTCATTTTACCAATAAGTAAAGAGAGAAAAATAAGTCTGATTCCCCACAGACTCTTGTGAGTCAGTAATCAGTGAAGCATTTATTGCACTATGTCTCCGCTGGTGCTGCAGACTAAATCCCCTTGAGACCTTCTGTGTATCTCCTACTTTTGTAACTTTGCCAAATATTCTCATTATCTTCTGACACCTTTTCCCAGAGGATGCCATTATGCTAAAACAATTTCCGTGGAAGTCATGAGGAGGGGGAGGGAAGGGTAAAGGATAAAAGGAAAGTTACATCTGAAATTACTTTATGAGAACTTATTCACTAAACCATTAACCATCTGAAGGATCCTTGCTCTGCTGAAACACGAGCTTGTCAGAGTTCACATTAAAATAAGTAGGAGATCATTTACCAAAGAAATTAGTTGTAAGAGCCTTCACCCCTTAAACCACTAATTTCAAACTTTTCCTGTCTATTTCTCTTCATATGCTTCCGATGCCTTTCTCTACTTTCAGTACAATTATTCATGCAATGACACATGTAAACAAAACAGCTGCAGAGCCTCCTCAACTGTGCTTCAACACTGTTTTACATGAAGGATGTTTTGCATTCAGTTAATAACCAGAATGCTCTGAGACAGCAGAGTAAGTGGGTCTTCAGCTCTGAAATTACTTCAGCTCCTGTCCTGGGTTNTCAGCTCCAAAATTACTTCAACCTGCAGACCATGTTCTCCACAACTCTCCTTGTCAGCACAAAGAAAGTATTCTGGTGTCTTTGCAGCGCTTGCATTTGCTCCAACACCCTTCCCATTGCTGCTATCAGCCCTGCAGAGCCTCACTGAGCACTGTGGAGCTTGGAGCTCAGACTGGGGGAGGGGGGAGGAGATAGGGGTGAGGAACCACACTGGTTCACCCTCACAAACCTCCAAAGAGGTTAACTCAGATTTCAAACAGAGTACATTTAGATTTTTTGAAGTGCTAGGACAAGCACTGAGCAGGTCCAAACTGATATTACAGATGTATGGCATGGATGTCATGTCAAATCTATGTCAAATCAGGACACAAAGATAAGCTCTTCCCCTTGCCCCTTCCCTGCTCACAGACATGCACACATGTTGGTCTAACTCTTAGTCTGGGGACATGCTCCTACTCAAGAAATCGTGGGGATCTACCTTGGCCTCCTGAAAGCTTAAAAAGAACCTAAGATGTTGCCCATATTCTTAGAGTGTGTTTATACTGGGGCTACCTGCAAAACACTTAACCCATTATGAAAAAGGGGAGGAGAATCACTGTACCAGCTCCAGGTAAACTTCAACTTAAGCCACTGCTCTTGACTTCCTGCCTATATTTGTTTGGTTGGGGTTTTTTCAAGGGTCTTTAAATACAAGACACTATGCAGTAGAAGAAAATGCACGCTAGGAAACAAGAACCTGGAGATGTGGCTGTAACAGCCTAGACCTAATCTCTTCTGCATCAATTCAAAGTCTTTCCTCCCACTGGCAGAGTGAGGGCATCTGAGGGTGGACCTTCTGTAACTGCTTCTTTACACCACTTAATGGTGTGTGATTGCCCAAAGGTTTAATGAGATCCTGGAAAGCACAAACAGAAGTGACTCTTGGTGGCAGTCAAATGCCTAATTGGCTTTCAACTTCACTCTGAAGTAATGGCAAGACTGGAAACTGCACTTATAGAAGGATGGTTGACTACTACGCCCCTAAAGCAATCATCTTGTACTAATTACATGTCAAGAATGCTCATTGTATGGCCGAATCAAAGCTTACCTTCAAGAAGGTAGCTTTTAGCCATACTAAAAGATGGAAAAATAAGTTCTTTTTTCATGGATACGCTACTTTACTACTTCACTTTGCATGGATACACTACCTAGTTTGGTTGTCTTATGCATTTGCTTCTGGCTGTATCCAAAGAAGAAAGGAAGATAAGTTAAAAAAATTAAGCAAACAATTTGTACACTGTGTCTTTAGTGGTATTTATTTAATATTTCAAATGTTATAAAAAGATAAGGTAATTTTAAATAGAAACAAAAAATAGTACACGTGTAAGTACATTCATAAACTGCAAAATATATGTCCAAGTTACGTACTGAGGAAATACCCTTAGCTAATCTAATTTTCAGTAAAAGCAATGATCTTTCCTGAATGAATAACCTGTACTTTAGGGTCTAGAAAAATTGTACATTTAAATTCATCCTGTCATAATAAACTCCTATTCAACCTATGTCTTGGAAACTTTATATAGCAGTAACTAAATCTTACTCATGTTTTTCCTGCTGATTATGAACTAATTGACTCTTTTTTTACTTTGTAAGAAGAGAATACCTGACCGCTTCAAATACCAAGGTGCAAAGATCCTAGTGAGTCAGGCAGACACAACCTGAATTACTGGGAAGTTAAACCCTCTGTTATTTGCCCTGCTATCACACTGGAAATGGTAATTACTCATTTCAGCAGTCTTCCACAGTCTATCTGCTTTGTGACAAGCATTAGCTTGGATTGGTCTTTTTAAAAGTTAATCTAAATCTCACTTCAACAAGACTGACATCATGGCCTATGTAATAGTGGAGTTTAATACATGCTTAATTTAGTTCCCTTAGAAGTGTTAAGCCAGTGTAAGTCTTTCATGCTTTGAATATTTTATTGAACAATTGCTGCTGCATAGCTGAGAAAGGAATTCAAACTGCCTGAGTTTGTGGTCCATGGCTGTCACCCCAAGGCCACATCTCCTTTTTCATCTTCAGACTTTAAAGTACAAAGACTTGTGCACACACACAGACAGTGAGGTTTTGAATGCTGGAAGAGCTAAAGGATTTAACATAGGTGGAAACAACTCAAAGTCTGCTTTTGTGACAATCTGGTTAGGAAATCTTGAGATACTCCAAGAAATGACTAAGGGATCATGACATGCTTCCCTAGACATCTGTCCTGGGCATTTACATGTAGTGTAAATCATTGCATAATCTCAACACTTAGAAAATATTTCTAGGATAGGGAGCTACAGTCTGCAATTTGTAAACAGTGAAGTGAAGCAAAGAGAAGATAAAAGATTTGCCCAGAGTTTGACAGTGTCTGCATTTTAATTGGATAAGAGAGACAAAATAATCTGTGCAAATGTCTCATTAGCTAAAAAACTGAGCAAAATTCTTTCCCCTCCTCTACTGAAAACCAGCCATAAACTACTTCTGAGTTGCATCATTTCCATTTCATTCCTGGGGATAATTTGGAAGTGAAAATATCTAAAAATAGATGTCTTGGGGATTGTTTGATATGTACATGATTCGCCTAATGCTTACTTAAAAACACTTCCCAAGGTGCAATGAACATTTTGCTACTTTTCTTAGGTAGCTCATTAATTGGAGACATTTTACATAATCTGTCCTTTTCAGGAAATGCCAGTCAGTAAAGTTTTTGCCTCATATCTGCCTCATGTGATTTTTTTTGAAAGCTATGCTAACAAGGAAATCATATTATACTGGCCAAGCTGTCTCTCTTTGCTGTATCCATCTGATATTTGGCCTGTGACATCTTGCTGACAGGTTTCTCAAAAGCTTACAAAGGGATAAGGGAAAGCCTTTAAAACGTATTTGCCTCTGTTAAATATCAAGCCTGGCAGAATACTTTTCAGCTGCAAAGTCACCCTAAAGCATTTAATCAGTTAAAGACTATATGAAAAACACTCAAAAAGCTTCTTGTTGCTGTCTTAAATCCAAGTTTCAAGTACGTTTTCTTACCCATAGCTAGGTTCTCCTCCTGTAACAAATGTTAATCCATCAATACAAAGCACCCTTTCTTCCTGGTTCAAAAAGAAAATTTAGTAGCTTGTCTTAATCTTCCACTTGCTCCATTCCCTGAAATGCAAGAAAAAACTGAACCCTTCACAGTATATATTCTGTGACTTTTGTGCCCAGATTTTTGCCAGGATTTTTCTGGACAGTGAGCATGATCTCCCTTTCAGATGGCTGAGAGAGCTCTGACAGCTTAATTAGCTATTTTCAGTTAATAGCAGCAGCATTCAACATTTGCACCAATTCTTCAAATGTGCCTGTCTATCAGGAGGAAAAGTATAATGTTATCCTCACTTTTCTATGTATTTTTTAGATTTATATATTCTCTGTTAAAGAAAAAAATGGTATAATAATAATAATTCATGAATTAAAAAAAGTCTACCAATAAAAAGGAAGAAAAAATAGATGTAGAACATCTGTATTTTTTCTTAGAAATCTTGCTCAGCACCAAGAATTTCTGCCCTTATCAGGATGCTTGCAGACAAATGGAATTATGGTAAAATAAAACTTTCCAGCTGAGTGGGCCCCAGCAAATATTGGTGCATAGAATTGTTTGGGTTAAAAAAGACCTCTAAAACCATTGAGTCCAACTGTTAACCCAGCACTGCCAAATCCCCCAAATGCCTCCATGGTGGTGACTCCTCCTCCCTGTCTGCATCACCCCATCCCTTAATCACCTTATAAAGCCTGTAGTGTCTTTTATTCCCCACAAGTCCAACAGAATGTTTAATTTCTTTTGCTTACTTCAGGATATTATTTTGGCACAAACTCTAAAATCTTGCAAATTCTACTACTGAACTACATTTTATTTGATTCCATTTCCCACAAAAACTGGGGCTTTGTTCCTTCCCAGAAGCAGGACTTTGCACTCTCCTTGCTGATCTTCATGAAGTTCCTGTCAGTTTATTTCCCTGTGGCCTTGTTAAAGCCCACCATAATGGGAATATCCCAAGGGACTGCACCAGTACAAGTACCATGCTACCAGATGGGGTGGCTTTTTTTAACTCTTAGTATAATTGCTTTTATTTTATTTCCTTCTCAACATCTGCTCCAAGTATTCATCTCAGTATGACTCAGTGGAATTGAGAATTGAGGAATTCATATTTAAGCCTGAAGAAGGCTCCAGCTCCTTTTCTTTCCATGGTGGGGGAATACAGAAAGCATCCAATTTCCATCCTGTGTTCTCAGTACCCAAATCACATCTATTGGAATATGCAAATATTTCAACAAGTTTTCAAAACACTTCACTTATACAGCTTATAGCCATATGACACAGCCTGGCTTCCCTCAAGCAGCTTTCTACATAAACTTGTTTCCTAAAATCAGCCTGTAGTCTGTTTTCCACTTGCAGGTACAGAAAGTGGCACTGGATTGTAAGAAGGGGGCACTTACTCAGTATTGTGTGTATCAATGGTGCGAAAAAGTTCATGCAGTTCTTCTCCGCTCAGAACTCCATCAGCAAAGTAAGCTTTGAATTCATCAAAGGACAGTTTTCCATCATCTGAAACAATGAAGAAATGGAAATTGACTTAATTCCATTCATTTTTTCTTGTCTACTTCATGCAGTAGAAGAGGAAAGTACTAAAAGCCTCAGGTCTTCAGCTCAAATGTAGAAACTTTACACTTTAAATGCAAAGGTGATAATCAAAAAACAAAAGTCAAATAAAGATTCATCTTTTCCTGTTATTATAAGAATTTTTAAAGATTAAACTGTAGTTAAGCAATAATTTTATCTAAATTGGTTGAGCTTTTGCATGAAGCAAAAAGAATATTTTTATAGCCTAACATTTCATAACTCTTTTTTAGGTAGCACTAAATTTAAGTTCACATGTTTCTTTCTCTTCCTTCAGCAACATACTGAATCCCTCATAGGGAACAAAAAACTGTAGAGGATAAGACTAAGATGTCCAAAGCATCAGACTAATCTACAATGTATTGTGACTTAATTTTATAAGGGTGAAGAATCTATTATAAAGGCAGCACCTAAACATTGTAACTGCATGCAGCACTACAGCAGGCAGATTTGAAGAGTAGCACTGAGAAGTTTCCTTCTTCTTTTACTTGCTATTATTTCATAATTTCTTTGACTGGAATATATGGTTTCAGATATCTTGAAGAGGTTTCAAAATTGTACAAATTAAATATCTGCTTCAACAAAACCATTCTGAAATGTTTTGAAAAGACAGATTGCAGCTGGAGATGATCATCATTACAGTCGAAATGTCAAGATCTTCAAGAGCCAAAAACCAAGATGGCCCAAAACTGCAATGATCACCCAGCTGAGAATCTAAATACATTTACCACTTAGCACTCAAATATTGAGTGTATTGAGCTGAGTGTTCTCACAGCTATGCTTCCTTTGGCTCTTACAGGTAAGATCAATTGCTTAATCAAACCACCTCTGTAGCTTTATCCTTTGCTGGGAAGGCTGTTTTGCATACAAGTTATATACATGCACAAGAAACTAGTGACTTTTGGCAACTTTCCTGAGATAAATGTATGAGTGTACCCACAGAACAGCCTGGGGTATGACACAAATTATTAAGTAAGTCTATTTCGGTCCTTCAGGATCATTGGCTTTATCTCAATCTAGAAAATCACTGACCCACCAACAGATTGGGTACTTCAGCTATTTTCTTTAATTTTTTTGTCATCCAGAAGAAGACATTGCCTTTTAGTTCACTGCTGCTTAATTCTTAAAAACATTCTGAATGTTACTGACATTGAGTGACAAATCACTGAGATTGTTTCTGGCAAAACACAAGGACTTTTGAACCTGTTTGGTACTTACAGAGTTCATACATTTACTTTTACTAAAAAAAGCTCTGATTATCCAGGGCATTTCTCTGATTTTGTGTGAGTGTAGCTGTTTTGCCAGAGCAGCTGGGGAGGGCTCTACTGCCTGTGGCCATCCTTATGCTTCCTCAGTGCTCAGATGAAGCTCAGACCCAATGCTGAACAAGTGCTCCCTGTGCTGATAAACTAGAGATGCATTTGCCTAGACAGATTTGGTTGGGTTTTTTCCCTCCAAGTGTCAAGAATAGCTTTTATTTTAAAGGCTGTGTCATGTGTCCTCAGGACCACTGCCCTGGGCATGCCTCACACAGCCCTTGGAGTGCCCAGATAAATACTGTCTGCTTTAAGTGCTGCAGAATAGCTAGACAGATTTGGTTGGGAGAGATCCTTCAATCCTTGCCACTGGCAAAGTGACGGGAAAGGACGAGTAATGAAAGGCAAACTTCTCTGAAGCTAGGCAGCCATCAGAGAAATCAACCTTCAGCTGTATTTGCCTTGGCAATGGTATTTAAGAAGCTGTTTTGGAAGACTTCCTTGCTTTTGTCTGTCTTTTCTGACGTCTTTCAAAATAAGGGTTTCTTCATAAACAGGCACAGTCACCTGTTCTCCTTTGTCTCCCAACTGGCAGAAAAATAAATAAAATGAAAATATAAAAATAAAATTCATCTCCCCATCTTACACTTGCAAATTTAGAAATAGATTCACACAGTGGTTTACAGGAGCCTTCCTTCAGGTTACAATTGCATTCTCACATTTATTTCAGTAAAATTCACCTGTCCATTGAATAGATGTTTTTCTATGTAAAATATGCCCAAGGGCTATCCCCCAGCCAGTCTGCTGCAGAAACACTAGGATAGTCTCCAGGATATGCTTTGGATAGCTGCTGACTTCAGCAGAGAACAGCATATCTGACAGAGGAAAGTCACACACACTCTCTGAGTTGAAGGGTGGTTTCAGAGAGTCAAAAGGTATCCAGTGAATAATGGACAAGGGCACAGATGTACTTGGAGCCTGTGTGTACAAACACAATGGCAAATGGTGCAACTGCAGCCAGTGAAGGAAGTTACAGTGATGTGGAGAAGAAGGATGTCTGAGAGAGATGCCGGCAAATGCTAGAGGACAACTAAACCACTTCCACTGCCCCTTGTTTTGGGCATCCTGTTAGGACTGTGAGCCTTTCTCAGCAGGCAGAAAGAAGTCTTTTCATAGCAGGAGCCACATCAGATGGAGCTTACATGGCCGAATGGCAGCCCTAGGGCTTATGGCTCTTGGAAGAGTCACATGTAAGAGTTTATGGCAATCAGAGAGCAAAACCACACTCAGCTACAGCTCATCCTGGGGTTCACCTTGGAAAGATGTGATTTGGAAAACTGAGCCCTCAGCACTCTCTTGGCTCATCCAGTGACCAGCCTGCCTCCAGGCTGGCAACATGCACACTACCAGGGCAGTGAGGTAGTTTAGGGTCTGGGGCTCGGTGAGCACAGATCTCTGCCCTTGCAGGCCAACAATTAGCAAAGGAAGAAGAGATAACAACAAGTGAAAGCATAAATAGAAGAATTCTCTGTGGCAGAAAGTGCTTATTCACCAGGAAGGTACATCAGGGACTAGGAAATGACTGCTAAAAATGAAGCAGTCACTTCTGCCCTGGGAAAGCCAAGGGCCAAAACACAGCCCCATCCAGACCCTCACAATTCTCAATGGTAGCTCAGTTACTAAGTCTCTTGTGGGTGTTATGACAGCCCTTTATGGATTTTTGAATCCATCTGCCTTTACAGAACCTAAAGGGAAGGCAGTGTGAACATGGGTCCTCTTCCCAGCTCACCTGTTCCTGAGGATTGGCTGTGGCTATTTTCCTTTGGAAGGAACTGACAGTCCACCCCTGCACTGAAAGGTCTGGATCAGATTACTTGAGTGCTGTAAGATATTGCCCCATACACAGAGAAAACAAGGTAGACTGTGGGGGGCACATTGCAACAGTCACAGACAGACTGAACCAGACGCAAAAAGATGAAACCCACATGATTTATTGGCACATGACACATAGGCTGGAATCAGATCAAGAAAGATCTGCCAAAATAACAAATTTCAGTGTGCCAAAGCGGCATGCTAATAATATCCACTAGGTCTCAGCCATAACGGGCTGCATCAGAAAAACCACAGACACAGCTGAAGATTTAAAAGAGTCTGGGCAAATGCACTAAGCTTTTATTGACTCTGATCTGTACTGTATGTTGATATAATCAGAAATAAGGATTTTGAGCCATTACTGAGCATCTGTTATGCTAGAAAAGCTTAGCACAAGTAAGCAAGTGATTCCAAGGCTAATAGGGAGAAGGTTAGGTTATCTCTATAGAAATATTTTTGGGGATCTGGAGCACAGAGTCCAGCCCTGCAGCACTTGAAGGACCCAGGGGGGTGGGATGGGGAATCCCACCCCAGGCTGAGCCTGGGCTCTGAAACAGGATGCAGGGTGACGTTTGCAGTGGATCCAGATGGTCAGGAAGCAAACAGCAGTGAGGTGAGAATTCGTGGGATGTACTGCAAGGGTTTCGCCTTACTAATCCACTCACTGAGTAACTCCGGAGCTTAAATCAGGGATGCTACAGTTCAGAGAATTTCGGTCCTCTGGCTTCTGTTTAGAAAATGTACTCTGCTAAGTCATTCAGTAAATCTGTAGCTCAAACATGGCCACTATGGGCCACTCAGACGTGGGTCTTCTGGGTATCATGGTGTATAGAGCTTCCCCAAGTGATTCCTGCTCATTGCTGTTTTCCTCCAGGAAGGTCACACAGGGGATGGCTCACCCTGTCATGTTGTGACCTCTCTGGCCAGTCTATATGCCTGTGCACTGATGCAGATGCCACTGAGCAGAGCTTCTGGGGCCGTCTCTGAGCTAGCTGAAGACCTCATGGGATATCAGGATGTTATAGTCCCAGGTTACGGGGATATCGGCCTATATAAAAAGTGCTGAAATCAAGGACTTGGCATTCTTTGCTTTGGTATAACTCCAGAATTTTTCTTGGTAAAAAGTTTAACCCACTAAGTGGCAATCTTGAGAGTATGCAGGCCAACTCTGACGGTTTACTTTAGGGAAGATTCAAGAGATCCCTTTCCCAAGGTGCTTTCTCTGCCTCTCAGAGGCATATTCCCTTAATCCTCTGGCATAGTATGAACTAGTACTCTGGTAAACAAGCTAGAGCCACTAAGAAGCAATGCAATGGCATTGTCAATAAATAATGAATAGGAAAACACCTATTCTGATCTCTGTACAACTGACTCTGAAGTAGGAATTGTAAGATTTCCTCTTGATGACCATAAAGGTGCAGCTCAGAAGCATTTTGGTTATTTTCTGGAAACTTTGTTGGGTCACTCAAAAGCCTGTGATCTGTGAATTGATCCCTTTGGTCACTGACACCAGTGAAAGGGACAGAGTGCTACTGCTGCACTTGCCTTATTGTAAGGAATCCTTTATTTATGACCCACAGTTTTTGTTGGGCCAATGTTTGCACAGTTTTAGAGCTGGGCTGAAATCCCCAGATTATTGTAATCAACATATTGTGTGTATTACCACAGTATTTTATACAGTTTCACAATTCTACATTTAAAAGCCTGGTGTTCCTGCTCTCTTTCATGGACATCAGGGGTACTAAATGAAGGCATATGACAGAATGCAAAAATTAGTCTCATCTGACTATTTTTCATTTTACAGATCCTAGTTTAAATACAGTAAAAAAGATATATTTTTTAGGGGGGAAAAAAGCTTTCAGTGAGTGCTTGTTTGAAATGTCAGAGAAAAAAAAATTAAACCAGACATAAATGCAGTGATTCTGACATTAATAAGATTCTGTTGCAAGTCTGCTGGTTGTTTGATATTCAGGCTTGTCAATCTATGGAGCTTTGGTCCTCTTTTGTTTAGTCAGTTTTTAAAATTTTCCCTCATTTGTTTGCAGTCATTCCTGACTGCCTGAAGCATACTGTTTAGAGTGTTCCTTGCAGTTCAGGCTTTTGGGCTTTTTACAAAAATGCCTGCTTCTGCAGCAGATATTAGGAATGATGTTTTCAAATATCTTCCTCTTAAGAGCTTTAAAAATGTTTGAGGTATAGGTTTTACAGCTGACTTGTATTAGCAAATCAATGAAAGCATCTGTATACAAAACATCTCCAAACCTGTCATATTAGAGCTGCCCTCCTTAGGGCTTAGAGGTATCCAAGAGCTTGGGGACAGGAGCTGTTAAGTTTGGAACAAGGCCATAATCAAATACCAATTTGAATTTTGTGGAGGAGAGAGACAGCTGAGAAGTCCTCCTTTTGGGGGACAGGGCTAGGAGTCACTCCCTCCAGATTTGATCAGATGGGACTGAAAAGTGCCAAGGGGAGTCTCAAACACCAGAGTATGCCAAGTTTCCAGAGCAGGAGAGGAGATCCAGAGCTGGAGATGATAGACAGACTGGTAAAAGGCAAAGACAGTGGGATGGGAACAGAAATGACCCCTACCACAATGCCAGCAAAAGCAGGGCACTTTAGTTATTTTGTTGTGCTCCTTGCCTTTGGTTTGTGTGGAACCATCAGTGTTGAGGCACCTTCCCCATGCTGAAGGAAGAGTATTACTCTTGCAAGATCAAGGGTTGCATTCTCAGTAGATTATTACCTTTATTTTGCCTATCTATTTTGACAGTCAGGCTGTTTGTGATTGGATTTCTGCAATGTAGTCTGTATTTGAAATTCCATTCTTGTGCAGAGAAGAGGGAATTCTGGCAGAAGGCAATTCTAATTGGGCACATGTCACAGCTGCCTGATCAGAAGAGACCCCTGGGTGACATTCACCAACAGCTGGTATCATTTCACTTGACTGCAGGTCACTGCAAGGCTAATGGGGTGCCCCTTTTCACCAGGAGATCAAAGACACCTCATGCAGACAAGCATATGCAGGTGCTGCATTCACACATATGTGAGGCAAACACTGCTGCCTGTGAGATGAGGGAAGTAAAATTTTTTTTTTTTTGGTTAGGAAAGATTGTGTTTGGCAGTTTCAGTTTCCCATTTTCCTTCGCTCCCTCCTTGCAGGCTAGGGACAAGATTTTACTTTTCAAGAGGAATTTAATGAATTTGATTTTGGATTAAACAGTAAAAGAAATTAAACAAATGAAGATTTTTCCTTTTAGCTGGATTCTTTCAAAATTAGTTCTGTGTGAAATCCACATGCTTTTCTTTGGGTGTATAGAGATCTATAAAATAAACCTGACCAAAAATTTCATTTTGATAGAGAGACCTGAAATTTTTCCTTTCCAAAAAGGTCGATGTGCCACATCTCAGCTTTGTAAAATTGCTTTTTTCCCCTCAGGATTTCCTGTTGCTTTTGTCAATATTATGAACCATATAGTTCTTAAAAATCATTCCCTATGCTTTGATCTCCTTTTAAAAAAATCATATGACCTTTTCATTTATGGGAGATGTATGGATCAACTCCACAAAAAGCAGAGCTGCACAGCCATGAAATAAGAATTACAGACAGAGTTTGTGAAGCTGATCTACTCATGGAATCTCTGAATAGCTGATATTTCCAGAAACAGGACAGTAACAGAAAGATATATGTACCTGGGCTGAAAAAGAAAGAAGCCATTTGTATGACTTCATTTACATGGCTGTTTGCTAAAGGACTTTCTTAATTGAACACAGATGTCATAAATTATTGTAGCATTTTGAGTACCAGCAGTTCAGCAGAATTTCTTGGTTCTTTTGATCTCTTATTTTATATTGCCTTTGCAAGAAAATTTGTCTTTTCTTGCTGTGGAAGGCTTACCTGAAGTCCCACAGTCCACTAATTCATTGTGAAAATGTTTATACAATGCTCCTATTTATCAGATCAATTCATTTTTTAAATTTTTTTTCCTTGCTGTCTACCAAGAATCTAGTAAAGTTTTTGATGATATTTTCCCTGAAGGTATTTTAATGTCACAAAGTGAATGACTACAGTAGGGAAGGTTCTATTAAAAGTACGTGGGAGAGTTTAACAGGGCTGTGTCATGGACAGTAATGTAGTATTTGTTACTGAAAGCCAATAGTTGGTTTCCTGTAGCACAGAAAGTTGACACTGAAAGTGTAAGTATATCAGTCATTAACCAAAGCTAATAATTTATGACGACAACAGTGTAAACATTTTCAGCAAGCGGTCACATATCCAATAACCTTTCTGAAAATGTACTTAACTTTACAGCCTTGAAACACATCTCCTTATCAGTGTGGCACAAGCCTGTGCATTGCTAGATTAGCAAAGTGGAAGTCCCGTGGGCAGTTGATGGTTGAGCAAACACAATTAAGGCCTAAAAGCTGAAATAATTTCAAGTTCATGGACTAAAATTAGTAGACAAGAAGTGACTGAACTTAGCCACTTTTCTGCTAATAATATGTTGTAAAGAAATCGTATACAGGTAGGAATACCAGAGACGAAAGTCTCTGGGACTCATGATTTTTTATTGTTCTGGAACAAGCAGGTTTGTCATCAATATTGGGAGTTTTTCCCCCTATTTTCATAGCAAGGTACAGTAATGAGCTATGGGGAAACCCAAATGAGGACCAAAGTGTTCCTAAGCACCAAAGTGCTGCAGATTCATCAGAGCTGGGCCAGCATGAGCCCAAAGGCCAAGGCAGGGACACAAAGCTCGAGGGTCTCTTTTAGACTCTACGGGAGTGATGATGAGTTCTGCTCTGTACCATGTGCTCTGACCTTCATCAATCTTCAGGGCACATACACACACATTATTCCAAACGAGGAGGTCTGAGGGAGATGCCAGCAGAGCTTGGCTGTGGTTGGCAGGTAAATAAGCTAGAGATGCAGCACTGCAGGGCATGGAGTCCTCCTCCTCCCCATGCCAGCCCTCACCTTGGAATTCAGCCGGCACCATCACTGCCCATGCAAACCACTTGGCAAGCTGACTGAGATAACAAAGAAAACATTACCCAAAAACTCTCACAGTGATGGATTCTGTGGCTCCTGAGCTCTCTGAAGGAGCCTGCCAGTCTTGTGGGAAGTGCCAGTTGATGCACGTGAGCTGGGGCAGGAATAGCAACCAGAAGTGGGCTGTGGAGGTGAGATTTCTCTCTCAGCAACACTAAACAGTTACTCAACATGCCTAATTAGACCACCAAACTGTACAGTAGCCACTTGCTGTTCAAGAGTTCTTCCTTGTAAGTTATTATCACTGATTTTCTCAATGATATCCATTTGTCTTCTCTTTATTGAATGCATACAGTATCTGTTTTCTGAGGATTGACTGGACTGGGAATCACTTGTCAGGGTAAAACCTGTTTGATCTATGGGTTTGACACTGTTCAATGCTTCTTTTGTTAATGAAAAGCTTATGACTTCTGTGCTCTAAATATATGAGTTGGATTCAAGGGTTTATTCTTCCTACTGACACACTGAACAAATACAAAAACAAGTCTGATTTCTGGATGTAGCCTACGGTGTTATTAGAAAGTAGTAAGATGGAGCTACTAAGAAGTATTTCAAACCTTCTTGAGTCAGTGTCACTAGAAAACACTCACACACACTCAAAGTGCAAATCAAACACAAATGTCAAATTGTGAAAGCATAAGATCTGTCCTTAGAGAAGGGAAGATCAGAGCACAACACAATACATGGCAGTGAATCTGCAGGAAACATAAAGTGACATGAGGGATGTCTGGTTTTTCTGTTAGGATGTTTAAAACATGACTTAAAATGCTGAATTAATAATGGATTTTTTCCCCAAGGGAAGGGGGCAAGACATGCAAGCAATCTTACCATTCTTGTCTGCTCTTCTTAATATCTAAACAAAAAGAGAGACAGAAAAACACAGTCAAATTTTTTTGTTTGCATGGTTTAATAACAAGCAATGTTCTTCTTAGTACACACTTATAGTTTGTGCTCTACATTATATTTTCTCAAAGCTGCATAAAATTTTAAAGGTCTTAATGTGTCTTCATCCTTCCCTCAGAATATTGCTTTTTTAACTCCTCCCTTGCTGTGTGCAGTAAAAACCAAAACCATTACAAGAACCAGCTTTATTTTCTAGTTTGTTTATGGATTACAAGGATGATGTTCAGGCACAAAACCTGACAGCATATGGCTACCATGATACTGGATTCAGGTTTGAGAGAAGTGGCTTAAAGAAGCAGAGCAAGAATGATGACTGGGAGGATGTGCTGAGCATCTGAGATGGTGAGAAAGACTCATGGCTTGTGTGGGTGGATGAAGCAGAGGGATAAATCAGAAGAGGAGCTGGGTGGCATGAAGGGATCAGACTCAGTGTCATAGGCTGCTTCAGCCTGGGCTGCAATGGGGGATCATCCAGAAAATGCTGCAACAAGTGTAGGCAAGGGAAGAAAGCAAATCTTCCAAATGTATTTTCCACTGCTGCTATGAATATCTGTGAAGTGTTTCAAAATGGGCACATATATTTTTGAGAGTTGAGAACAATAGAAACATTCTCTGGTTTATTAAAACATTTGTAGCATTTAAACAGCTCCTCCAGCCCATGCCAAGACTGCTCTGCCCCTAGAAGTGAAACCAGACAAGATGGATCCAAGTGCCAAGCGCTGTCAGAGCACCTTCATGATTGTTTTGTGTAGGGTGGGATTGGCAGGGAACCAACAGAGCTGTGACCAACATCCAGGACTTCACAGATGGTTTCTAAGCTGAACTTTCCATTGGACCAAATTTACAGCACATAAAATATGAAATATACTTAGTAAGATGACACTTTCCCTCTACATCCAAATAAATCATACACTCAATTTTCAGTATAAGGATTGGACTTTTGAAGAGATGTAGCAGTGGACTTTCAGTCAAATAGAAATGTCCCATAACCATGGGTCAGAGTGACAAAAGTTTCTGTGTAAGTAATTTTAAAAATTTATTTAGAATCAATAGTTTTATGTATTCATTATTTTAAAAGTTTATGTTAATTTGTTTTAATTAATTAACCCCACCACCCCCAAACTTAAGGAAATATTAAAATTAGACACTTGAGAGGGATTTTGACAGAAGACCAGGGAGGAGGTTGCCTTAGCAATCATATACCACTCCCATTAGGTCTCTCTCTCTGGAGAGAGATTATTATAAGAGCATTTAGTGACAAGAAAATGGGCAATGGCTTCAAGCTGAAAGAGAATAGGTTTAGATTAGATGTTAGGAAAAAACCCTTTACTGTATGAGTGCTGAGGCACTGGTATAGGTCACCTAGGGAAGTCGTGCATGGCAGTGTCCAAAGCAAGGTTGGATGAAGCTCTGAGCAATCTGGTCTGGTGGAAGGTGTCCCTGCCAATGGCAGGGGGTTTAGAACTGAATGATTTTTAAGGTCCTTTCCAACCCATGCCATTTTATGATTCTGTAAATCTATTCCCCAGTGGGATCAGGACCTCAGTTCCTGCCCTTTCTGTGCAGCCTTACAATGAACCTCTTGCTGCCTGGTCTAATTTAAATGTGTTTATATAGGTGGGGGTACTTCACTGAGGAGTAATAACACACCTACACACCCCCAAATATCTAAAATATCTGTGACATGAATGTACTCTCATAGCAGGAAGGGCCCCCAGGGTCCAGTCCCTGCTTTGAAGCAGGTGCAGTTTGGATTTAAGATTTTCCTCCAGATACAAGAGGCGAATCACAGAAACAGCCTCCCTCCCTCCTATTTGCAGGTTTGTGAAAGGTACCTGCTTTCCTATATGAATATGAGCCTGACACTGGTTTAAGAGAATGCTGAAAATGAAACAAATAATTTTATTTTTAATTATCTTTTCTACTTTAGTGAAAGCAAAAATTTTCAGTTTATCAGATAATCTGACCATGTGCAGCCTCCTAACCCAGTGTACTGAGTTAAACTGGGAAGTTGGCTCCATTTAATGTTTTCTAACTCTTTCCTGGCAACTTAGATTTCTCTTATATTTTAGTGATGTATGACTGTAATTCTCCCATTTCTTTTACAAGTGGTATCTCTGAGACAAAAAGAAAAAAAAAATCTGCATTTTCAATATACACTTGAAATAATAGAAGTCAATAAAAAGTCTTAGTTAAATGGTTTTCTGTGGAGGCTAGAGAAATAAGGAGATGAGCAGATGGTGGTTGCTTGAAATAATTTGGGGAAAGGTTGGAGAAGCTGAAGTGGGCATACTAGAGAAAACATCTAGATAAAGAGTCCTTTAAAACACAACATACCATTTGCAGCTGATGTTGTGGACTAATGTCAATACAAGAGCTGGTCTGAAGCGTATTAGAGTTGGTAATGGAGTTGGTCTCAAGATTTGTAGGTCTTGCCAAGGTCAGGGGATACTTTAAAGATCTTTGGGTGGGAGTTTCCCTTTTACCAGGATTTGCCTGGAGCAAGGAAGTGCTCTGTGCTGCGCAAATTTGGACAAAAAAACTTTCCAGCTGCACCTTGCAAGATGCTGAGCCCTTGGTGACAGCGTAGTACAGCACCTCTTGGGGGTTGTTTGGCCAGACGCACATCAGGGCACCTCCCTGGGCTCACCCTCAAAGGGCTGAGGGGCTCAGGATTCTCTGCACATTGACCTCGGGCACCTCAAATTCATCAGGGTCTAAAGGGATGGGAGGAACCTGCATGGTTAGTGAAAAAACCCACTTTTATAGGGTGAGAAACTCTAGTGAAAAGCACCTCTCCCCCCCGTCCCCAATAAAACCAATAAAATTTCAAGCAGCTTATTTGGAAAGGTGACTGTGTTCACCCAGAACCTCTCCTAACCACCCCCAAACACTAACCTGCTCTCACCCATGCAGCCATTAGAAGCAAAAGGGGAGGCAGAAAAGGGAAAAGGAAAGGATAAGGGAAATGGGAAGAGGAAAGGGGGAAAAGAAAGGATAAGGGAAAGGGGCAGGATAAGGGAAAGGGGAAGGATAAGGGAAAGAGGAAGGGGAAGGGAAAGAGACAGGGAAAGGGAAAGGGAAAGGGGGAAGATCCACAGTCTCACTTGGCTTCACTCACACCGAGGGAAGGGATNCGAAGGGCAGGAGGAGAGGCGGCCGCGGCCGCTGCTCCCCGAGCCGTGAGGCAGGACACACACCCTGTTGCATCCCTACAGCCTGCTCGGGCGACACTTGCTTTCTCTCCGTGAAAGAAACTTGGGTGTTGCCATCTGACAGGCCACGTTTTGCACCGTCGTTCTGGCTGCCTTCCCCTTCAGCACGGTCACTTTTGGGAGATGTTTCCAAGCAAGACCCGAGAGCCTCCACCGAAGATGTAGTCTCGGCAGTGCAGAGGGGCAATGGGGATGCTCTGTGCTTCCACACTGCGCGGCGGGCACCGCCAGCAGCTGTGCTCGGGATTGATAATACGATGCTTGAATAGAATATATCCCTCTAAGTGACCTGGCCAAAAATCGGGGTCTGCAGGGACGCGTGGCGCTGGTGGTCCTGCCAGGAAGTCAGCGGGGAGCTGTGGGATGGGGCAGGAGGGGCTCGGCGGAGTGAGGGCAGGAGACGAAGAGGGTCCCGGGCTGAGAGGGAAGGGAAGCAGCTCTGAGGGCACCTCCCTTCGTGTGATTTCAGACCCGTGCCAAGGAGCTATTGCATGGACACCGTGTAAGAGGGGCTTTGACTTTGTGCTCCCCCCACACACCACGAGCAGATGGCATTGCAGTTATACATCATATATTACAAGAGTGTTATATATCATATACCACAGTTATTGATTGCTGTATATGATCCTGTGCTTCTTAAAAATATTAGAGTGAAGTTGTTGTTTTAAAACACCTTCATAGATGAAAAGCCTCAGCCATGCTGTGACATGAAAGTTTCTGCTCACCTGTCTTTCCACATTTCAGAGGAAAACCTGAGAGATGAAAGACAGAACTGTCCAACTGGAAAGATAAGACATTTCACAGGGTTAGCATTTTTATCTCAATTCATAAAGATGGCTGGAAAAAGAGATCATCTCAGGCTATTTTTGCTTTTTAATAATACTGAAAGGCTTTTATTTTTTCTGATTTTTATGATGGAAGTGTGGGAATGTATTTTTTTCCAGAGAGGGGAAAGAAGAAAAAATTCCAAAGGTTGTCTCAAGATCCAGAAGGGTGAGTGGAAATAAGAACAAGTTTCTTTAGACTATAGAGGGGCTTGTTTTTGTTAACTTTTATAACAACAGTATTAATAATTTACATATTTAACTTTTTTGACTAATTTCTATCTTGGAATAAAAATACCTTTGATGAAGAACCAGTATCTTTCCNGAAAGGGAAAGGGAAAGGGGGAAGATCCACAGTCTCACTTGGCTTCACTCACACCGAGGGAAGGGATAACAGCTCAAGGAAACAAATTTTTTAAAAAATAGGAAAATAAGAAATAAAAGTGGGGAAGGGGTGAAGTACAGAGAGGAAAAAGGACAAGAAAAAAAGGCAAAGCATAACAAAGCAGGTGCCCCCTCCCCAGACGCTCGCAGGTGCCCTGAGCAGCGGGAAGGAAGGGTTCCGTGCCAGGGTACTCACATCGTGGAAGATGCGCAGCCCCGCTCCCCGTTCCGCCGCCATCCGCCCGCCT
>VWYP01026685.1:56081-70861 GCA_013400435.1 Pycnonotus jocosus | reverse complement strand
TTCCCAAAAAAAAAAAAAAAAAAAAAAAAAAAAAAAAAAAGAAAACTGCTATTGTTAGTCTGCAGCTAAAATAATTTCTTAATGTCCTTGTTCTGGCCAAGACAGGGGTAATTTTTTGCAGTTGCTGGGAGGGGGCATGGCTAGGGCACTGAGGTTATTCTGAACCACCTCATGTCATTGCTGGGGGCAGGGGAAAGGAACACTCGTTCAGGGAGAAGGGATTCCTTCCAATTGATAAAACATGGTGTTTTCTATCATTAGGGTTTTTTTTTTGCCGTGTGAATCGTTTCTTTTCTTACAACCTCTGTCATTAGTATTGTTGCTGTTACTGCTCATTTTCTTATCTCATTTCTTTTTCCAGTAAATTGTTCTTACCTTAACTCGTGATCTTTACCTTTTGTGCCTCCAATTCTCAGTGCCATACCAGTGAATCGGGCAGGGGGGAAGGGCAAAGAGGAGTGCTTGTGCGGTTTTGGAGAGTCTTGGAGGGGACCATGAATTGGAAGTACCATTTCTAAACCATGATATATATTTATCCAAACCCAAAGAAGTCCAGTTCACAGTACCTGTCAGGCTCAGGTATAAACAATGGTCCTGAGCAGTCCCTACACCCCTGCTCTGTTTCTCCTAAGAGAGGGGATCATAAGGTTATTTGTATTGCAAAGCTTTAGTCACTAATTGTTTAGTTACATTTTTTTTTTAGTAACTAATTTGACTAAAGTTATTGCAAACCTTTAGTCACTAATTGCAAAGCTTTAGTCAGTATTTGTATAGCAAAGCTTTAGTCACTAATTAAACTAATTGTTTATCAAGCCTGGAAGAACAGTTTCCCACACAGCTGAAGATGGGAATGAGACTCCCCTAAAGAGTTAATTTCAGTCTTAAGGGTCCTGGTCCTATAAGAGCTCAGAAGGAGGCATTGACTACAGAGTACTTTTAGAAGCCTGGTTCATTCAAAGGCTTGAGGCTAGTTGGAGTGTGTAAATTACTACAGTTTCTTCCATATGTATGTGCCTTCCTGCCAAATGGCAGCCTATATGTAACATATTTTGTTACAGTGATTGCCATTGAGAAGAATGCCAAAGGCCTTGTGCCTCACACCTGGGCTGGAAATGAACACATATATACACATATAATAGACAGTACAGCAATCTGGGAGAGTGTCTGAGACCTGTGACATGGAGTCATGGCTTTGACTTTGGCAAAGCTTCAATGCCTGAGCTCTGCCTTAGGTGCCCATATAGTTGTAGGTCACTGTCCTTCCTGTTCAACTGGGATTAAATTACGTGAATCCAAAAAAAGATCATGGATGTGAGAAGAGTATCTCAAACTCATTTCTGTAGCTGGATTTAAGGTTTTTTTTAAAAAAATAACTGTATTGTTCCAATGGTTTTTTGAACTGAAGAATTTTCTCCCTACCTTTCCCAGGCTGATCCTCAGATATACATCTCCCATGAAACACTACCTCATATGATGATTCCAGCTCTTTTCTTTGCTTTTCAGTTTGAAAATCCCTGGTGGTTGTTGAAATTCTGCTGTCTGAAACGAGCTCCTGGCTTATACCAATTCAGTGATTTCATCTCTTGCAGCCATGCTGACAGCTCAGAATATGAAGGAAAAAACCTCTCCCCAGCCTGGTGGAGCATCTCCTGGTACTTCTTACCTCAAGGAAAGCAAAGGGCTCTTCAAGGCCTTTTTGACTGATGTTTTGATCATATTGCTATAAGTGTAGTTGAGACTCCATTTTGCTTTCAGTGGATCATTGGGGAGAACTGAATTCTTGCAGAAAGAGCAAATACAGCACCATCTATTTTTAAAAAATCTCTAGCAATATTATACTGCCAGAGAATTCAGTGCCAAGCACTGTTTTCTCTCCAGCTGTTATCATACTCAGTCTTAGGCTAAGGAGAATAATGCAAATAAATGTAAAAAAAGGAAGGAGAGATGTGATTTTATCTGTTATGGATTTTAACAATAATCAATACAATTAATAGTTAAATATTTAATACAAAAATTAATAGATGTCTACTTAAAATAAAGAATCACATCTGATTTGATCACATATTTTGATTTGACAGAACCAAAAGACTTAATCCAAACAGAGCATAGCTTTGGAGAAATTTCCATCCAAATGCAACTCTCTATGAGAAAATTATATAATTTCTGATAACGAATGTTGAAGTTTTGGCTTGCTTCTGAACATTGCGCTTCTTTGGAGAAATTCTACCTAAAATACTCCCAGAGAATTTCTACTTACAGATGGGATTTGAGACTGAGGATAACAGTAAGGGGTTTGGATAGACATATCCCACTAATGCTGCCATTATCCTGGTGCCAGACCCGTGGGCACTGGTTCAATGCCCCGGTGCTAGCCCAGCCCAAAGAGAAATCAGGTTAAATTTCTGGCCATATTCTGTAGAGTCCTAGACAAAGAATTTAATAGCACTGGTACATTGAGGAGCCTCTGGATCCACAAATTACCTGCAAACTTGCTGACTGTGCACCCTGTCCCATCATCCTTGTCATTAATGTTGTGCAGTACTGATCCCAGTATCCATCCCTGGGCTGCCCCACTCTAGTGACTGGCCTCCAGCTGGCCTGAAGAGGCTGAAAGAGCTTTTCAGCCTGGAGAAGAGAAGGCTTCTCAGTGCATTCACCTACAAAGATAGAGGCAGGAAAATGAAATTCTACAGATACGGATATGATTGCAGAATATGGTCACTCGGTGCAACACAAATAGGGAACTGTAACAAGATTTTAGGATGTGTATTCTATACAAAAGCCAAAACACAATCATCAAAGGATGCAATAAAAACAGAGACATTGTGTTTCACTGTGAGGGTGTTTTTAACTTTTAGAGACTGATTGTACAAATCACTTACTAGGATATTCCTTATAAATATTACCCTAGGCAAAGCAAGAATAGTCATAGGCTGTTCCTTACATGAGGAAGGCTGTTTCCCAGTTACTTACATAAGGAAGGCTGTCAATCAAATACAAAATTGTTAATTAAAGTTTCAGATCTTATTTTAAAAAATTATAGGTTTTATGAGTCTCCTCACTGTCCAAGTCAGAGAACAGTTTACCTAGATGAAATGTAGCAAATTTGAAAAGGTCAGTTTTTCATTTGAATGCTAATCAGGAATTCTGATTTACTACAGAACTGAATAATGAAGTTATTATTTTCCTTCTCTTTGGATATAGATTAGATGACTAGATATTTATGTGATTTAGATTTAGATTTATAAACATATCATCATAAATATATATTTATATTTACATTTTTGATTATTCTGTCATAAAGGGACCTCCCCAAATCCTTGACATTTTTGAAAATTATTGACAAACATGGCAGCACATAGATAGAATGTAAATGTTTTTATTGCAGATGTTCCTAGAAATCTTAACCATGGAATATCAGTCTGTTATTCTAGATGATCAACAGCTACCAGACAAGTGGCAAAACTCATTGGTGAATAATACAAATCACATAGTTTTGTTTAAAAGATCCATAACAGAGATATAATGAAATTTCTTCTCCCTGAGTAGGTATTGAAATATGTCTGCATCTCTTTATTTCAAATAATGTCCTCAGTAGTTAAGGAATAATAAAAGCAAATATCCTGGAGACAGTACACCTATACTGTCCAGTCCCTTGTGACACACTTTCAGAGTAGTGAATTTGAAATCTATAAATCCATATCACTAATTTTATTATATCATCCATTGCTTTGTGGTTGTGTCATAAAAAGGCTATTTTCAAAAGGTCATCCATTTGTGACATCTAATTAGGCATTGTTCTCAAACTCTTTTGCTATTCAAAAATTGAAAATGGTTGCAAATATTGTCTTTGGGATAGACAAGCTTTGTGGGAATTAAAGAATTTTCCAGCTTAAGAAAATAGATCAATAAAAAGCCATTCTATAATGATTGTACCATTTGACTGAAAAGAATCTAAAATCATAAGATTCTGTTAGACTTCAAACAAATCTGATTAGCTTGTTCAAAAGTAATTTCTGCTTTCAGACATTTAATTTAAAATATATAAACAGTTGTTTACTGTAAATAAAAGATGTCAGCATTGTTGTTGTTTATGGGCTCAGAGAACACTGTCCTTCAAGTATAAATTAGAGTTTTTTCACCAAAATAGGACATTTTTCGCTCTACTCCAAGTCCGTATTGATATTATTCTCTATCTTAATTTTTATTTCTAATCTGTTCATGCTGGGCTGCCTTATGCAGTTCTATACAGCTATTACATCTGTGCCATCTTGTGGTCTGCACAAAGCTTGTAATGATTTTTACTTTGGGAATTAATCAGAAGTGCAACAGCTTGTCCTCAGCCACAGCCAAGGGGGGGATGGCTCAAATGCCCCCCTCCTAAGCAGTGGTCCAATTTCTCTGCTAAGGAGAGGATGCTTCACAGACAGACACATGCCCAAAACAATGTTTCAAGTCTGCAGGCTACTGGTTGGCAGGCGCAGAAAGCAAGGCATGTCAGGATGTAATGTACATCTGGTAATGTCCAGAGATCTTTTAATCTTCAAATTGCTCTCATTTCCTACCTGGAGAGCCAATAACTCATAGCAAAAGTAAGTTTCTTATTATAGGCTTGCTGCTCTTCTTGCCATTCTTGCTTTTAGGAGCAGGAGCACATGGGTCAAAAAGGGCGAGATAGAGATGATTCCAGTTTCACTTATAGCCCCAGGGCTGTGGAATTGCTTGCCATAATGTAGGACTGACCTTTCAATCCCAGCATTAGCATACTGCTTTGAGAGCAGTCTCTCCCATTGAGAGATGAAGTGGTTTTACTTAACTGCCATGCAGTTTGGTATCTCTTTGGCTTCTGTATGTCCAGCTGCAAACTAGAAATGCCTTTTGACTACTCATGTGGTTTTTTTCCTGCTGCAGGATGGTGGTGCTCCAGGTGGCCTTTCCATATTCTTAGTAGCTGCTGTCCTAAAATTGAATACACTTTTTTTATTTTGCCTTTACTGGGAGAAAACCCTGCTTCCTGGTAGTTATTTCCCCTCCCATTTTCCAAACTAAACATATTAATGGCCAGGTTATTTCCATGCCTTGCTGTGTCAGCTAAAAGTCCTTTTCCTTCCCTGAGGTTTGGTCTTGGTAGCTTAACAGAGAATAATTTTTTCAGCTTTGATTCTGCTGAGCTAATTAAGTTAAACTTTTTAATGTTTCTCTCATTCAAAGATGCTGTAAGTACCCTCATTATGTCTGCTTCTGTGCACTGGTACTAATTTGCTTCTTTCTTCAAAGCAAAGAACAAGGGCTTTATGCCACCTTTCAGAAAAGGCTCACAAGGAAAATGTCATTACATGTCTTGTGTTCTTTCCTAAAATGAGTGCAGAATCACAGAATGGGCCAAGTTGGAAGGGACCACATAGGATCACCTGATCCAACCTCCCTGCTCAAGCAGGGTCATCCCAGAGCACATTGCACAGGATTGTGTCCAGATGGCTCTTGGATGTCTCCAGTGAGGGAGACTTCACCTCCTCTCTGGGCAATCTGTTCCAGTGAAAGGTGACCTGCACAGTATAGGATTTCTTCTTCGTACTCAGGTGGAACTTCCTGTGCATAACTCTCTGCCTGCTGCTTCTTGTGCCATTGCTTGGCACCACTGAGAAGAGCCTGGCTCCAGCCTCTCCAACCTCCCTTTAGATACTGATAGACACTGATGAGCTCTAAGCTGTCTCCTCTCAAGGCAGAACAGACCCAACTCTCTCAGCCTTTCCTCATGAGTGAGGTGCTCTCATCCCCTCATCATCTTTATCCTCTGCTGGACCTGCTCCAGGAGCCCAGACAATACTCTCTAGATACCTTTGTTTCTTTGAAAACAAATCTGTGGTTCATCATCTCCTCAGATGATCCACTCACAGTCTGCAACACAAATCTCATTGCAGGTCCAAGGGGCAGGATCTTACAACATATTTGATGAGAGATTATCACACTGCTTTGACTCCATGCCCTAAAGTTCCCTAGATCCTCCTGAATGATATTGCAGCCTTCTGCTTTGTCACATCATGCCAATATCAATTAAAAATAACATCTTAAAGTAGGGATGAAAGCTCTCTTTCTGTGTTTGTTGTTTGTTTCTACTCAGCATAGAAACTTATTTTCCTAATGAGTTCACAGATGACCTGGCAGTGCTGTCAATTGGACTTGAGTCCAGAAGATTTTGTGGTGTTTGTGCAGTCCTGAAAACTCTTCTGAAAGTGTCCATGCTGAAGGGAAGTGGGAGGCATCCCCTGCCCTGGATTTGCTGGGTACTAGAGCTCTCCCTGGAGCATACACTTGCAGCCCAGGGGAGGATTTGCCTAGGAGGAAGGAAGGGAACTGCTGTGTAATTCTGGCTCCCACGGGCTGAGTAATGCAGCTCAGGGTCCAGGGGAGCATTGCTTTCATTTGCTGTGCAGCCCTGGAGCACCTGGTAAGAAAATCCCTCAGGAACCTACCAGGTTGAGGGGGAGTAACAGCGTAAGTGCTGTTACAGAAAATTACTAACCCACCACAAACCCACAAGAATCTCTACTACTAATCTCCTTCTGGCATAGTAATTTTCTTTTCAACAGAATCAGTTTGTCATCTGTCTTGTTCCAAACTTCCATTTCCATTTTTTTCCATTTCTCTAGTGAGTTCCTTTACCATTTCTCTAGCAGATATGGTCCCAAGTGACAGCATATTAAATGTTTTCCTGAAGTTCAGATAGATGAGATCTGCATTTCCTATTCAGATCTCTCAGCACATCAAAGAAGCTTGGTCTGGCGTGATCTACCGTTGGTAAACACATGCTGCCTTTGATCTCATTTTCTATTAACTTCTGTGAGCCAAAATTATAAGAGATATGCAGTGTTTCTAATTAGAAATCAGAGTTCCCACGAGTCTCATTTTTTATTTTTATTTTGTTCCCTTCACAGTTGCTTATACATTCATGAGTAGCAATGCAAGTGTAAATAAGTGTACGCATCATATTCCTGAAAAGCAGGAGATGAACAGCTGAGATTGCTGAACTCCATTAATCTACAGATCAAGTACAGCACAAACTACAGCCTTAGGAAATGCTGCTTCTCTGGAAAAGTCAGGACAGGAATAGCTCATGCAATGGGTCTGGAACCAGGGCTCTCCCCTGCCCAGCTTGGGCACAGCCAGGGGCTGTCCTCCGGCCATGGGGCCAAGTGCTCTGCACACCGCGGGCCCTGCTGGGGAGTCTCGGAACACCACATGGCTCCAAGGTTTTTATTTTCAGTAGCTGACTCTTGTCTTAACTTTCATGGTTCTGCTCTTCTCATCTGGTGTAATTTTGCTGTAAAAAGCATATAAAACCCTAAAGGTTTTCACCATTTAGCAAAATGACCCAGGCTGCAGGCACGATCTGGTCTCCCCTTTGAACACAAATCTGCCAGGAGACAAACACTCCTTCATTTAAGTTTTTTTTTTTTACACTACAGCCTAATACTATCTAACCAAAAGCTTTAGATAATTTTCTCCAGTCTCTCTGTATTGAATGCCAGAACAGTATATTTTCAGCAAACATGCCTTCTGCTGGCTCTCAACCAGAATTAGTTGAATAGAATAATCGTATTTGAACAATCTTTCCAAATTTCCACATTAAAGTGTTTGCTCAGAATGAAATAAGTAAATCATCAAACATGTTTGTGAATAATGGTTTGATAAAAGTTTTAAAATATTAAAATGACATTCACAAATATTCCACCTTAATAGGTAAAAGGAAAAGAAAATATATGTTACTATTTTAGAAAACAGAGTTTATAAATCTATTACTTATATTTTGGAGAATAAACATGATGCCTATATTAATTTTAACTCATTTTGAGCTTATAATATTTAGATAAAAATCAAAATTGTCATATGATGAAGCAGCATGAAGGTGGTTTGAATAACATTCTTTAATAACACTTCTTCATTTGCTTTGCCGTTGCGTTGAGTTTCTGACATGGAACAATGCTGGAATTCTGAATCTTGCCTAAAAAGTCATTAAAACAAGAGATTTAAAGCTGTGCAAAGCTAGTCTCCTATTTCCCTCCACATGACATTCAGCAATTTTGTTTAGTCTTTAGAAAGCTGTGGTGCATGGAAAAGAGATTTACCAGTCACATCTGGTCCCCATCTTATTTTCCTTTCCCTCCATTTTGTATTTCAATTCCTAAAATTCAAAGGGCTTGAACAGGTTAAATGAGAGCAGCAGAGATAAAATGCATACATGTACAAACTCCATCTGCGCAAAGAACATTTCCCACACTAAGCCCTTCTCATGGATAAGAATTTGGGAATTAATAAGGGTTAGTAGTATTTGTTGTGTATTTGATTAAACCATGGAAGCTATTAACAGGATGATGACCTAAGATACCTACTAATGGGCTATCAATTTCTGCAAACCACAAATTAAAGCAGGGAAAGTGCTTACAGAGAGAGAGAGACACGGGCAGTGTTTACAGAAGCTGGCACGGTCTGTTGAACACTCCTGTCTGCTGAATAGCACTCTGTGTTTAACTGCAGCATCTTTAATAACTCAAAGCTGTTAGCTCCCAATTCTGCTTCTTAAGGTAGAAAGTGATTTTATTTTCAGAAGAGATTGCAAGGAGGGAGCTTTACTTTTGATGAATATAAGATGAAATCCTATGATGGATACAATGCATAAAAAAATACAAATTGGCAGATTTAATAATTTCCCCATATGTCTGTTCTCAGTTCTTTGATTTGTCAATATGTTTAATTATTTTTAGGCAATGCCAGTTTCTAGACTGAGTGAAGATTTAATGTCTGAAACCTTTGTAGAGAGAAGAACTTTTATGGAGACATGCAGCAGATGTATTTTTCCCCTTCTATTATTATTTTTGTAAATATTCACAGGAGCCCAGCTGATGTCTCTTTTATCTATAAGACGCAAGATCCTCATAGCCCCAGGGTCTTGGTCCAGAGGAGTCTCTCCCTTCAGTTGCCTCTGCAGTCATGTTATTCCCATGCCAGCTTCCTTCCCACAAACCTTCTTGCTTTGCACTTTGCAAAGCATTGGATGGCCCATTCTGGTCCTGGCTATTGTGCCTACCTGCTCAGCAGAAATAAAAGGAGAATAGGAGTCTACCTGGGAGGTAGCATGAACTAGAGGAAAATCAATGCTGAATTTAAGGATAGCTGGTGGATGAGTTACATAAATTCTCCTTTCCTGTTTTGTAGCTCACATTCAGTCTGCACTGCTCTCCTAGCTTCTTGCATGTGGCAATAAAATGGGTATTTATGACAGAGTCCTTGACTCTCAGAACAGCCTTAATTAACAGCTAAGATTTACCAGCCTTACTTGCTTTGTGTTGCCAACAATGAGGAACACAGGGCAGTTGAACAGTAAACAGAAGCATTTATCAGGTGGATTTCACTCGAAAATGAAGCAAGTTATGTATAAGACATTAGAAAGACACTAAAGCAGCCCTTAGTAAAATAACATTACCACAGGCCATTGCAGCCTGGGAATAGCTCCTCTGCCAACTCTGGACTATCTAGAGAAAGGGCAAAGGTGCATCTGCAGAAGACCCAGGACCTGGAGAGGCTGTAGGCAGTTCTCATGTCTCACAGACCTGGCGAGGTTCCAGAGCTGCACAGAGTGTGTGCACCCTCTTCTCCTCCCAAGGGCAATGGGCATCATTTGCTACACAGGTGACATCTGCCCAAAATGTGCTGGTCTCTGTTATAACCCCAGAGCACCCCAGCCCCTGCTGCTCTCACGCTGTCCTTCAGGGGAAAGCCACGCTGCCTGCAGTGTGCACACTGTCTAATTACATCTCCTTGCCAAAGGTCAGATTTTCATACACATGCTCAGTAAGAAAAGTCACTAATCTCTGGCAAATAAGCCTTGATTCTTGTATTGGTATTTGCTTTACATTTTTTTTTCCCTGTCCTTCAGAACATTTGTTGCTTTAGAATCAACCAAAATCAGCCTGACAAATATTTGTCAGTAGTTACCTCTGACAGTTTCCCACCCACGAATCTTTTGCTTTAACTCCATTTGGCCCTACTGTGTCTTGCCTGTCCTGAAAGCTGAGCATTATTTCTTAGTTCTTTTCTTTCTGTTTGTGAAAATGGGCTTCCAGCTAAAGCAAATCTCCATCCACTTCAATTGTAAAAGCAGGCAGGGAAATTACACAACAGGTCTGCAATGCGACTCCATCCTCTCTCTAATTCCCTATTAACCTCAAGAGAACCAATTAATTTTTTTACCATGCTTCAAGTACATCCATTCTTTGGAAAGCTTTCTCTTGTTAATTGAGATACTGCCTATGTATTTTTCAACTTCAGGCCTTACTCTTCCCTCCTAATTTTTTTAGATAAGCTTCTTTTCCTAATCTACCCATTTCTCTCTGATCAGCTCTTTAAAAGCAGAAGGGCCTCATTTAGCCAGCACTCACTCCCAATATGAAAAACTAGATTAAAGCTGGGTTGTGCTGTAGGTTTATAGCATTCACCAGTATAGTTTGGTATCAATATTTAACCCTTAGACAACCTTCCATCTGTAAAATACATCGAGCTATAATGTCTGTCTTGTAATACACTTTTGTACTGACAGATGGAGTAAGAGATTCATGCCTGGAATCTCTGTTAGTGGTGCAAGTGTCTGTCCAACATTTGTATAATTGTGTCAGATGAACAGAGTATAGAAAACAAAGAATAAAATTAAAAAGGTGAGAAATTTTCATTTCCCAAAGATGAAATTTCCCTACAGAAAAATTCTCCTTTGGGAAATGAAGCTTCATTAAAAACTGAACTATCTGAAAAAAATGGACTGCTTTTTGTGAAATTCTATGATGATAAGAATTGAAAAGCATTTTAACAATGTCAGTATGATTAATTTGGATCCTTTTCAGAATAAATTGTTCCATGATTGAAACTCAAACCTCTTTACTAGTTAATTATCTTAGGGTAATGCATTTCAAACTTCCTGAAACAGCATCTTCTCGAGAAGTCTTTTAAGAAACTATAAAAAGTTGATTTTGTTCCCATTCAGAATGAGCACAACTTCCAAGGAGTCAGAACTTCCCTACAAATTCTAATTGGGATGATGTTATAACAAAAGTAATTTAAGAGTCTCAGTGGATACAGTAGGAAAATTTAGAAATTAATTCCAAGGACTATGAATTAGTATCTACATGCTTTCATCACTTCTGCTCATGTAAAATTTTGTGGGAAGGGTAATACTATGTTTTTGGTTCTGCGTCTTTCCAGAACAAAAGCTAAGTGCTCTTGATCTCTCTCTCTCTCTCGCTGATGTCTTAATACTGATGTCGGTCTAGATCTATATTGTTGTAAATACTGACTGAACCTGACTGTGTTGTCTTACATTTAATGCTGTCACCTTCAGACCACCTCACAGAAATGTGCTGGAGTAAAACGGTAAATATGTACCCTTGAAATACATTACTGGGACACACATCAGAGCTAGATAGTTCATCATTAATCTTCCAACCCATGAGTCACTTCTGTCGTGTATATTGCCACCAGTCAAAACTTCTGCACCTGGAAATCTGCTGATGCTGGGAACTTTACTAGTAGGTCATGGGACAGAGTAAAACACTGGCTAGTTCTGCTGTCTATACAGTTTTAATAAATGAGGTTAAAGCTTTGCTTTGTTTCCAAAATACGCAAATTCAAGCAAACCCATAGAGAAGAAGGGTATGATTAGTTTCTGATGATGCGTGCAAAAATTTCAGTTGGGTTAGCACATCTCCATTTACACTACAGCCATAGGTTTAGACAATTACCTTTTAATTATCAAGATGGTAACTTTTTATGCATTATCATTATTTATCAATTAATAGTATTAGTTGGAACTGAGTTCTTCTTATTGGAGATTTTCTCTCTCTCCTTAACTCAGTGACCCTTTCCTTCTTGCTCACTTTACTGAATATGAAAGTCACATGAGGAAACTACAGTATAATGGAGAGTACTGGCTAGTGAAATTTTCCCAAGACAGCCAAATTATTTGGCAGCTGTACTGGTTTCAGTCAGATTTATAAGTCCAAGTTTTTGCTTTGGTTTTGTACATCAGAAATAGCAATCAGAGGTATCCTTGGTACTTATGAAGTGGTTTCCCCAAATAAACTTTTCCTTCTCTTTTCCTCTTCCTTCCCCCTTCCTTTTCCCAGGTTCCACTGACAAGTCCTTTGTCTAACTAGAAGATATATATTAATCTAACTAGCACTAAATAACATCTCCATCTTTGGTCTGAAGGATTAAAGAGGTTCTTGATTGGGTAAGGAAATTAATATGAATAAAGATCATTGCATACAGAAGGCAGGGTCTGAGGTTGGGACTGGGAGAACCTCTACACCCAGGTACAAAAATGGCTGTGTATGCTGGTTTGGAAAAGTTAGCTTCAAAACTAGAGGGATGGGATTTCAATTTATCAGCAAAACCCCTTAGAGATAAGTCATTGCATTTTTGAAATACTGAAATTTAGCAGACGATGATTTTGGCAGCTGTAGAAACTTAAAAGAAAAGAACAAAAGAATTTATACTTCCTTGTTGTACAGACAATTTTGCCATCAAAGCAGGCAAGAGATTTTTATTTCTCTCTCCCCTTTGCTTTTGTATGTATTTTGCAGGAACTACAGTTTATACCCTCTCAAACTGTGCATCAACACTGGGAAAAAAAAATGGATTGTATGGCTTGGCAGAGCTTCTGAAAAGAAAAGCATCAGTGGAAAGGCATTTGATGCACATTTGTTGGCATAGCAGTGAATATGAACAGAACTAGGCATGGAAACATTTTCTGTGAACAGGGAAACATCAGTAAGATACTCCATTTGCCTTAGGACTTCATACTCAGTCAGGGGAAAAATTACAGAAATATTCATTTTCTGCCTTGCTAAGGATGTGACCAGGGTGCAGCCATCCTCACATTTCAGCACTCTTGTGAGACCTGTTCTTCCTATCATGTCTGAGTGAGCAGCTCCTGAATTCTCTCCTGTTTGTGGGCCTGAAATTCTGACCTCTTGTAGACTTCAGGTGTACTTAGAAATTACAAATACATTGCTGAGTATTCTGAGTATTTCTCAACAGAGAAAAGCCTACTCTCTTCTCTTTATCTCCATGTCTTCCCTTTCCAATGCCCTCTAGCACAAAAAAAATAAAGCTTAATAATTTATTTTTGGTAAGCAGCAAAGGGAGCATTCCAGGTGATGAATAACCTGAACTAATCAGATTATTTAAAATATAAATGGCAAGAGAATCTAGATAAAACACAAGCACTTATTTTATTGGATGGTTGTATTTGCATCGCTCTTTCTCTTATGCTCTCCAGCTCTAAGTATTCCTGTTGCCTTTTCCTTTGTTCCCTGGCCCTCAAGCTGACTGTATAAAGTTATAGAGCCTATACAAAGCTGAAATTCTGCTACATTATATCTACTTAGAGTGGGTAAACTTACTAAGAGGTATCTGGAGATGGACAAAAAACTGATCATTTTTATCGAGGTCTCACTGGTGGCTATGTCTGCTCACCATGGCCAAAATCTCTCTGGGTGTGCAATTAGAGTTGCTAATTCCTGAGGTTTTCCCGAGAGGGAACCTGGCCTAATTGAGGAACTGACAGAGCTCTGCCTGCAGAGCCTGGTGGGAGGGAGCCTCACCTGCTGCAGTGTGTGCATCCATCCAACCACAGTCCTGAAACCAGCATAGAGCTGGTCACATGCAGGGTACTGTAATCTGTGAAATTTGCACTTCTTTCTCTGGAGTTATTCGCATTTTCCTTTTCCTGAGCTCAGGGAAATCACAATGGACATCTTTTCAGTCTCAGAAGAGATTCCCAGTCCCATGTTGCTGGGCTGTGGGAGTTCCATAAAGGATGAGTATTTGTCAGCATCCTGGGCTCATATTGTATACAATACAGATAAACCCAACAATTTATTATAAGGGCAAAGATTAATAACATGTTCTGTAGGAAAATCTGATTGTCATGTTGGTATTCTGAACGTGAGATGAGGACAGACAATACGCGTTATTGCAGGGTCATGATGGCCCTAACTGGATTAGTTTCACTTTGAATCTCTCCTAAAAGATGCATGGCATCTTTAGATTGATTGGCTTGTAACATTTTAAAGGAGCCTTACTGCACACTGAAGAGAGATGCCAAAGAGGCAACCTTCAAATGTATCTTTTGATTTTTGTCCAATTGTTAAACAAGTGTTTTTCCAGGAGTTGGTCTGTGGTGGCTACCTAATAAATGCTCAGGAAGTAAAAAAACCCCAAACAAACCCAAACCAAAAAAAAAACCCCAAAAAACCCAAAAAACCAAAACAAAACCAGAAGAAAAATTTCCTGTTTTATTTTCAACCCTTTTTATTCTTTATTAAAAATCTTAATAATGATAAAGGTGGGGTTTTTTGTTGTTGTTCCTTTCTTGGTTTTTTGGGGTTTTTTTTGGTTTGGTTTTTTTTTTTTTTTTTGGTTACATAGGCTGAAAAGTGATGTCTGAAGTCAGGACAAGGAATAATCCCTTTGTGGCAGCTCCCCTTTCCTGAAGTTGCATAAGCAGTGCAGGCTCTCTTTAACACACTAATTTTAATCTCCTCTGCACTTAAACAGGACTGTTTAGTTCAGTTCAGAAGCCTGTTGAGATTATTTCCTTTATGGGGGGCTCTTCCGTCTTAAAGTCATGTTCGTTCTTTTAATTTTGAATTGTGTTGCTGCAGAAATATAGAAAATAAAAGATAACCACTGTGGTAGCCACACTAGCTGTGCTAGTACAGTGTATGTTT
>VWYP01026685.1:19300-40880 GCA_013400435.1 Pycnonotus jocosus | reverse complement strand
CCGGCGGGCTGCTCCTGGGGCCCTGCGCGGAGGAGGACGGCCTGCCGCCCGCGGAGCTGCTGCTCTGCCAGCTGCCCGAGCCGGGTGGCGGCGGGCATGGGCTGGCCGAGGCCCGGGGCTGGCGCTGCTCCTGCTGCCTGCTGGGCACCTGCTGGTACAAGAGCTGCCTCAGCCTGTGCATCCTGGCCGCTGTCTGCTTCGCCTCGCTGGCCCTGGTGCGCCAGTACCTGCGAGACCTGCTGCTCTGGGCCGAGAGCCTGGACAGTCTGGCCGGTGTGCTGCTCTTCACCGTGGGCTTCATCGTCGTGTCCTTCCCGTGCGGCTGGGGCTACATCCTGCTCAACGTGGCCGCCGGCTACCTCTACGGCTTCGTGCTGGGCATGGGGCTGATGGTGTTCGGCGTCCTCGTCGGCACCTTTGTCGCCCACGTGGCTTGCAAGCGGCTGCTGGCCCGCTGGGCACGGGCCAGGATCCAGGGCAGCGGGACGCTCAGTGCCATCGTCCGGGTCGTGGAGGGCGGCAGCGGCCTCAAGGTGGTGTGTCTGTCGCGGCTGACGCTGATCCCCTTCGGGCTGCAGAACGCCGTCTTCGCGGTGAGTCCCTGCCTGGGCTGTGCGGCCGAGGACGACGAGTGCTGGAAGGATGTCTTTGGGCATAGTAACTGCTATTATTGGTAGAGGTTGCCTCCTTTCCTGGGAACAAACCATGGTTTCTCTCTAACAAGTAAAAACAACCCTCTCTGCCTGCTCTTGGGTGCATGCACAGGGACAGCAGGCAGATTTTTGACATGCCTTGCTCACTGGCATTGTATTAGAGTTGCTTTCTCATCTTTCAAGACTGTATTCTAGTGTTAGAATCACCAAGGTGTTGTCTAGCAAAATCTGTGGAGAACTCAACAGTTACGAAGTGTGCTTTTAAAGTGATCCACTTTAAAACCTGGCAAGAGTTGAGGAAAACTCTTGCCAGATCTTCATAAACTACTTAATATAAGTAATCATGTTGGAAAGAAAGAAGTGGACAGATTAAAATTCTTTCTTGCCGTGTTGGTGTTTGTACCATGCATCTGGCAAATCCATACAGGATGTTAAGTCCATGCACACAAGACAGATTGCAGGTTTTGGGCAGAGCAGGACGTAGCCTCAGACCTGAGAAGGGACTGTACTCTAGAGCGGCACTGAAAGTTAGTTTAAAGTTGAGTCTGGAAAAGGGTTAGTCTTGCTTTTCTTTCTGCTTTCAGGGGAAGATTGGTACATTCATTTGGTCTCTTTGATCATCTTAAAGGAAAAAGTAAAGAAGAACATGGAGGGTGGGTTTTTTGAGTATTGTCATGCTGCTGATGACAATTACAGACCCTTCTTGCTTCCTGGGTACTTTGTCTGAAGGATCTGGTTTTGGCTGTGTTATGCCTCAGTTTTATCTACTAACTTGGTGAAATCAAAACAAAGCAAACTGGATTGTGAAATATTTTAAATGTTATCAGTAGCTTGTATGTTCTTTAACATAAGTGACTGTCTAAACACGTGTTTTAGTCTTCCAGTTTCTTATAGCCCACTTTCCTTTCCCTGTCTGCAGTCCTGATTCTGTACCCTTCTGAAGCACTTGCTTAATTTTGACAGAATCATCTGGCTGCAATTAGTAGGTCACTGAATACCAAATTTCTTTTTAAGTAAAATTTAATCCATGCAATTTTGGGGTGTAACATCCACACCAAATATTTTAAATTGCTATGTATAAAGCTGTGTGTACTGGAGCATTCATCTCCAGAGCTGTAATCTTGATCTATAAGAGCTGTAGCAACTTGTAGTTTCTTTTAAAGCAGATCCTTTGACCATTTCCTTGTTAAGAATGAGAAACTGAACAGCTGAACCTCTGCTGTTTTATTTGTTAACCAATATTACTGCAAGACTGAAGAGCTTAGACCTGTCCAGCCGGGAGCAGAGTCCCTCCTGGAGCCCAGGGTCCGGTGTAGCAGATGAAGCTTCTGCTGTGCTGTGACCCTCCTAAAGTGGGAAGAGCTGTTGTGCTCTGATTGTTCACAGCTTTGGGGTGTCACTTACAGTAGTCAGCAGATGATACAGAGTAGTATTGGATCAGAAGAACAGACCAGAATTACCAAGTTAAAATGATTTCCTTCTTGGCATAACCCTTCTATTAAAAACACAATTCAGCAGAGTATTCTGGCCAGTTCAGTATTAAAATGATGCTGTAAATTACTGTGGTTTGTATTCTCCATATTCTGCAGGCTAAATAATTTTCTTTCCAAGTGGATGGTTTCAGTGTTAAAATAATAGATAGGAAATGAGATGAAACCAGATGCTTGAATTATGCCAAGTAACTATGATGTTTTTTGCTAATTTTTGTTTGGTTATGTTTATTACTCCTGATTTACTACTTCATAGCATAGTCAAATAAAGCACAGTGTATACTTAATTTTTCACTGAGAACATTTAATATGAGCCACTAGATCACTGAAAAATGATGCATACAAATCTAGGAATTCAAGACAGTTTCTCATTTTGAGTCAAGTTTAAGTTATGTAAAAAATACAGTTTTCTGCCTACACAGACCCAGCTGTCATTTCTCAGTTACTTGGAAACCTAACACTCGTTTCAAGTTTAAAATGCATTTCCCCATGCTAGCAACTTCAGCAATGAATTTGAAAAGGATTAATTGTTAAACAGCTTAAGAAAAAGTACACATCTTTAATTTTCCGGTGGTCTGGTCTATGCATGTTTTCTATGTGGATATTTTTAAGTGAACTGGGGATACTGAGGATACTTAAATGAGAGAGAAGGAAGGAAGTGACACATGCAGTTCAGGGAAAGGCATAACCTTGATGTGAACAGGGTCATCTGCAGGGCTGGGATTAAATGATTTCTACAAACACTTGTTTGGTGGCATGTACCATCTGCTGAGGGCTTTCAGGAGGTTGACTTGTAGGGGGCGTAGAGAAAGATGGAAGAGCTTCTTAAGATTTGATTAGTGAGGGAATCATATCAATTGAAACAGCACAAGAAGAAAATTAACACAAATTCCTTAGCGTCTCACCAGCCAGACATGAAGATCTTGCTTCTTAAAAGATCGTTCTGGTGATAGGAGAGGTGTGAGGTAATGCATTTGCTTGCCTTTCTGGGATAAAGCACTTGCTAACTGAAAGCATGTTTGTATTTCTCAAAATTTTGAGTGAGTTTTGCTTAATTATCACTCCTAATGCCAAAGTGGCCTGGGCTGCTGAGGTGGTTTGCTAGCTCTTATGTGTTTGCCCACGCACAGCTCTTTCGCTTTGGCAACTCTGGAGTGTTTTGAAGGCAGGTCTGTAAGGAGGCCTGGTATGCAGGTTATCATCTTCCCACGAGTTTGTTCTTGGGAGTGAGGTTTGTGCAAACTGGTTATTTGTAGTGCCAGATGCAGGTTAGATGGGATTTCATACTTCTCCCCCCTCTTTAAGGGGAGTCTTACATGAATGAAATAATCTGATTAAAAAATCTGAATATTCAAGTGTGCACCTCTGGGTTCAGAAATGTATACATTGAAGTCAGAGTTGAAGAAATGGTACCTACTTTGCAAGAACATGCACAGTGCTTCCTCTGCTTGTTCGAAAGTTGAGAGCTGTTTTGGATTTTTGTATGTACTGGGATTTTTTTGAGGGGATGGCGTTGGCTTTTTTTTTTCCAGGGTGGCGGAGGAGGGGATGGGGTGTTCTGGGGGGTTTTGTGTTGGGCTTTTTTTTGAAGAAAAAGCACCAGAGTTATCCTTTGCCCTTGGTCACGAAGCCTACCTGATCTGAAACATAGGGATTTGTAAACTGAGGGTAAAGACACTGTGCTGCAGTCTCTAAAGGCATGGGAGCCCCCAGCAAAGTCCTGACAGAAGCATTTATTCTTTGACAGTGCTGAACCAAAGGTGTCAGCTGCAAAGAATGCACACAAGTTCCACGGGGCAAAGCCCATCTAAGGCTTAATGGAGGAGTTTCTGGCTATTGTTATCAGTGCAATTATGTAGTCCTTAATTGTATTTGAATACTATTTAAATGCATTCCTCTTATGGCCCATAATACAATTGCACTGGTCTGGGATTTCAGGGTTAATTTTTGCTGGCTTGAGCTTTCACCAGAAACAGAGCCCTGGTAGGCTCTGTTAGGCAGACTGGCCATGCAGAGACCAGTCTGGCAGGTTCACAGAACAGGCAAAGTTTCTAGAAAGAAAAGTAGTGAAAGCTGTAAGTTTTATTGATGATTTCTCAAGTTTCTTAGGCAGGGATGCTGTCCACTTCCTATGCATTCTGTGGAAAAGAAAAGTAGCTCTAAACCTACAATTTAGTTAAAAGGGCATCTCAAAATTTTTTTCACCTTCTCCTTTGCTTTCATTGCAGTGGGAAGCACAAGCTGCAATTCAGTGTATCCACTGGGATGGTCTCCCCTTCATTTGGAAACAATCTCTGTCGTGATGGGGGGTTCAGTTGTTTCAGGACACATCCAGGTGTGCAGATATGTTGCTCTGCAGCTGAAGTGTCCTTAATACATCTACAGAAATGAAAGAGGTGCCAGGAGTGTTAAAGCAATCTTTGGGAAGTTTCCCAGCTCCATTAGATGTAATGATAGTGTCCTACTTAGCAAATCTTGCCTCTGCGTTAGTATTTCAGAAACTTTTAATAGCAGCTCTTTCATTCCCTTGGCAATATGGGAAGTTTGGACTCTGCATTCTTATTACATGGCCCAGATTATAACAATGCTTAAAAAGGTCTTTTGAAAATATTGGTCAAATGTGAAGTTCTGACATAGTTATGTAATCTTTTTTCATTATAAATCTAAATTAATCTTGTCCAGAGAAGGAAATATAATATTTTTGGTGCTGGTATATATTTCAGGAAGTATAATATGCAGTGTGAAGTTTGGAAATGGCTTATTGGATCTTGTTCCAGTGAATTATTCTTAATCTTTATGCTTCATTGCATTCTGCTCCTCCATTGCCCTTCCTCCCAAAAACTTTCCACTGATGTTGCTTAGAGCTCTGAGAATTCAGCACTGTGACTTTCACAGTAAATAAAGTTTATTTTAAGAATAGCATGATGAAATGAGTAACATTGCTGCTATTCTTTGGTCTTCAACATTGTACAAAACTGGCAAGGTCAATAATTTCCATGTAGGCTCTCAGTGTTAGGTCTGTTCTTAATTAGATCTCTGTTATTATCAACTGAATTGTCTGGAAAATTTGTTGAACTGTTCGTTTCCAAAATCATAGTTTTCATACTCATTTTTAACCCAGTTTCCTCTTGTTTTCTTTTTTCTTATGTAAATATATTCTGATCTCATGATGCTTGCCTTTAATATTTCCCAATAGCTGCTGATACTAATTTAGCTGGTACTGTGTACTTTGTTCCCATGTAAGCTCCTACATCCACCTATTAACGCAGTACAGAAACTTGATAGCAAAGGGAAGAAAATACTGACATATTACTAGTGCTTTCTCCAGCAAAATGAATAAAACTTATAGCTGTGTGTACTATTTTGTTCACTAATTGAAGTGAGATGCAAAATACCTTTGGTAGGCAATCTTAATGATACACATATATATCAGTATAGATACAGATATTGCTCACAGGGATGACAGAAAGACACGTGTCTTATTAAGCTCATAACTTGCCCAGCACAGACAAATTGTATCTGCCATTCTGTTTACCTGGATCATAGTTAACACAGTGCCATTTTGAACGATTACCTCTTAGAGTATTTGCTGTACACGTAAAATTCAAACCAGATTTTTTTTGTGTTAGACCTTCACATGCAATAAAGTAATTTCTTTTCACAAGTAAATTCTCATAAATCCAAAGGCTTTGTTCACCAGGTAAAAATAAATATCTTCAGTGAACAGTGTAATTTCACCCCTAGTTAATGGCTGTTGCATAGAGATATTTCATAATGTAAGGTGAAATTACATTAGAAAACCTAGAAACTTTAAAAAGGCCAGATGAAAACTAGATACATACTGTTTCCTTCTATTATCTTCCCCCGTGCATGAATAAAAGTTTCAATGAAGTAATGTAGGATATTTCATGATTTTGCAGGGATGGTTGTGGGAAGTGGTAGTCTGGTTGTTTGTGCACATAGACTGTGTTGGAGCTGCTTTTGATTTCTTACTCTTTTTACTCAGATTACAGATTTATCACTACCCAACTACCTGATGGCTTCTTCACTTGGGCTGCTTCCTACTCAGCTCCTGAACTCGTACTTGGGCACTACCTTGCGCACCATGGAGGATGTGATTGCAGAACAAAGTGTTAGCGGCTATTTTGTGTTTGGTTTACAGGTCAGTTAAAACAATTGCTTTCATAGACCTTGGTAATGGTGCCTGTCTATCTCTCTCTGATTTCTGTTGACTGCTAGATACCCAGAAAAATGGATTCCCAGTGTATTGATTTCTTTAGATTTTTTTACTGATTTTTTTGTAGATTTTTATGCTCTGAGAAAAGTATAATTCTCTCACACCTCACCATAAGCATAAAGCAGAACTTACTCAGTGTTCTCTTTTTCTGACACAGTTTTTGGTAAGTTTTTTTCTCTTGCCTTCTAGAGTAATCTCCTGCTGAGTTTTAGACTTGTCAAACCACCCCTACATAAAAGCTTATATATGTGTAGACCCAGCTCCTATGCACTGTCCACTGTTAGCATTCAGCGTACCCATTTTGCATGGATACTCAGGATTAAAAATGCTGTAGAATACTATTTTCCTAATGCCTCAATCAGAAAATCCTAATTTTACAAGTGAGTAAATTAATGAGAAGTATATCAAGTACCTTTACATGACCCTAGCTCTTGAAATAATTTATCAGTAAATTTTGGGTGTAAGCCTTAAGTGTGAGACCATTATGAGTGTAGAGGTTATGGAATTATATATTATATTATATTTATATATTNTATTAAAACCTCCTCTGACAGTGACAGTACTTCAAGCTGTGTTTGACTAGCAATTACCATGGTTTGAGACTTCCAGTAGGTACTGCAGTAGTTTCTGTTCCTCAGTTTTTACAGTAATAAAGCTGATGTTTAACAATGCTAACATAGAAAACTAAGACTAGGACCATTTTAAACATACATTCCCCAGTTGCCCTGAAATTTGTATGCTCTTAAATAGAACGTATGATTTATAGCTGTCATGAAACATGGTTATGAGTAATTAAAATGCCTTTGTAAGTGTGACATTAATGTAGCTAGTCTTGATAGGTCAAAAAGAACATAAATGGCTTTTTGATCAGCTATTATTTCAGTAGTGAAATCTTATTTCCAGGGTAGTAGTTTTAGTGGTCTTTTCCTTTTTTCCCCCCATTTATATATATATTTTTAATTGATTCTGCTTTACAGATTATATAGGTTGTAACATAAGTGTTGCTCAGGTAAGTGGTAGCTGCATAGCCTGAATGTTTTAAAAGGAGTACTAACCTTCTTGAGACCAGTCCTTGGGACGTGACTGAATAACTGAAGGAGAGGCCTTTAGTGGAGAAATTTGCATTCTCCCGCTGTCTCTCAGGTGTCTCTTGAGTGCTTTGCCTGGGTGAGCTTTGATGGGATTTTGATTTAGTAAATAGCTCTGAAAATCCTTCACATTTCATGGTTGTCTATGTATATATATGTTTTTAATTATTTATCTAGGAAGCTAGGTTACTGGTAGTAATATTTCCAAACCAAATCAAATTTAAATATTTGCATAAGCTTCTAGAATAGAAATTTTCCTGTCTATTTAAAATTTAGATTCTTTAGTATCATTGCGAATCTTATGTTGGTCAGGTTTTGAAATGTGTAACATAAACTGGGGAGGAACATAATTTTCACCACAAGGGTAGTCAAGCACTGGAGCCAAGTGCCCAGAGAAGTGGTGGTGGAGTCTATCTTTTTACAGTTTTCAAGACCTGACTGGACAAAAGTTCTGAGCAACCTGTTCTGATCTTACAGCCAGCCCTGCTCTGAGCAGCTGGTCGGGCTAGAGACTGCCAGGGTGCCTTCCAGCTGCAGTTGTCGTGTGTTCATACTTGTCAGGTGTCTTACTCAGTGATGTTCCAGCACCGTCTGCCATGCTGACAGGTGTTTTAAGAAAGAGTCCTCAATATTAAGAAAACATGGCCCTACATTTAGTAATGAAGTCCAGGTTTTAGACTCAGAACTCTAGGTTCTGTTATAAGTTACGTAACTTCTTTGCCTTTTGAAAGAAAGCTGCAGATTCCAGCTAGTTAATGTTTTTTAAAAAAGGCAGAGGAACTTGCTTCTTTCAAAGAGACTCTCACTATGAGAGACCTTGATTTTTATTTGAAGATCTTATCTTTTGGGTTTTTTTCTAGGAAAATCTCAGCTAAAAACTTGACTGATGTTTTATTGAAGGGAGAAGGTGAAGGCAATGCTTTGTAACAAGTATATGGATTTCAACAGAAAGAAAGAAGCCTATCTTTTCAATTTATATAAATATTTTAAGTTCTGTGTCATGTCTTAAGTTCTGTGTTCTTATATGCTGGTTACATTGTTGGCATATGTAGGTTTAGAGCTAAGTTCATCTCTCAGTGTCTTGCCTGTGAAGCTTTGAGCCAACAGATGCCTTATGAATCTTTGCATTGATAACTTTTTGTTTCACTCAGATCAGTTGCTTTGTGTTCATACCCACAGCCTGCGCAGCCTACAACACTCTTGTTTTATTTTCAGATTGTCATAAGCATAGGACTCTCGTTTTATGTTGTTCACCGGGCTCAAGTGGAACTCAATGCAGCTATTGTAGCGTGTGAGATGGAAATGAAGACATCGCTTGTTAAAGACACTCAGCCAAGCATCAATGGCTCAACCACATACTGCAACAAGAGGACATTCTCTGGAGGGGGTGTCAATATTGTGTGATTTCAACTATTAATGACTAAATAAGGTTTTGTGAACCTGAGCTAGGAATATCTTGAGCCTTGCCTAGAAATATCAAGAAATTACAAATGATTACAGGTTGTACTGTGGCACAGACCAACCGACCAGCTCTTTAATTGCACATGGGGTGACTTCTAGCAAGATGAGGAAGATGGCAAAGTAACTTAAGATGTAAATGCAAATTCGGCTGCACCTTTGGTCATTTATTATGCCTGTCATGGCCTGTAGTCTGCACTTTAGTTGTTTTTCCTTTGCTCCTATAAACTGAGAAATGCTTCTATAAACAAAAAAGTAGCACAGAGGTAAATATTTTTCTGCTTAGCATTATTTATAAGGCTAAATAATTATATACAGTAGAATTTTATTAATGATAAAGGTGAATGAGAAAGTATGCAATTCAATGTATGTTATTCTTGAATGTGCTTTTGCTTTGGAATTGCTTCCAGAACTTGGAGTGTATTATTTAGCTAATGATGGGACCATTTGGCTTTTTCTTCATTTTTGATTTCAAAAAAAGATAGAACCCTATATAAAGTTTTGGTTGAATGTATTTTTCTAAGTCATTACAAATGTTGCAGAGCCATGCAAATGTATTCACACAAGCTTAAATCCTACATTGTGGGACTGAAGTGCTCTTAAATTACATTTTAAGTTACACTGTGTAATATGCAAAGTACAAGGAAAAATGCGGAAGTTAGATTGCAATGACTATTTGAATGATACTTAATTGGTTTTGCCACCTTGGTGATTGTAACAAAGGGCTGTTCCACGTTAGTCCTATAAATGATATTTTTAATTGTTAAAAGGATGAAGTTTTTCAGCTCACATGACTGCATGTGGTAAGGCTTCTAGAACAGGGAGCTGAATCTCTGCTCTAAACAGAATGATGGGATATTAGCAGTACTAATTTTACAAGAAGGTGGCCTTTATTTTGTAAGTGAATCCCCTCTCCCTTTAAAAAGCTTTAAAAATTCACTTTGGTTGGCACATCTTTTGTACTAGTTTTACATTTTTTAAAAGACGCAATCTATTATAAATTTCATCAGAGTGAAGAAACGAAAACTAGAGGTTCTTCTTGGAAAACGAAATAATCCAGTAGTGGAGAGGACAACAATGTCTCTGAGACTCAGGAATTCTGACTCCATTTTTGCAAGACTACACTGTATTGGATACTGCTCCTTTTATGCCTGCTGTGGACTGTTTTTCTCTGCATTTAAATAGACTGGATAACCTGACAGTAACTTGTGTGTGTGTCTAAAAGAAAAACAACAATAATGCCTGAACACAATGTTCTGTATGTGTGAGATTCATGTAGATATACATACCAATGTTCAGTGGCTCAAACACACGCAAGTCATCTGATACAAAAATAATGTAAAGTATGGCTTCTTTTGTAGTTATTTTATGTGAGTTTTTAAGGATGCTTTCAGTCTTCAAAATTTTGTGTTATTTTCTAACAATACAACTGTGCCTCCTTTTTGTAAGGTTGGTTGTAGGGTCCAAGCATTTTTGTCTTCTTGAGAATAGAGGGTCTTCAAGGCCATTGGGAAGCAGAGCTGTGAGAGCCTCTGACAGCCTTACTGAGAGGATGTGCGGCACTCGCGTAACCAAACACTGCGCGTTCCTTCGTAGTGGGAGTTCCATTTTGTTCCTTAAATCTGTATCCTTTGCAGGTTGGTGTCCTTGGGTCCTGCGACCTAAAGAACTGAACTAGTTCAGTGAAAACAACAAAGTTCAGATTGTCTCCTTTGTGTCGTTTTGGAGCTTGGGTGGTTTTTTGGTTTTTTTTTTTGGATTGGGGGTTTTTTGGTTGGTTCGTTGTTTTATTTTTGTTTGTTTGTTTTGGTTTCATTTGATTTTGGGTTTAGTTTTGATTGATTGGTTGGTTTTTGAAAAGGCAATCTGTATCTACCTGGAAGTGTTCATTTACACATCTCTGCCTCTGACAGCTCCTGTGTGAAAACAAGAGAGCCAGATAACTTTTTGATGGCGTTATTTGTCATCATAGTATAATTGAGTCCTTTCTTAACTAAAGGGTTTTTTTTGTTTGTTTGTTTCTTGTAAAGAACAGTCCTTCAGTGAACTGATCTGAACTTTGCTCCATCTTGCCAAATGAATAATAGTGTTTTGAAGAGCGTATCTCTTTCTTTGCATTTTTTAACTAACTTAAGGTTGCGTTGATTCTTCAAAACATTTCCCAATACGTATTTTAAAGTGCTTTTATTTCCATGACATTTTGTAACCAGAGTAACTTCACTATGTGAACACTTTTGTAGTATGGAATTAGTTCTTAAGACTTTTGCATTTTGCTTGATACTTGTAATATTTGTGTACAAGTTAATGGGAAATGTGCATTAAAAGGAACTTTTCTGTACCATGCCAATCATAATTTTATACAATAAATTCACTCAAATTTCTTTAAAGGAATATGTATGAAATGTTTTAAAGTTGCTACGATGTAGTTGGAAAGAAGGTGCAGTCGAGTCTTATCTTTATGCAGCCATACAAAGATAATTGTCTGCATCAAAGGAGAAACAAGTTAGACTTTAAGGATGAATTCCATGGGTAGGGAGTTACTGACAAGGGAAATAGACTTGATTTTTACTTTTGTTTAATTAAATACGTGCTTAATCCTATTAGATACTTTAAATGTTTGGTATTTGCAGGTGCCTTTTTGATAGAAGAGTAAGCATACCTGTACTTATGAGAAACATGCAACAAAACTGCAAGAGGTTTGATATTTCTTAACATAACAGTAGTAAAAGTGATGTAAATATTATTTCTTTAAGATAGCCTCCTTACCTAGTCTAGTTAAAATCCACAAAGATATGAATCTAATTTAAACAGTATGTGGCAACTCACCTTAAAGAATATTTTGAGTTGTCATGGTGATATTTCTGCATTTTGTATATGGAAGATACCTAAAGGGCAGGTCATAAAGAAAGAATATCAGCTGCATGGCGCCAGTTTTACTTCCACCTTGTGGTAAGTGCAACTGTGCAGTAAATTTGCCAAAATTTATCTTTAAGCATGTGTGACAAAAACATGTTTTTGTCGCAGAGCTTTAAATACTATTTTCGTACTGATTTTTGCACAATAACTTGAACAAGCATTGCTGACGTCAGATTTGAAGAATGGAAAAGCTGCTCTTAGATGGTGTGTGGCTTTTGACCCATACCAGATCCTTTGCATTCATTTTCAGCTTTCCACCTGAGGCTGATAAAATTTGGATTTTGACTGACTGAGAGAACTGGAGTCATCAGTTGTCTTGCAAATAATCTAGGATACAATGCATAAGATGAAATATAAAAGCATTTCCATTCACACTGTGGTTATTTTTAATGGCACAAGTAAAGAACTTGGATAGCTCTGTGACAGGCTTTCTCACAGTAATTCAAAGTTGGTACTAGTCCTGTCTGCGTAAGATGATGGTTTGGGCATGAGGGGATAGGAATCGATTGCAGAAGGGGAGCTGATGCAAATTTGGCTCTGCTGTGCAAAGCAGCTTGTCTCTGTCCTCTCCAGTCCTGGAGAATTAGTGATATGCCTGGCAGCACAGGGGTGATGAGTCTAACAAATTCTCTCCTCATGGACATTAGCATTTGTCTTGCACTACTCTGCTGTATTGATTTTTAATTTATATTAATTTATTAGCCATAAGTAGCAAGAAGCTGAGTCTCCGGTGTCAATCCTGTCCCTTTCCTACTACAATATGTCATCCTGGTGTATTGCTAAACTTAAAATTACATTTTAATGAAGTCCTAAGTTTGTTAGTGTAAGTTAAGTCCTCCTTGCTAGCCAAGTGAGTAATGTATAGTTAGTTGGCTCTGGATTCTCAATTGATTTGGGAAATTAGCTGGGCCAGATTTGCTGTTGTGAGAATAAAAAGCCCTCTAACTTTCCTTCTAGTTATTTAGCACTTCAGATGCATTGCTAAAGAAATTAGCAGTACAGGCTTAATATACGGGGTTTTACTTTGTTTTAGAACAAAAGTCATTAGCAAGATAGCAGAAGGGTTTGTTCTGCCTGATCTTAAGGTTTCAGTATTAGGTGTCATGCTTTTTGGGAGACTGTTTCCAAGATGTAGCCCACATAAGCCTATGGCAGTCTAGGTAGTTAAGTGCTGGCTTTGGTGAAGAGGATGTAAAGCTTGGATCATCCAGTCAGTGTGACAAGTCTTTTTTCATCATGCAGTCTCCAACCCAGTAGTTTGGCATTGGTGACTGTGGTAGATTGCTTCCCATCCCTCCTCTTCAGGAGGAGGAATATAGAGAGCTGCAAGGTTCTCAAGCTGAAGGGGAAGAAATAACCATCTGAGCACAGCAGACACAGTTTGAAGAGCTAATTTAACCCCATACCTTTGGATACACCTAAGTACCTTGGTTTTGTAGTTGCCAGATCCTTTTGCAACTTCTACTTTTTTGCAGGGCAGCTGGGTAGCCTCACCTCAAGGCAGGTCAGCATTATCTCTTCTAGAGAATTCTAGCATGCTTTGACTTGTAGACCTCTTAACTTCTGAAATACTCTCTGCTGACTTTTCTGTAAATTGGAATGGTTTAGTTTGTCACATTAACAGGGTAAGATCACCTGGGATACAAATCTGTGTACCAAGTGGTGGTCGTGCTGGTGCCTGAGCTCACTTTGCTGAATGTGAGGTGTTTCCCTCTGTTCCCTGTAAGCTGCAACTGTTTCCCTTAAAGTCTGTGGGTGGGTTGGGTGGGAGGAAGGACGGAAAGGCCTGTGGTGATGAACTGTTCTAATAACAAATTTTCACTGTGCTTTAGAAACTTGATTGCTTAAGATCACAAATATTCTCCATTTAATGTGAGAAATGGTAGGTGGTGAGGGGAATAGACTAATGAATTCTCTGATTTTTGTGAGGGAGTAACAATTTGCTTGAATAGATGATGAAGTACCCAGATGATAGAGGGGGTTTTTTTGGTTGGATTTTGGGGCATGGAGAGGGGTGGGGGTGGTACTACTGGAAGTAAATAACACTGAAATGGCAACACTGTGAAGCTTTAAACTTTGACTTTTTATGACTGCTCCAGATGTGTTTTACAGCTATGGGGGATGGTGCCTCAGAAGGACCTGGAGTAAACACTCAAAAGAAAGAATGTTTCTCAGGTTCTGGAGAACTGCTGGATGCACACTGCTGCCTCCAGGGCCTGCTTTTTTAACTTGAGCTAGAGAGGTCCAAACCAGAAGCAATGGCTAGATCTTATCAAAAGTGGAACATTTATTGCTGTCCTTTTGATGTCTTATGCAGCAGCAGCACATGGCAGATGGTTTGGCTGCCTGAAAGGCTTCCTTTTTGCCTTGCTCTGCTTTGCCTGGCACAGGTGGTGGCTGGGGAAGGAAGAGCTGTGCACTTGCCATTTGCTTTTCCACCAGCTGAGGAGGCAGAGATTGCTGAGCTGAAGCCAGAGGTTGCTCTGTGTCTTTCATCCCCAAACTACTATGAGTAGTTTCCTTTCCCTGTGATCTAAAAGAAAAGAAAGAAATGACAAAACCGAACCAAAATAAATGTCAATTTAAAAAAAAGCCCCCAAGCACTGCCATGCAAGAAATCTTCAGAACTGGTAAAATTCATACCAGTAAATTAATATTGTATATATTCTCCCATGGATGTAAGTTGAGGTACAAAATTATGTTTTTTCTGTTTGGACAGCTGTAGTAATCTCTTCCACTCTCAGCAGCTCCTGCGTGAGGTTCTCCAGTCAGTGAGCCTGTGAGGGACCAGTGCTGTGGTAGCTGTGCAGGGATCTCCTTGCAGCTGATATTGGACAGAATCACTGATTTCCAACCATTCTCATGTGGCGCTTAATTTTAGGGCTTCACACCTGTGGAAACCGTAGCCATATGCACATAAGCAGCTCCAAGGTCACATAGATTGGTGCTTTGCAAGCATTTTGTGTTGCATTTGTGTTATATTTTGTGGTTAGGCTGCAGTGACTGTAACATGATGTGTGTCTTTCCAGGTTTTAGCCAGAGCACAGTTGATTTTGGTGCATGAGTTGAAATGTATTTCTCTGACTACAGCATGCCTCTTTCCCCCTGTCCCCACAGCAGCCACAGCAGTTTAGCAGCTGTTGTACAGTTATCATTTGGTTTGCAGGCAAATAGAGGACTCTGCTATGTACACATGCTGGTCCATCATTGAGCAGATTTTTTTCAGTGACTGTCCCCTTTCAGCTGAGGAATCTGTCTGTTTTCCACCTACATTGCTCAGTCTAATGACAGACATTCCCTCTTATTGCAATGGATGCTTCCTTAGATTAAGTTGGGTCTGGTAGTGGTCTTTCAAACAAGCTTGGAGGTGGGCAAATGGCAGGGTCTGGAGAAATAACTCTGGACTCCTCAGAGCCCTGGCATTTGCAATGGAGAAAAGTCTTGCAGTAATGAGTTTTAAAAATGTTTCCATAAAGAAGCAGTTTGAGAATTTAAAATTTAGAGGAGGAAGGGGAAAGTTGCAATTAGTGAAAAGAATATTAGTATACTTAGCAGGAGGTAAAAACCGTGGCAGCTATAATTAGAGGACTTTATTCTCTCCTTTTCTGTGAGTCATTCCATAAAGAATGGATTAAATGTATTTTTAAAATCCTTTTTACTTGTTAAAACTCAAATAGGAAAAGGAAAGGGAGTCACAGAAGAATGTATTAACAATGCAGAAAATGCAGACTCATAAAGATTACTGAATATTAACCTTGAAACAAGGCAGAAATTTGCTTTTTAAGTGGCTGGCATGTTGGTACAAATCTACTTTTCATCATTATATACGCTCTGATAAACAGTAAAGGTAGCCATGTAGTGAAGCATTGATAGATTTGTATCACATGGATTATATTCTCTTGGGGAAAAGTCCCTGAATTTTTGGAGTTATGTGTGGAGCAGAAGTGTCTGGTGTTCTCTTCCTATGCTCCATGCTGTGTATGAGCCACTTCAGTGTCTCAGAATTGGCCAAATGTGTAGCTGTGGTAACATGGCATAAGCCTGAGCAAATCATCTCTCTCCTTTACCAGCAGCTCTGACCAGCTTAGGACTTGCTAAAGGAAAGCTGGGAGACGCACCTGCACTTTCTGATAATGGATATCACTGTCCTTAATGATATTTACAATGTTTGAGATACCTGTGATGGAAGCCTTTTATAGGTATAGTGTGTGATTACATTTGCCTAAATAAGAGATGAATTTTCTCCTAAAAAACACTTCCACCTCTTATTTTCCGCTATATTTAGGAATTAACATATCCAAGTTGGGAACTTCTGCCTTGAGCTACTGAGGTCATTTTGGCCAGCTGAAGCTCCAGAAGAGCAGTTTGTCTCCAGATTTTAGGATAACAGAGTAATGAAGATTGCAAAGGGTATCTAGTCTAGCTCTTGCTGAGGTCATATCCAGTTAGATCTGCTCTCCTGAGGGCAATATCTAGTTGAGGCTTAAGTATCTCCAAGGGTGGAAGATCCAGAGGCCTGGGTGACCTGATCCAGTCTTTGACCAACCTTATGGTGAAAGAATTTTTGCTTGTACTTGGTTGGAATTTCTTGTATTGCAGTTTGTGTTCATTGCTTCCGTTACTGAACATCTCTGGGAAGATTCTGGCTCTGTCTTCTCTTCCTGCCCATTAGGTAGTCAAAGACAGCAGCTGAATGGAAGCTGTGGGCTATGACTCTCTCAGAGGCACTTCCACTATGCAAGAGCCCAGCAGGAAGGAGCAGGACATGCCAGTGGCAAGGCTGGTGCTGGGGGGTTGGAACAGCAAAGAGGGAATTTGGGCAGAGAGTAGAGGTGCAGAAGGTCATGTTCTTAGATTCAGCCCTGCAGGTCAAAGAAATGCACAATTCCTTGGATTTGTTGTTTCTCTGTGATTGTAATGAAATACATGCACTGTGCATATTTATGTTGCAAAAGAGTTATTTGTGCATGAAGATCATGGATGAGGAGAAAGGCATCTCCAAATGCTGACCTGGCTAAGTTACAGCTAGAGAACAAAATAGAATATGAAATCCTAAGTGACATCTCAGACTAATTTTGTTTTTATTCTGCTGCTAAATATGCATTTTTGCTATTTCATACAGTAGCTTCTTAGACATGTCCCCAAAACTTGAATTTTTGAATTGTTGTATTTAAATGCTTAAATTAAGTATATCATATATTGTTTAATTCCAAGATTTGCTCTTAAATACCATGGTAATTATTAAAGTCTACTTTTCAAAGTGTTAGCTTAAAGTAATATTGGTAAAAATTATACCAGAATATCAGCTATTTGGAGCAGAGTGTTCTTCTTCCTAGAGGTATCTACAATAATTACAATTAAGACAAATGTCCAAACACTTGCAAATAAATGTTTTAAGTAGAGTGAAATCACTGTGAGTAATTTTCAGATTTATGCTGCCTTGGCAACTGTTTTATTTTTACTATTTTGTAATGGTGGTGGTGGGTATTTAACAGTAGCAGGGCAACAGTAAATGCTGCCAACAACAAGAGAAGAAAATAATTTATCTGAACTTCTCAAAGATGTCCTGTTATGTATAATAAGTATGCAGAAAGCAGTTTCTCTAAAGTAGTTTTGTGCCTAAAATATGTCTGAAGCCATGGGCTAAGGGTCTCCAGGGCATTTCAGCACCCAATTCCACTGAACACTTCTGATGTTTTCCGGTGCTTTTAAGGGTTGATTTGTGACCTACTGCACCTGTATTACTCAGGCCAGTGTCTGGAGAGGCACAAGAGGATCAGAATGGGAATGCCATGGTATCTTTTGCAAAGCAGCAATTCCCTGATCCTGATTCCCACTGATTTCTGAATTTGTCAGCTTTTAGGGATCTTCACTTGTGATGAATCAAGATACTGTGATAAATGTGTCATGCCTCTTGGAGAGGTACAGTCTCTTGTTAGGTTGCCTCAGGCATGCTTCCCTCTAGTTTGGAACAAAAGAATTAGAATTCTATATACTTCTCTTGGAATCTTGCTGAACCCTAATCTACCTAGATGTTGTCATTTAAATGCAGACTGCAGAACAAGCTCAGAAGTACACTAAAATAAATCACAACTGAAGGCTGTGACTTTATTGAAATATTGGACAGTGAACCAGACCTGCTCCCTACCATCATCTTAAATTACTCAACCTAAATTGTGTGGAGGTTGTTAGCTGGAGCTGCAGTGTAATTCAAAGCAAAAGTACTGCTTGCTATATATGGTTTCACTTTGCTCTAGAGATCACTCAGCATATGTCTGAGATGATCCTGAAGAAAGTAGTGCTGACACATTTTAATGTACACTTTGTACTGTGTACAGGAAGAGAGAAGAGGTGTGGAAAAAAGAGGTCAGGAAACTGATTGCTCATATATATACACATATGTATGTATGTATATATATGTATGAGACCGCAGATTAAATAGGCTCACATCTTTGTGATCTCAGGCACACAGGCATTCGGACTGCAGAGTCCATTTCTTAATCTGAACAAAGAACCTCAGCAACAGTGCAGTTTTAATCTATAAAATGGTTTTGCACACAGGGTTTTTGTGGAACACCATGTCTGTGTGCTTGCAGGTCAAAAACCACTTCTTCAAATCTTGTCCTTGCAAAACCAGCCTGGAAGTCTGGTCTCTGAGAGTGATTTTGCGAAACTAGCTCTGAGATGCTGCACAAGTTTTTTTTCAGGGAGGAACACCAAGAAGCCATGTTGCTAATTCAGAAGTCTGCAGCTTGCACAAATGTTCTTCAGCTGCCATTTGGAAAGGCTGAAATTTTGCAATAAAAAATTAGTAGCAATAAGAAAGGTTTATTATCTTGTGTCAATATTATTACAATATTAACTTCACATGGATTCCAAGAACTCTGTGTTATATTTAGATTTGTGTCCTCTGACATATGCTTAACAGTTTTGGGATTTAATAATAAATTAAAATACAGATGGCACCCACTCTGCAACTAGATGGATTATCTCACTGTAAGATACTGGAACTGGAGAAGATAAAAGCAAAACCTGTTGTGTTTTATAATTATAGTATAATTTAATCTTATATAAATTTAAGGTTTTATATTGTATGTTCATATACAGATGCATTAAATCTCTAGCTCTTATTTAAGTAATCTTCAACTTTCTTAAAGTTGAATTTGGTTTAAGAATATGAATTCTTAAAGCTTAAGAATATGGTTAGATGAAAAATCAGTATGCTAAATATTTCAAATTGGAAGGATGAGAGAGAACTCCCCCAGTGTATCGACATCCTCCTCTTGCTCTGGTTAACCAAAAAAAGCCCCTCATTTTCCAAGTGTATTCATGTGCTCAAGGGTTTTAGATCTCAAAAATCTAATAGAATGCGGGAAAACTGCTTAAAAGTTTCCCTTTACAATCATCTTCATAGATGGCAAATAAAATCAACACATATATATTAATTAATATTAGTTACTAATAAAAAGGAGTAATAGAAAATAATCCTCTGTCTCTTCCTTCATCTATCCTCTCCTTTGAATACATGGAGGAAATTCCAGGTAGCTTTTCAAAGTTTTGATTAAAAATAATCAAAGTCTGAACTCAGCAGAGAGGTCTGTATAGCAGGGTAATTTTCCTGCATCTTCACAGAACAACAGCTTAATAAAGTAGTGCAGTATCCCCCTAAGAAGAGCATTTTCTTAAATGGTACATTAAATTAAACATTTTTACTCATTTTACTATATTTAGAATAATATTCACTGGAGAATACTGCTTACGAAATTATAAAAATATATGCTGTTACGTTGCAAAAAGTGAATCCCTCTATCCATCTCTTAAAGAACAGAATGTTACCATCTAGATCAGAATAAATTAAAGAAAAATGTTCACTGAAAATGTAAGGAAGTTTTTAGGTGGCTTGGAAAAAGACAGGCAGTTTTTTGTATAGCATTTATTTTGAATATCTCTCTCTTTCCCCATTTCCTATTCTCAAAATGGATTCTTCATATTGGCAAGGCCAATATCTGGGTTTTGGTGTTTGGTTTTTTTGTTTGTTTGTTTGTTTGTTTGTTTGAGTTGTTTTTGTTTTTGAAAGGGACAGTGATTTCTGAGTATTAAGAATCTTTTAAGACTCCCACGAGAGCAGGAGTTGTTCCCATCTCCAGTGGAGCTGCTTATCCTCTGGCAGTTTGTTTTCCTTTTGTAATGCTGTTTGCCTGGATTTTCCTTTTGTAATGCTGTTTGCCTGGATTTGCACTTGAAGCAGGAGAAAAGGCAAAGATCTGATCTGCTGCCACATGCACATTCGCCTGTAAGAAAACAACCTGATTCAAGACTGACAGTGGGGATTTAATAATGGGATGTTTTGGGATAGAAAACTGCTTTATATTTGATCTGTGTTCTTTATATTAGCTTGACCTATTTATGTGCACATCAGTAATAATTTCTCTTTAGAATTAAAAATAAAATTCTGTGTCTTGTTAGGAGCTTCCTCATATTGATAATCGAGTTTGGCTAATTAACAGGAGATATTGATTAGTATGCTCAGGATGGGGAGTTATAGTACACAGTTTGTAGTCTCCCTGACCACTTCTTCCCAAAGAGGGATTTGTGCAAGAAAACAAATGGTTATTGACCTTGTGGTCTGTAGCAGATGCAAGAAGTAAGGGAAATCACAGCAAAACTATATTTTCTTCTATTTGATCTTTTTCAGTAATTATTTATTTCCACCAGAGCTGAAGAGGAGCCATACAGTTTGGCAAGTAGGCTTATAGGTCATAGTTAGCAGCAAATTAAGTAGCAACTGTACTAATAAATTATGTCTGGGACTATTCATTGGCACCGAGACTGTTGTGAACAGTCCATGTCCGTAGAGATAAACCCTCTTTTCCTCTGACAGTGTGGAGATACCCAGAATGGATGAGTTTCCCAGCCATACCAACTCACCAATACAACTTGAAAGCTTTTGCAGTTAGCTTGCGACTGTTTTAGTAATTCAGCAATGTAGTTAAGAGAGTGAATGTTGAGCAGCTCCTTGTTGCTTCTTAACCTTTTTATTTTGGAAACACGTGTATTGCTTGCTTTACAGAAGTAATGGGGTATTCCTAAATGGAGATTTTCCATTACTCTGTGGCACATGAACCTGCATACCTTCTCCAGCTGTGAAGTGGTTGAGGGAAAACTTTCCTGCTCTCTGGAGTATTATTCAGTTTTCATCACCAGGTGTTTAAGTTCCTTCTCCCTTCAGGCTGAACATCTCCATGCCAAGTTGTCAGCCCTCTCGAGTGCCCACAGGTGTCCTGCTGGAATACAGACTCTCTCCTCTGGGGACAAAGAGGAGTGCTCTGACAAACTGATCAGAAAAAGGCAGATCCAAAGTGAAGCCTCCAAAAGAGCTTGCAGCATGTGTGTGCTGCCTAATAAAGCAGGATACATGTGAAACAAGACAATTTCCTTTCATGGTAGTCCTGGGCTGCAGCAATAGCACTGCACTCACAGGTGTGTGGCACCACCACTGTTACAGACTGGTTTAAAAAGAGCAAGGAAAACTAAATTTCTGTGCCTAAAACAGATCGAACCCAGAAAGGTTTGAAATATACCCAAAAATTGTGATTAAAACCAAACGAGACTAGATGTTGGTGCCAAAAATTTGATATATTTTATTAAAGAGGGAAAGGAAGAGAGAAAGAAAGAAAGAAAAAGAGAGGGAGGGAGAGGAAGGAAGGAAGGAAGGAAGGAAGGAAGGAAGGAAGGAAG
>VWYP01026685.1:0-19294 GCA_013400435.1 Pycnonotus jocosus | reverse complement strand
TCTTGGTGCTGAGAAGCGTTCCCCACGATAAAGTAAAGAATCCCATGGTTTAATACATGTTTTGGCCAGGTGGGAACGCCCACGTGCCTCCCTGGGGAGGGCAGGTTTGGCGCTGCCCCTTGCAGCACTGTGGATCTGTTGTATCGTGTTGCAATGCTCTGGTGCAGGGCCTGGGGACCCCTTTGGGGGCCCTTTGATGGGCCTTACGGTCCCTCTGTCCTTGATGTGGATGCAGCTTTTCCGAGGGTGAGGGAGCCCCACGGCTGTGCTGCTCTGCACAGCAGAGGGTGAGGCCTTTTCATCACCCAAAACNCTGCTCTGCACAGCAGAGGGTGAGCGTTTACTGCCTCTGACCAGAGGCCTTTTCATCACCCAAAATTCCTCTTCTTCCCTTCACCTTTTAGTGCAGGGTCTGTGCCAGCCTGGCAGCTGATAGCCCCGGGGCTGTGGCCTCCACCCCGAAGGTGCTAAGCTTGATACCTCTGTGAATGTAGTCTTCCCCCAGCCCAGACCTGAGTTACCTTCATAGTTCAGGGCCTCAGTCAGATGGCCTATTCAGGCGTGGTGGTCTTCTCTGCTGCTTTTATACAGCTTTGCTAGAACAAGCAGATGTCCTTAATGAAGATGTTTAAGTCATATATTGTAACATTCAGTCCCTGCCACACTCCCATGATAACTCTCATGACAAAGCCACACTCAGGTACTCTTTTTAATGCTGACTAACTCTTTATGTCTCACAAGGTCTTATTGCTCAGGGTGCTTCAAAAATTCACATTCCCACAAAACTAAGATGGGTTTATTTACAAGCAAGGAGGCCCATCCTTCTGGGGAAAGAAGGGTGGACCCAAAGTAAATGCTGTGCTGAAAGAAGGAAATCTGAGGTTGAGTCTCTCTCATATTTTGGGGGAAGTGTCTCTCAGCTTTTGTTCATCATCTGTAAATAGAGATTATTTCTGTTTTCTTATGTGCTATGTGCTTATGCTGTGTGCTTGTGGCAGCGTGCTCACAGTGTAAATATCTACAGACCCACTCTGGAGGGATTCTGTAGCTGTGGGACGCTAAAGGCACTGTAAGAATTATGAAAAATAATAACAGATATATGGAGATCTCTAGATGACAGGGATTTGGTGATTTTCTATTCCTTAGAATATATAGAGGAAAACTCTCTCTGAAGGAATAAGGATTATATTTATGTTTCATTCCTTCAGTGTGCAAGGAACCTTCTCTATTTTTAAGTAAGGAAGGAATTGATGCTAGATGTTAACCTATGACAAAATTGCTTGTAGCAGCAGGGGTCTAAACTCATATGAAATGGTGGGGGAATCCGTGCTTAGTCCAGCATGACTGTGATTTGTCTGTGTTTGTACATAGAATGTAATCACTGGCCTTCAGCTCTGCAGCAATGCAATCCTATAGAAATATGGTAATTGTATTGCCTCAAGAAGGAGATACCAGCTTTAAATGCATGCTATGAAATATTCAGCATGCCTTGCTACCACAGGGAGTTTGCAAGGCTTGCTGCTAACGCTGGGGTAACAGTGTCTGCTTTGATTTCACACTCAATATGGTTTGTGCCAGATGAGGATGCCACATGGACAGCTGATGTCTGTCAGCAGTGGCTTGGGGACCTAGAGTGCTGAGTAAAGGTAATTGAAAGAGTAATTAGATTCTAATTAGTAGCTGTTAAGGCATCTGCTTTCTCTAGCTTGTTTTTCCTTGCAGTATTGTGCAGTCTTCCTGTCTGACAACCCACAAACAGATTTAATAAATGCTCTGTGTTTCAGATGATGAAGCTTCACAGTTCCACGTTTTGTTGACTTTTTACAAACAAAAGTATTTTGAGTTTTGGCTGTGACACAAAAACCGCATAATGAACAGTGTCAGCCATGTGTACAGCAGAATGCACATTGATGGTACTAACACCTCTCACGTTGTGCTATTTTTTTAAATAGTCACAGGAATATGAAGGGGAAATGCAAACAGCTGCCCCAGCCTGCCTGTTTTCCTGGTGTCAAAGCTCACGGTGTGTATTCTGTGGCACAAGGTGCATGTGGTACTCTCTGCAGGCCTAGTTCTGTATTATCTCTCCAGCCCTTTTCTGACTTTTCTGCACATGCCATGGTACTAATTGTTCCTGTAAGACATTGGTTGGTTTCAAATATCTGTAGACTCAATGCAGGTGAAGAAACCACTTTGGGAGGTCAGATCCACAGTTACAGTATTACCTGGGCATGTTGTGTGCATACACTGCAAACTCCAATGCCTGAAGAAACGGGGGTTTTTTGTGCTTATATGTGAGAAATTTCTTATGTAAAACACATACTCTTCATAAAGCCATGAATATTTTTGTTTTCCAAATGTCTGAAACTGCTTGAGGTTCCTGCAACTTCCAGTGCTCACACTGATCAGGATTATCAGTCTATCTGCCTACTTTTCTGGCTGCAGATTAGGGGCATTAGGTTAGTACTAGTTAAACTAAGCCTGTGCCAAGAAGTGGTGTACCTACCCTTATGTTGTTTCTGGGGAGTACTTTAGGATGTTCTAGGGTCTGTCTTGTTGCCCTGGGCTCAGCTGGACTCCTCTGTGTGTGCGTGTGGGTGGATGGGTAGGTGGGTGGGTGTGCCTTCCCTGAGGCTGCACTGCAGTGATCCTCCACACCATTACTCTGGCTGGGCTCACCTAAGTTTAGTTGTCTGGTTATTTTGGTTCCCAGCAGAGTCCCAGCAGTGGAAATTCAAGTGTAGTTCATCTGATAGTATAAAAGGTGTCTCCTTTAGGATGTAATGAGGCAGTCCCTGACCTGTTGTTGCTGTTCTTGCCTAGCTCCCTGCTCTATGCAGGACTGTGAAGGATCCCATGGTGACTTGGCCCAGATGTGTGCTAGACATAACTCACACCTGAAGCAGTGAATCCCATCATTTGCTGTCTGGAGCTTTGAGATCTGTAGAGTAAACTTTTTAATCAACATCAAAGACGTGAGATCTTGTTTCTGGGCTCATCTGCTGACAACACAGAGTAAATGTGCCACTGGAAATGGAACCAGTCCTGTTTCCTCTTTAATCTGACTGATTCAATCTAATTTCTACCTGCATTCCAGAACCCTGTCGTTTCTGCCAATAGCCTTCAGCAATCTGAAAGGCAAGGTTAGACTGCCATCATCACAAACAGGAACTCTTTGATGTTCTAAGTAAATATGTTGTGCTGTTTATGTTTCACTAGTCTACTCTAAATAGAACTAATGTCTCTAATAGAGCAAGCTGTCCTGAAACTTTACTAAGCAGATATATTGCTTGGCAATTTGTGCAATCTCATACTCACAGATTTCCTAGTCACTCAGGATAGAAATTATCCAGGAATTAAGTACATATGGAACAAAACCTCTCATATGTAAAAAGGAGAGTAGGAATAATAAAATAATAATTTAACAACAAAACAAAACAAAACAAACCCCAAAACAAAACAGAAAACCAAAAAAACCCCCACCAACCAAACAAAAAAATCCAAAAACAAAACCAAAAAAACCCCAAGTATTTTTCTAAGCATTTTCAAGAGGATTGCAATGCCTTTCTTTCATGTGATAAGTACAAAATTTCTTTTTGGTTATTAGGAGACTTTTAAATTTCCCCTTCTAGTTCCATAAATACAGCCTTATCCTGTTGCCTTTTAGCTGCAGTGACAAAATAAATATTGTAGCTAAATGTATGGTTTGCCAAGAAATTGTTCTTGTGGGAGAAAACAGTTTTTAGAGTCCCTTGGGTCTCTTCCATTGCTTGGACAGCTTATCAATTCATATGCTCCTGTTGTTTATCAACTGCTTTTAAATCTCTGCAGGTCACATTCTTGTAATAATTTCAGCTTCAGCTACCCATAACCTGTAATATTTGGCTATGTTGGTATTCATAAAATAAACATGTCTGGGAATGTTCTCCAACACTGAGATGAACTAGCACAGAATAGCCCATGTCCAACTGTTAAAGTAGTTTAACCTCCAGAAAAAGGATGATTGCATCCAGTCTGCCTACAGAGAATAATCATGTTAGCAACTAACTTCTGGGAAATGCCTGTAAATTTTTGTGAAGGTGCTAGTTTGTCCAAGTGAAAATAATGCTTGCAACTTTCCTAATGGTAAAACATTCAGAAAATTGAATTCTATTGCCTGGAATTTTTTCTCGATGCTGTTTAATAATTGCCAGTAGACATACAACTTTTGTTACTGTCAGTTTTGTTGGGTTTTTTTTCAAACTAGAGCACTTTTTCTTTCCACTGGCAAGGTGGTATCTAGGTTTGGCCTGGATTTTGGTGTTTGGTTTTTTAAAACTCAGCTGTACATTGGATAGTGTTTTGGATGGTATTGTGAGAGCCTTTCCCAGCTTTCATCTGGGAGTATTTCTGTCTCTGGGTTGTTTTTTGTTTATTTTTGGTTTTGGTTTTTGTGTCTTTTTTTGTTTGTTCGTTTGTGGTGTTTGTTTATTTGCTTTGGGTTTTTTTGTTTGTTTTGGGAGTTTTTTGGGGGGGTGGATTTGTTTTTGGTTTTGTTTTGTTGGTCTTGTTTTGTTTTACTTGTTGTCTGATTTGTTGTTTGTTTCTTTTTTAAGGTCACTTTTAGCACTTCTGATTCAAAGTGGTGTAGATCAAACCAATATCACACCTCTTCATTATCTTCTCTTTACATATGATTTATGCTTATTGCTTTGAAAAGCATAAGATAACTTTCACTGTAGATTAAAACAATATATCAGAACTTAATTTCAAGCTCATGAAATTCTCAACTCTCTCAAAAATCTTACTACTTATTATTTTTATGCACTATAGGAATCCAGTGCCCTGATTTGTCCATTTCACATGTTCTCCATGTAAGAAGTAATTTAACTTTTTTTCTCAAGTTCAGTCTTTAAGTATGTAATTTTGGTCTTTTACTTCAAGATACAACTTTAAAATTGCCTTTTTTCTGTTTTGAATCTTTTCTATTCAGCTCTTGTGAATCCCCAACATGTACAGCTTCACTGTTTGCATTCTCTAGTCAGCATGATTTCAGCAAGGTTATTACAGCCCTGTTAGAATAAACATCAAAGATTTTCTTGCAGGGAGCAGCAAAACAAAGTATTGTTTCTGTCTTTGGGTGGCTTTTAAAGTCAGAATATTTGTGAATATTTTTCAGGATGGATATGCCAAATGCTTGGGAAAAGGAATAGTTTATTTTTAATTACTTCACTAAAGATCAAAGTAAGCATTTCCATCTTGCTTATATAAATTTTAAAAATCTTGAAACCAAAATTTCAATTAACAAATATCTGCTGTCCTCAGTAGATTTTCTTGGTTTACGTATAAAGTAGTAAGAGCCTAAGGCTCAGATTTTAAATGGTGTCTAGTTTCCAGTATATGATTCAACTCTACTGTGAGTCAGGAGCTGGAATACCTGTGAGTATACGGAGCTTTACCAGGATGAGTAAGAAAAAGCTCAAGCATCACTGCAGCATGAATATTTGTCACCGTTTGATGCCAGCAGGCAGCCAAGTCCCATCCAGGAAGTCACATGCTCCCTCCACAACTGGGGTGAGGATCACAGAATCACAGAATAAGCTGAGTTGGAAGGGACCACAAGGATCATTGAGTCCAGCTCCTGGCTATGCACAGGAGCTCCCCAGGAGTCACACCGTGTACCTGAGAGCATTGTGCAAATGCTTCTTTTACTCTGCCAGGCTTGGTGCTGTGACCACTTCCCTGGGCAGCCTGTTCCAGTGCCCAACCACCCTCTAATACCCAACCTGAACCTCCCCTGAGACAACTTCAGGCCATTTCCTTGAGTCCTGTCACTGGTCACCCCAGAAAAGAGATCAGTGTCTGTCCCTCCTCTTTCTCTCACAAAGAAGTTGCAAACTGTAATGAGGTCTCCTCTCAGTCTCCTCTAGGCTGAACAGACCAAGTGACCTCAGCTGCTCCTCATTCAGCTTCCCCTCATGGCTCTTCACTATCTTTATTGTCCTCCTTTGGACTCTCTGTAGTAGCTTAATGTCTATCTTATATTGTGTTAACCAAAACTACACACAGTATTTAAGGCGAGGCTAAAAGTGTGAGTTGAGATAAGGACAGATGAAGAGGTAAAGCTAAAGTTATGTCCAAAAGCAAAACAAAACAAGGAAATTATTTCCCACTTCCCATGGCACCTCAGATGTTCAGCCATCTCCAGGAAAGCAGGGCTCCATCATGTGTAACAGTGCCTTGGGCAGACAAACACACAACATCGTACATGGTGTGGGATATCCCTTTGGCCAGTCAGGGTCAGTTGTGCTGTCTGGGTCCTCTCTCAGACTGCTGCCCACCCCCAGCCTGCTCACTGCTCAGGGCAGCATGAGAAGCAGAAAACCTTAGCACACTGCAAGCACCACTCAGCCACAGCCAAAGCATTTGTGTGCTGTCAACACTGCTTTAGTCACAAATCCAAAGCACAACTCCAGACCAGCTGCTTTCCCATCCCACAAAAACACAGTAAAATATTTCTTAATATTCTGCATAGGCAATAGCATGAATGCTCATGATGTATTTTATATATTAGCAGTTATGCAGAACAAAGCTTGTTCGACTAAGTTTTTAGCTCTGCCTATTTATCAAGGCATTCTGGTGTTACAGTTTTCCCAATGCCATAATGTAATGGTCATCATCTAGGGAACAAATAAGGATGGAGAATATGACATTTTCTTTATGACATCTTCTTTTATTACCTCTTAGAATAATCTTTTGGAAGTCTGAAGCAAGGAGGCTTAAGAGAAAACCATGGTAGATTTAAGCAGGCAGGGGATTAGGCAGTGACAAATATATTTGTATCTGTGTAAGTCAAGCAAGATAGGAGAAAGATATGGACATATATGGACACTGGTCTGACTTTTGGAGTGAAGGTCTAAGTCAAAACACAAACTTTTTTTCATGTAGTGATTCAGAGAACCACTGTTTCTGTCAAACTTGGAATCAATGATTGATATATTTTTGCCTGGATATTTTCTGAGTAGTGATTTACAATTTTTTTTTTTTACTTTCAGACTGAGAACTTTTGGATCATTATGTAGTAAATTTAAACACATTTGCCTTCTCTTAATTAAAGGTCATGCATTTTTTTAGACTGGTACTTGGATGTCACAGAGTCAAAAACATTGTTCCACCTCATTGCCTCCTGGTGCCTCTGGAATCAGGGTATTGGTACAGACGTCTTTTTTATCTGATCACTCTGGTCCAGTTTCTTTAAACTACAGACCGTGCAACTTTTAAAAGCAGTTCCATTCCATAAGAAAACTTTCTAGGTTCTTATAGTAATTTCCCCCTGGTTTTTGGGAGAGTGATCAATTTAAGACACCAAGATAAACAGGAAACCCAAAAGCTTTTTTTCTCATCTTCTGTAGGAAGTCTTTAGGGGGTCTAAAATAGTAGTATGAGTTAAGAGTACTTTTAAGGTAATTTTGCTTTTACTCACAAGAACAAAAAATCTTTTCTTTCTCGACCTCCAGTGGGAACATGCTGACTTAGAGCTGTGTGGAGATTGGTTTTGTCCCATCTCAGTATGAAAGCCTGAGAGAACAGCAAGATGAGCACTGGGAAGGATTCCCATTGTGCAATTTCATTTACACAGAACTAAATTGACTAATCAGTGGAACAAGGTGCTTGACCTTAAACATATTGCAAGTATTTGCAAGATCAGAATCTAATGTAGATTTCTGGAATGCATTCTTTGATTAAAGAGTGGAAAACAACAAGTAAAACAAAAGAGTATCTGCCTCTTAAGTTTGCTTTTTTTTAAAAAAAATTCATGTCTCCACTGATTTATGTTTATGCAAGTATTTATGTTGCTGCATTTTCTTCTCTGCTGCATGAATAAATATGGGTAATGTTTAAACACTTTAGACCAACCATTGGCATCTTCCCTGACAGAATAACTGCATCTTTGAGAACAGTTTGTGCTGCTTATATATTCTGTGGAATTAAACCTTGAAGTTGTTTTCTAAATATCAATCTCCACAAAATAGACCTAAAAGGAGCAGAGAATTAGGACAGATATGAAACTGTCAATAAGAATTATGTTGTTGATTTTGTCATTTCCTCTGCATTTGCCATTGTTTCAAAACTTTAATGTACATTTCTTGTTACCTGAAACACATACAAAATTAAATTTATCAGTGTAAATGCTTCATAAGCAAAATTTCAAGGTTTGCTTTCCAAGTAGTTTCACAGTCCAGTGAGTTGCAGAACATTTACAGTGCACAGCTCTTAACATTCATACTGCAGAAATGTGATGAAGCAATATCTGGCTGACATTTGTATGAATTGTATTCCTATTCATTTTTCCAGGTCGAGGTACCTGCTGTCATCTCAAAGAAAAATGGGAAAATGGGAGCTGTGTAGTGAGAATAAGGTCTTCTTACCTTTGCAATCAAGCTCTTTCAGTGACTTGCAAAAATGACAAGCTGAAGGTCACTCTTTAGCAGTCCATGTAGGATGATAAAAATTGACAATAATTAGAACAATAATATTACAATTCGAGTGTAAAACTGAACTAAACATTGTTTTGCTTAATTGTTATATTTATCCTAACATGCCTGATGGAACATATGCAACACTAAATTAAATCTCACCTGGGATGAAATCTTCAGCTTAGTTTAGGATATCTCTTTAATTTTGTTCAGATAGGTTGCATGAGTGTCTCTAGCAGAGAAAAATCTTAGAAATACATCTCAAAGACAGTTCTTGTGCTGAGAGAGCTCAGACAGTTCAAAATACCAAGGAATCAAGGAAATAAGCTACATGACCTCCTAAGTTTCTTCCATCTTTACTGTCCAATTCTCTATTAATGATTAATAATTTCTTCAAGACACAAATTATTTTTGGACAAATAATTTTTCTTTCAGTTCTCCAAAAAGTCTTGTCATTTTTCTGTCTTAGAGAATAGAATTATTTAATTTATGATTTGCTCTTTTCTAAAACTATTGTCTGCTTTAATTTTTTCCAAAGGGTCCTATCTACTTTCTTTGTCAGGTTTTTCTCTTTTCCTTTATTGCAATTCATTTTGCATTGCCTATAGTGCTGCTGGCTGTATAAATCATGTGATGTTCCTGCCAGGAGAGAAGCTAGGGGGAAAATGGAAAAGGGCAGAAGTGAGAAGGTAGGTTTATGCAGGTATTTCTAAGAGCTTGTCTTCATATTTTTGCTAACAAAATAAATTACTTTTTCAGAAATAAAATATCCCACATACCATTAAAAATGAGCTCACTGACTCTATGGAAGAATATTTACTTCTTTGCCCAGCTGCTGGAGTTTGGCTACAATTGTTATGCAGATGCATACTTACAGTTTATGAGGTAGGACCAAGAGATTTGTCAAGGAAATTGGGGGAGCAGAATAAAACTAAATGCCAAGATGAATGTGTTTTGCTTTCCCATTCTTTAACCCATATGAATCATATTTCAAGATTGTTACAGCAAGGTTTATCTAAATCACCCCATTTTGACCTTGAGTTCTTTATACAGTCAAATAATCTTCTTGGAAAAGATTTTCATCTCTACTTCTTTAGTCCTTAAAGATGCATAAAATGAAACAATAAACAAAAAGCATAAAAGTGCCCCAGAAACTTTTGTTCCAGCTCCAAAGAGGTGAGGGAGATGTTTCCCCTAATGTAAGCACTGCAGAGGGCAATTTTGTATGTTGTCTTCCAGGTATCCCCTAGGAAGCCCTTGTGGGGAGGCAGGTGGCAGAGCACACCTCCCAGGGCTCTCTGCCTTATGGTTATACTTGCTGTGTCTGTTTGTAGGTAATTTAACTCCATGCCTGTGAGAGCTGAAATAGCAGCAGCTGTTCTAACTTTTCCACATGAACTGAGTGTGATCAAAAGTTATATTTGTCATCCCTAAACTAGTCTGGGGAATGCCAAGATTACAGTGCTAAATATTCATCCCACATATATATGTATATATATATATAGTTATGAGTACTGGAGAATATGAGTGTAAGCATTACATCTGGAGACTTGGATATTTGGATGCAAGGCAGATTAGGCTGGTTTTGGAGGGAATACGCAAGTGCATGATGTTATAACAATGCTTGCTAGAACAAGGGCCTCATTTCATTCCCAAAAAAGACCAGCACTCCCTCAGAATGACTCAGTGTTACTTCAGACACAAAAGGTACTGGTGAAGGTAAAATACTGTACACTTCTCTACAAAGTGAACAGCTGGCAGGGATGTAAGCATGTCTATGTATTTAATTTTGGCTCCTCTTCTGGATTGCATTTTGGAAAGATTTGCCTCTCTATTAACATTAAGAGAAGACCAGCCTCCTAGAGCAGGTAGTAAGTTCTGAGTTACCTAAAGCTGAGGAGTAGCAAGGCTCCCTCTCACTTGCATTGTCATTATCCATCAACCTGGCAAAAGGGCTGTAGGGCCCTTGGCACCACTGGGACTGTGCAGCAGCCTAAGTACCATGCAGTAATTTTCCTGCTGGCAGAACAAAACTCAACCACTGACAGCAGAATTTGAAGGTCTAGCGCAAAATAACTTTGGAGGGAAAAGCCAGGAGGTACTGAGTATCACTGGTCATCCAGGACAGCATGTCCTGGTCATCACCTCTCAGACAGGCACATATAGACTGCTGTTATGATGATCACCAAATCTTTGCATAGCTTATTCTGGAAACATTAGTGTTGAAATTGGCTTTTTGCCACAATGGACAAAGCAAGAGATGTGCCCCAAACCTACACAGAGATCTGCAGACCTGTTCTGCACCGGTGTGAGGCGTGCTCTAGGAGCACCCTGAGGCTGGGAAGCACCAGGTGACAGCATCAGTATCATTGAAACTGCTGCTCTAAGCAACTATAATCAGAAATAAAATAGGTCACTGTAAACCACAGAGAAACCGTAACCATTATTGCTCGAATTGCTGGGCATGTTTCTATTCACTGATTGCATTCTGCTTACAGAAATTCCCCTTGCAGCTGTTACTAGATAGGATCCTTTGCATCATGACACATATTGCTGTGTAAACTTAGTCTCTGGAAATGACTGCTGTGACTGTCTTAGCTGAGTGACTTGACAATGAAAATAGAAGAAAGCCAAAAACTCCATTAGCACAACAAAGGAAAATGCTCAGCAAATGCTGTTATACAACCGCACTCATGTATGCATATTATAACTCTCATAAATTATTCTTTATGTCAACTACTATAACAGAAATGATCCCAGCAACAAGAAAAGCTACACTTGCAGTAATTCTTGTAGAGTGTCTGGGAAATGGTATTTCCACAAAATCAATATTTTCCATCCTTATTTCCTTAATGTACATGAGAGTTTTTGCACTTTATCTGTGTTATACTCCAGGTACCAGAGATGCTATGGTAGTAAAAGTTAGTAGGACACTGATGGTGCCCCAGACAGTGTTCCTCTGTACTGCTGTGCATGTCTTGCACAGTGTATTCAAATGTGCAATGTGGTGGGCTCAACTGGGTTTGATTTTGCGTTATTTGTATGTAGGTACATTATTCAGTCTTTCAGACAAAACCAAAAATTGTCTGAGTAAATCAGAGGGGTTGGTTTCTCTATTTTCTTGCAGTACATGCAATTATAGACCAGTTTTACCATGTAGTTTTACCTGACCTACATAAGCCTAGAACTTCAGCAGTTCTTACTGTTTGCCCATGTTTTGTGGCCTCCAAAGGGAGTTCTGAGTTCCCTTTATATTCATCTTCTCTCAGTGAATATGCATAAAAAGTCATATATCAGAGTATTCCTTCAAATGTATACCTTCTCTTGTTTGGAGATTCAAGTGAACACAGTCTATAGCTGCGGGGGATAACCACTTTGTCACCAAGAAGTCTTCTGGCTTTAGAGCTTGTGGGCATCTGGTACAACTCTCTTTGGTTCTCCACATTTCAGACTGTGCAAGTATTGCCCTCCCCTCTCTGCCTTCCAATGTGCTACGTCTCAAATGTAGGTTGTACTCAAAACAAGGAGGTCCACAGCAGAGCAAAGATGCACCTACAGACTGTGGAGGACCCCACACCTCAGCATGTTGATTCCTGGAGGTGGCTGTAACCCTGGGGGAAGCCTATGCTGGAACAGGCTTCTGAGGACCCCTTGAGAGAGGAGCCCATGTGGAGCAGGTTTGCTGGAAGGACTTCTGATCTCACAGGACCCATTCTTGGAGCAGTTTGTTCTGGAAGGATTGCACCCCATGCAAAGGGACCCACATGGGGGCAGTTTGTGAAGAACTGTAGCCTATAGGAAGGGCTCACAGTGGAGATGTGTATGGAGGACTGTCTCCTATTGGAGAGACCTCCTACTGGAGCAGGGGAAAAAGTCCTCTTGCTATGGAGGAAGCAGTGGCAAAACCAAAATGTGGTGAAGTGACTGTAACACCCATTCCCTCTCTCCCTGCACTGTTGGCAGGGAGCAAGTAGAGAATTGGGAATAAAGTTTAGCCCAAGAAGGAGGGAAGGATGTGGCAGAGGTGCTTGTAAGATCTATTTTACTTCTCATTATCCTATTTTGATTAGTAATCCTGATTTTGATTAGTAATAAATTAGACCAATTTCTGTAAGTCAAGTGTGTTCTGCCCATGAGGCTAACTGGTGAATGATCTCTCCCTGTCCTTTTCTTGACTCATGAACCTTTTGTTGTGTATTCTCTTCCCTGTCCATCTGAGGAGGGGAGTGATCGAGTAGCTTGGTGGGCACCCAGCAATCCAGCAAGGGTCAAACCACCCCACAAACTAAAGCAACATGAACTACTGTGACGATTGAAACAACAAATAGTAGCAGTCAGCGTGCATCAGCCTCAAGCAAGAGTACCAACGAAACCACATTTAAATACGATTCCAGAAACAAACACCTTAAACTTCTTATTAACGTAGAAGGGAAAAATAACACAGAGCCAGCAGAAAATCAAGTAAGACTTAGACAGCAGGTCAGACAGCAGGGATACCATTGTTCAAGCAGTTGCAGAGAAACAGAGAGTGATGCCCCTCTCTGTTCAAAAAGTTTGATGTTTTCATCCACAAAGGTCAAATGGTTTTTGTTCCTTAATCACTGTACTGGGAAGTGTTGAAAATTTGCTGTAGAACTAAGGCAGTTTTGGTTTGGGTTTTTGATTTGTTTTGATTTTGGTTTGTTTTTCTCAGTGGAATTTTTGCTACAGCGGGAGTTGTGCAGCTGATTAAATAAAGTTTATATGTATTATCTCACAGAATGGCATATCTCTGGAGTAAAGGATAAATTGCAACAAAGATAATCTGTGACCTCCAAAAGCAAAAAAAAAGCTAATGTGTATTTCAGACAGTACCAATTGCATGTGAAATAGGAGCTTCACATTTCAGCTTGAATTCAGAATGTTCAGGTGACTTTTTGTCTGTGTTATCCCTCAAGATAAAATCAAAATATCTGGGTGTTTTTAATTTGGCAGAAGGTTGGAAATGTTTTGTAGTCCCAGCGGTAAGGATATTTTGGTGTAGGTAAAAGAAAAGAAGCTCATGTTGCTTGCTAAGCTCACCAGGAGAGCTTGGACTGTAGGGGGTTGGAACAGCTCACTGATGCCACTGAGCTGAGGCTGGTTTCCTCACAGATATTTGAAAATTTCCAGTGAAATGGAAACAAAAATTCCCTTCAAACTATTTTCTCAATTGTGGATCATGCCCATAGGAAATTGTTTTCCTGTTCTTTAGAAGAAGTTAAGAGCAATGTCAAAGCTGTAGACATTTTTATTGCTCTCTAAAGATTCCAGACTAATTTGGGATTTTTTTTTTTTTTTTTTTGGGGGGGGGGGGGGGGGGGCAGGCAGAGGGGTTATGTTAGTTGTAAGGATATATTTCCTGAATATAATTCATCCCATTATTCACAACCAGTTACCCTGTGACTGTGCAGCATGTTAGCATGCTGGGAATTGTGCAGGGTGTTTTATTGTCCCAGGGCAGTTCGGGCAGTAAGTGCTGAAGGCAGGCCTTGAGGCTAGGACAGCATCTACTGATGCAGAGGATTAGCTGTTCTTGCTTTGGAGATTTGACCAAAAAACGTTGCTTCTGGATGCCATGGTGGAAATCTTACATTGTCTTTTCAGATGTGTATTTTCTTGGAAAAGGCCTGTACACTCAAAGTCAGCTTCCACCTTCAGCAAAACTATTTTTTTCACTCAGTAGCTACCAATTTCCCATTATGCTTGCTTCCCTCTACTAGCTCAGAAAGTACTCTTCCTCAGATTTAGGTAGCTGTTAATCATCTATGAATTGCTCCAATCAACTCAATGAATGGCTTTGTTGCATGTGGTGCAGGACAAGAAGGCTGGAAATGTTGCTGTTTGTATCCCTGATTCCTTCTGATGCCTTCCTTTAGACACTGCACGAGAATGCCCTGGGTCAGTTGGTGAAGCTGTGGCTTCCCAGCACAGTTCTCCAGTGCCTCACTGAGAAGGGCTTCATCTCCTTCCATTCCTACCCTGAATGCATTTTAACGAATTTCCTGAGTCTCCTGCCCCTACTCTTGATCGGTAATACCTACAGTCAGTACTAAATGCTCTCAGAGAAGGCCAGAGTTGAGGATGGGTATTCTACCATGCCTTGGCCTAAAGTCACACTGTGTTGAGTCCAGAACTGTTGGGATTTTGAGAGAGATGGGACCACTGGGAGATGTCTTAAAACATGATTTATTGCTCTTCTTCTGCAGTCCCATGACGGGTGAGAACACCTTCACCACATACGCCAGGAGTTTGTGGCCAGTGGTCAGTCACAAGACCACAGGTTACAAGAGATTTTAAAGGTTTATTAGCCAATTATCTACTGCCACACGTATTGTTTTAGCTTTCACACCAATTAAACTGTATCACACGTCCTGCCACAATGCAGACAATTTTATCCAATCATATAGTGACACACAATCCTACAGAACTACACCCTAAAACTTCTTATTACCTTTATATCTACTTCTATATCTTAACTGTAAAGCTTTAAAACTTTCCACTACCTAACTTAATATGTCTCTGCTTAAACTACCAACCTACATTCTTGCTTATAGCCTCTAAAGCTGGAAGCTTTTTCCAAGGCCTCAAGTCAAACCCTGAATTCTCTGCTGTTTTGGGGCCTGCATGCATGAGGTTTTGAGAATTTTCTGTGCCCTGAATTCCCACACAGAACACTGGCTTTAGATCAAAGTGTTTGTGGGTGGCTTGTGCTGACTGGATCTGTTTGGGACCTGTTTGAGCTCTAGCTCTATGAGTCCAGATATGTAGTATTTTCTCTTTAATTGTTTGATTGGAAGTTTCAGAGAAGATGAGGGAATTCTGCTGAACAAGTTAAGGTCATTAGACCAAGAGCTGCTGACATCTTGAAGGAAGTTTGTTAAGTCATCCTAATACAGAGCCAGGGACTGGGCTAACAGATAAACCGTGATCTGATGCTTCAGCTTGGACCTAGAGACCTGCACAAACAGGGCACAAGCACACCATGTATGTGCCAGGCACCTTGTGGCACACAGCACTGGTAAAGTGAGCTGTTCTGTGCCTCATGGAAGCATTTCACATCAAGGCATGAATGATGTAGCACATGCTAAAAAGTGTAAAGGCCCACTCAGTCTGCAGCTTGCAAAGTTTATTTGCAGATCTATAGGGGAAATTCCATACCCCCCACTTTGCACAAGCAGATGAATATTTGCAGATGCATGATTGTCAGTATTGTAATTTTTTAAACATGGTTACACATCAGAAAATGCACCCATGGATGCTTAAGGTAGAGTTTGGGGCTGTACTAGTTCTAAAGATCAAAGAAGGAAACAACATATGATATTCGTTCCAACAGCACAGCCATTCTGGTACATGCAATGCATTTGAATTGCTGAGAATAGAAATGCACCCACAAAATGCTTTCAGGTAAAGAGCAACACTATACATTTTATTAATTAAATGGTGATATACCAAAGCAGAACATGGGGAAGAGATAAACAACACAAGGTTGCAGAGATTCTTCAGAATCAAAACAAGCAAAATCCTGAAAATAAGAAAGTAAGAGTCAGGAAGCACTAAATAGATTTCTCTGGAAAAAATGCATAGTCCCCATCACTAGAAAGTTTTTGAGAACAAGCTTAACAAACAACTGATAGAGTGGATGCTATCTGAAAACTATACTAATGTAATTGTTCCTGCTCTGGGCAGAGGAGGAGACTAGTCTAGATTACCTGTGAGAGTTCTACCAGCCCTGTTTTTCAAGCCTATAACTGTGCTTTCTTCACCACCCACCTTGTCAGCACTATAATCAAATCACGAGTTAAATTTATTGGTATAACTAACATCTGTGAACAAAGCTGGCTGGCTGTGTAACAGCACTTTGAATTGTTTTTGTTTAGCACAGATTTTTTTACCTATATGGACCCATGCACCTAGTAACTGGAAGAGATTTTAGGTTCTGCAGCCTAAGCAGAAAGAAGAGCAGACTTCCCTCCTTTTCCTATCTTGTGCTATATGTAGTCTGCTAAAATAATAATAATAATAATAATAATAATAATAATGAATAATCTGATATGGCATACCTCATACAGGTGACTTAATGTACCAGTCGGGGTCAAGGTGAGCCACTTTCTGCACAGTTTGGAATTGAATGAGACTAGGACAAAGGAGGGAAAGTCCAACACTGATATTGTTCTTTTTTTCTTCACATAAAGTGTTAATGTTATCAATGTAATCAGTTTAACTGTTGGTTTCCCAGCTGTTTTATATTATAGAGCATTGGTTCTGAAGTAAAACAAGCAAAACCAGTCATTGTATCACTTTTTATATATGCATTAATCATTCTCATTCAGCATAATAGCAATTTTATAATTACAAGTGCGTGGAAACGGATGTTTATATTGCAGCATGCATTTCTCTAGTGATAGAATGTCCAAGTTGTAAACCTGAGTCATGATTTCAAAATGAAATACACACTTAGTGAGCAGTACCTCAGATCAGCACACGATGGCAGGATGATGCCATTTTAGAGCAAATATCCTGAAGCACATTGTTGGTAGTCATAGAAACTAGTTTGAAATGTAGTCTTTAAGTATGTCTTGCAGAGGCAAATATTTTTCATTTTGCATTTGAGGTGCAGGTGATATTACCTTTTCTTTTTTTAGTTAGTCTTGAAATCAGCTACATCTTTCAGGTCTGACATTCTAATTTGATGGAGAAAAAGGCAGTTAAGAACATAATACATGGAGTTCTTGTCACAAACCCTTCAAAACATTAAATGGAAATCACTGAATATTTTGTTGTGATTGGTTTTTGTTTCTTTGTTTGGAGGTTTTGATTTTTGGGGGGTTGTTTGTTTGGTTTTTGTTTCTTGGGGTGTTTTTTCAGGTCCTTCGTTCCAGGAAGATTTATCCTCATTATATTGCAGCAGATCTTGCTTCTTCACATAAAACCAGACAGCCTGAGTTCTTTATCAGTGGAGTTGGGAATAGTAGTGAGAAGTATTTTTCATTTGCTCCTTCTGAAACTGTCTTGTGCATCCAAAACTGTTGAAATTATTATGTAGAGTGTTTGATGTTTCTGAGTATCCAGATAGTGGCAAATTACTTTCAGAAATGAGTTCTAGAAACAGTCCAAGAAGTTGATGAGAGTCTTTATATCATGATGTTTGGTTTTCTGATATTTGATTTTGTTGCATTCACACATCTATCTGACAGAAAAATAATCCAGATATTCTATTATGACAGCACAGAGTGAAGAAAGAACACCAGATAATTTTGCTTTGGGCCAAAACCAGTGACAGGTTTTTCAGTGGAACCCAAGTGTCCATCTGCATTTATTCTTGTAGAGAATGGTTCAGGACTGAGATGTCACTCCACAGAAACTGAAACCATTGGAAAAGATTCAGTGTCACAGGATTCATTCATCAACTCAAGAAAAAAAAGTTTTGAGCAAGCTTAAAAATATGTGACTGTGGTAAATTCAGACCCTTAATGATATGGAAACATCTTGTGATCTCAGATTGCTCCTAAGCACACACTTCTAATATTTTCATTTGAGATGACTGGAAAGCATTTAAGAGCTGCCCCTCATCACCTGCCACTGCTGATTCTGCTCTTTCAAAAACTTGAAAATATCTACATATCTCAGTACATTCAGAATGTTTTGGTTCACATTCAGTTTGAGAGGGGGAAAAAAGGAACATTCTGAGTGAAATTTTTAGTTATATCCTCCCCTCCATCTCCCTTTGCCCAGTTGCACTAGCCTTCACCAAGTAAGAGTATTACACCAAATATTTATACAGAGACAGATTATGTTTTCCCACACAGGCATGTTGACACTACTTTTAACAAACCCACACATTTTCTGAAGATTTTATTTTGAGATTAAAATGTTATGATTTTGAGTCTAACTCTAACAAAAGAAGAAAAGCAAATTAAAAAAAACCCCAGCCAGTGTGTACAGAATAGCTAGAGTGGAATGAAGCATCTTGCTTTTTTATGGAAATCTTCAATTCTGTGTGTTCAAAACAAGCTGTAACATCTTCACTGTAAAGTTGTTTTGAGGTTTTGTTTTGGAGTTTGCTATTACCATCATACATATGCATAAAACATTTTTGTTATTCAGATAGTAATTTGCATGAACACCAAGGCTTTATCTCAAAAGCTCATGAAGAAGGCTGTTCTTATGTTGGGTCAACTGGAAGTTTTTCTCCATTACTGTAGGGCTTTCCACTAATTAAATTCAAAGAATCTGTTTGACTGCTACTGCCTGTTATACTTCAGATAAGAAAAAAAAACAGCCTTTTTCTTATGAGAGTCAGTAAGAAATTGAGAAAGTGTTGGGTTTTGTTTCTTTGTTTTCTATATGTTTTAGCGGGGTTTTTTTTGTTACTTCTGTTCCACTTTCTGATTGCCTCTTTGGTTCTTCTAACTGAAGGAGAAGACCTAGAGTGGCCACTTTCTGACTTTAATTGTATTAGTATAGGAATACAATTGGAAAACTATCTGAAAACCAGGTCACGGTTGGTCCAGGCATTTGAAACTGATAGCAGCCAGGAATCCCTAAATGTCTGACAGTTCTGCATAAATCAGAGCTGATAAATGAGGACACAGCTTAGTAACAGCAGAGATGTTTTTATTCTATGCTGTTGTTACTATATATACACTAATGGTCCACTTTGTCTGACAAACATCTTCCATAAATCATAAGACTCCCCAAAAGGAGCTAAGCTAGACCTTATAAGACCAGGCAGCTACTCAGTTTAAGAAAAGGAGTAGCAGAAACCCTGTTCTTTAAGATATTTAATAATGTTCACTTTACCATCAGCAAATATCTTT
>VWYP01026684.1:40953-55900 GCA_013400435.1 Pycnonotus jocosus | reverse complement strand
TTCTATATGGGAACAGGCATCCTATACCATGGCCAACATGTACTTAATATAAACATCCTCTACAAAAAATTAACATACATTTAATACTTCACTTGCTACAAAAAGAAACAAAAAAGTGCCCAACATAATTTCTAAACACTTTTAACACAGTAGCACATAGAAAAAAATGAACTCGCCTGCAACACAGCCCCAACAGTCTTTTTATTTGGAATAAGCAAGTAAGTCTGTCTGGACCATCCAATTGCTTAACAAACTGAGAACTCTGTTTAATTAAATTCTGACACATCCATACCTGCAACAAGATATGCACAAGTTTACACTTTATAATGACAAGTTCTACAATTTATAGCAGCTCAGACAGTAATATTCCAACGCTCTCATAAATACCTTCGGAGGACTTACAAAACACAAACTCAGACTGAATCACATTCAGTTGAAAAAAAAAAAGTTGTTACTCATTATAAACTCCATGAGAACTAGTACTAAGCTTTCAAAGTTGAGACTGAGTTACACCATCTGGTAATTTTTTGTTTTTAAAAAGCTGTAATTCTTTAATAGCCATTATTAACAGCTACTATGAATCACATTTACTCATATATTTGTGAAGTTGGCAGTGACTTTGCAATTGATATGCCAGCAATATTGAACAGTGAGGAAAAAAATTTCACCCAAACACCTTGGGAATGACCATGGGGCTAAGTAGAAATACTGTCTAAAAATTAAAATCCTAATAGAAGTATGTTATTTTAAAAAACTTACTGTGAATAATACACATAGGATTTTTAAGGCTTCACTGTACATACTACGTATATGTGTGGGCACACGCACTTGTAAAATCTAATTTTAAGTTATTGTGACTAAATGAAAAACAGCAGAGTGCAGTGAAAAGTGCACTTTCAAGTGAAAGACTACTTTAAAAGTGCATGAAATGCAAGTACTACAGACCAAAGCATGCAACAATACTCACCAAACGCTTTGAATCCTCATTCTGTCTATAGAAAAAGAGTAACTGGCGAACTAAAAGAGTCAAATTCGCTCCATTAGCAGTGGAAAAGGTTCCTCCAGACTGGGCCAAATTAGCACAGCGATCAAATTCACTTCTTTGGATAGAGTACTTAAAAACAAAACATGCATCAATATATCAGTAATGGTTATAATTTAAAACAGAGACACAAAATTTCAGCTTCCCATCCAGCGAGGTTGCAAAGTAGTAAAACAGATACAACACATATTTGATAAGAGATCAAAATATACACAGTATTGTAGTTGAAGCCATAACTCATTCAGTAACTCTGAAAGTACAAATCTTATCATGCATTACCACATCAAACATTTTAGTCTAGTTTACTCAAATTAACAAATTTAAACAAAACTCATTCTTAGAAGAATCTACCCAACAGCAACTTAGAAGAGCTTTTTAACTCAAAACACCGCCTTACCCATACTGTAAAAAAAATTAAAAGCTCCACTGGCATGTAAATTTCTTAATACCTAATGTTTTTTATTCAATTTATCAGCTAAAAAAAACATTGCAGGATCCCACCCAGGTCCAGTCACATCCATGCCTTGCAGAATATTCATCTGTTTACTAAAATATTGAGTTTGAAATGAAAATGTCAAGAAGGAAAAAAAACCCTTCCACTTTCTCAAATACTCAAAATGATTTTTCAATAAAATTATTTATTACTAGAAAGTCTCATTTTCAGCAAAACTATTTAGCATCTTTCTAATTAAATAATCAGGTACTGACTTGATGTTTTCTGTCTCTGTACCCTCTTACAAACGACTGGATTATTATTGCATTTTTCAGCCTCCGTCTTTCTTCCTGTAAAACAAAGCAAGAAAAATGAAATCAACACCATAAGACTGACTCTTAATTTCTCCCATTTTATCAAATATATTTGTACTCAATATGGCCTTTTAAGGAAAATTAAGCGGTAAACATTAGTAAAATAAATGATTTTAGTGTTTGTACCCAATACACATACATGAGAGTGCTTTTTATGTTTTTAAATGCAAATTTACCACTAAATATTGCAAAAGACTCTTTAATACTCAGTAAGTATGTAATAATACAGAAATCAACATAAATATTTTATTACTTCTCATCACTTTACTGTTAATGCAGGACATTAACGGTTAAGACAAAGTCTTAATATTATGTTGAAAAGTGTTGAAGGATTCATCAAATTCAATGACATCATTCCTCTTTCTGCACAGAGCAGCAAACACTGACAACCCATTTATTTGTTTTCATTCAAATAATATAAAAGCATTATCATGCTGGCACATTTTAGATGTGGGGAAAACAATCAAAAAAATCAGTTATTTGGAGACAGTACCTCTGTCACAAGGCAAATTATGCTTAAGGCTCACTGCAAATGAGCAAAATAAAGACATTAATCAAAATTCTCAGTTTCTTTTCCAAAGCAGACATATCTAGTGAATCCTCATGACATCTTCCTGAGTAGGTGGAAAGAGTAGCAGAAATCACCTCTTTACAATGGCTGAGAGGAACTGAAAGGCAGCTTGCTTGAGATGCTACGGAAAGGGCTCTTGGAGGGTTCCCTGACAACATCCTGGGCATAACCCATTACAATAAATATCTATGGTAAGTGGCTACTGTAATTGTATTTCTAACAATGTCCATATGGTTTCTTAGGGAATAAAAGAGGAGAAATTAAGAGTTGTTCACGAACCTAGAACTATAAAGCAATGGCTGAAAGATAAATACAAGGATCAAGAAGTCCGCTTTTAAAAAGAAATTTTAACCTCATCAATCCTTAAACTACATTGAACCTGTAATTCTGAGGGTCACCAGGAAAAACAAAACACCAAAATGTTTTCAAAAATTTCATAAAAATAATTTTGGAAAGTTCATGTAAACTTTCAAGTCCCAAAACCTTGATTTCCAATTTACTGTCCTATAAAGACACAGCCAACTTAAAAGCATGACCTGAACTGACCAGAGAGAACACCAGACAAAATTGCTATTCAAGGCCTATTTTATTTTTCTTGGAAAACCCTGATTCTTAAAGCAACTTATCTGAATAAGCGGATTCTTGACGACTCTTACTGCCATTAAATCATGGATCAAAATAAAAACTTTGATAGATCAAAGGGTATTTCTCTCCCCAAAGTATTGACAGTAAAAGTGCAAACAGGAGAGAGTTTTGGAGAGGCAGTGTCTCTTCATAACCATAATGTAAGGCTCAACTAAAGCCCAGTAACTTCTCCTTCTCTCTAGGCACTGGTTTTATCTCAGAACACATAATTGTCAATTAGAGACTCCTAATTGCAAAGGTTTTAAGTCTGAGGTCACTGCTAAGATTCTGCTACAGGCGGTTTTTAAAAGCCATAGCTAATTTTATTCCCAGAGGAGTCGTTCATTTGTGAAAATGTGCTCCATGCCACAGCAAATCACTGTGTGCACATGTGTACCTCCACTGGGATGAGTGTATCCTATTGCAGAGGACACAGCCAAGCAACTGAATGGGTTTATGGACCACAAAGAACAATTTTTACACATGTTGCTAAGGACTCATTGATCATAAAGCTGATTCATACCATGGAATTCTGAACTAAACGGTGAAATTCTGGTACTTTCATACTCGAATTTAGTCCATAACTACACATTCGTGTTGGAGAGAAAAAAAAAAAGCAGTAACTGTCTACAGAAACTGAGGAGCCACTGCAGAACTTGTGCTTAATCTAACACGGGTCAAACACACCTTTAAAGGCAAAAGAGCTGTTTTGAGTTCTTCATTTCAGTGCCTATTCCTCCTTTGCATTACTCTAGACTGAATTTTCCAGAGCAGTAAGCTTCCATCACAAACCAGTATTAGGGTTGCTTAAAGCCACACACATCAGCTTCTCACTGCTCCTTGATTATCAGGTGATTTCAAAGCACTTGAACACTTTTCAAAGCATTCAAGAACTACTGTTCTGATTTTACCTTCACAGAACTGAGGCACACACTGGGGAACCAAAGTACTAAAGGTCAGCCAAGAAACCACAGCAGAACCAAGAGCAGAAGAAAGTTTGCTGAAATTAGCCCATAGCAGATGATGGAGAAGGTAGAATTTGCAATTTACTAGCCAAATCCCTATCTTTTCTCAACAAAGACTAGATCCAATAAACACCAAAATAAAAGGGAAAATTTCCTTTCACACTCAGCGCATGCTTATCCTCTTTTGAGATGAAAAGCACTTCTGAGAAACATCTTAAAGCACTCAAATTGTTTTGCCAATTAAAGCATACTTTAAGACTATACAGAACTTGCAAACTGAAAGAAAACATGATGAAATAAGTGCCACTGCAGCAGAAGTATTTTGCACTGTAAATGTAACACCAAGCAAATATCCAGTGGGCAGGGAAACGCTTACAGGCTACTTTACCTCTCGTTTTCTCCTTTCTTCCTGAGTACGATGAAGGAGAGAAGCCTTTTCTTCCTATAAGACACAAAAAAAGATACTACTGCATTTTCATTCAAATGTACTTCAATCGTGTTCAAAATATTCACTGCAGACTTCACTTGAGGGATTACTCAAAATTAATAATATGTAAAACATAGAGGAAAGTAGGTGTTAATTATTTTCTGAACTCACAAATACATGGCATGCCACCCTCCCAAAAGAACAGTGATGAAGGGAAGTTATGTCTCTATGAAAAGGGAGCAGTAAAGAGCAGCAAAGTGTACTGATCCCTGTTCGTGTTTGTGTTCTCAGCATCCCAACCACCCTGGCAAACATCACCCATTTACAAACGGCAGAGCTGGAGCACAATAAGGTCCCAGTCCCACCAGATCATACCAGAAGTCTGAGTGTTTCCCTTGCCTGGAGGGTACATAAATCCTCGGCCCAGGTGCTCACAGCAAGCTGTGGCACGTTCAGAGCAATCACATCCTGTTCCAAAGCTCCACGCTTTTGTCTAAATTGCAAAAAAGCATGAAGCTGTTATATTTACTTATCCTTTCTCTCAAAGCTTGTTCAAGAAAGATGTCAAGAGAGCCACAGCATAAATGGCAGGAATTTTTTCTTTTAAAATTTTGAACTCTTCACCCAAATTAAGGCTATGCATCAAAACTTTCAGGACAGTGATCTCACCAACAGAGAAAAAGACAAGAATACTTATGTATTCATGAGGCCTCAAAACCCAGGATTATTAAAACAGAAGAATCATACATTAGCTTTTAAACCACAATCTTATAGGAGTACTCATAGATTACAACACATAAACAAAGCTTTATTTGCAAGAGTCTCTTACTGGATGGTTCTGGGTAATTCCCAAGGAAATATACAAAATAATTCAATTTCAATGCACAGTATTCAGTTTCCACTGCAGACAACAGGAGATGAAAGCACCCTGGCACCCTCCCAAATCCAGTCTAAAATACACAGCAGACTTAAGGAAACTATATTCACTTTTTGACACTACAACACATACGACAACTTCATTTTTCTCCATATGCCCCTATCAGCCCAGAGACACTAAGAAATATAAAAACACTGAAGCTGAAAATGTACTGTATTTCAATACAGAAAAATCAATTTGAAGTTGGCAAACAAATGTTTATAAAATATTTAACTACAGCTAAAACAATGGTGCTGGAATACTCTCAACGTCTATCAGTAGATACAAAAAACGAGAGCAAAACTCTTCCACATTTCTTTTATGATGATACAGAGGAAGCAAAGTCACAATTCTCTTAGTTTTTTTAGGACAGAAAATATTCAGACCACCAAGAGAGTGAAAAAGAAAAAAAATCCCACAAGAAGGTTAACCATCTTTCCTCTAAAGACAGTATTTATGGGCAAAGACACCACTAACTACAGCTATTGCTCTCTAAAGACAGGGTTTGTTCCATGTGTTAAACACAGAAGAAGCAAATGTAAGGAAATCTATCATAAAGATGATGTATCTCCACTCAAGCAGTATAGAAAGGCACACACAAAGACAAAATAAGGTACTAAATTAATAACCAACAAATGGTTTAAAGTTTCAGGACTTTTTCTTCAACAGCTGATAGCAGATGCATTAAAGAAGTTGGTGAAATGTCCCAATTTAGAAGTGATCATTCTGCAGACAGCACCATGTAAAGTGCATTTCTGCTTAGAAACAAAGTTTTGTTAATTTGCCCTTACACTTCAGGCAGAATTCAAAGAAAAAGTGGAACAAAACACAGGAAAGGGGAAACAAATTGCTATGTGTGAATAGAGAAGAGATTGGTATGAAAAAACACAAGCAAAGACAGAAAATACAAATTATTAGTAGATAAAGGAAAATAAGTGGCCAGAGAGTTTATCAGAAACAAACAGTTTTAAGTAATTTGAAGAGGGAGGGCAGTGCATCTTTAGAGTATCACCAGCTTTTCAATGATGGGTCTCTTTGTAGCACTCTTTAATCCAATCCATTCTTAAACTAACAAAATTTAAGTTTTTAGTCAGCCACATAATTGCTCTGAGTACTTGTAAAAAACCCTGCCAACTTGTTAAAGTATAAATTAAATAAAATAGAAGAACTGTCCTAGGACAATAAAATAGTTAGGTAAGTATATCCCACCTTTTACGAATTATTATGCATAAAATAATACTGTTACTCATGTTCACAAGATACACACAGATCATAACTATGACTAAAGAACATTTAAATTCAATTATAGAAAAATATATCCCCTTAAAGGGTAAGTAAACCAAGCTGGAATACACTGTCTCTTCAGAAATTAAAAAGTAACCATGTATGTGCAAAAGAAAACAAATCTGCAGTAGGAAAGAGATGAAAAGAACCACGAAATAATCTTCCAATACAAAGGGCACTCTATCGAAATCATTTCTTGAAGAGAGGTAACTGCAGTCACCTTTGAAATCCTCCCTGAAATGGCCCTTGTCAACCAGCACTGTGAAAAGGGGTCAAACTCAGTGGCTGTTGCTCTGTAGCTGGTTGTGAATGACAACAGCGCTACTCAAGTGACACACGTTTGACAGCTCCCACCCAGAGTCTCCCCACGGCTGCCAGTGACAGGCACAGTTCCAGCACCTCTCCTGCTGCCGACAGACAGAGCTGCTCACAGTAGGAGATGGCCCAAGAGGAACTCGCAAAGATCACACCTGGCTCACTCCTACTCCCCACCTTGCCTTGATCCTGTGCTGGTCATGCCACCATCTTTCCTCACCCGCCAGACAGGCACACATCAGGTGCTGAGTCTTCCTTTCAGGGTAGGCAGGCAGATAAGGTAGGGGGAATGAAGCATGAGCTCGTCCTGACTCTGTTACCCCTAACTCAAACAGAGTGAAAAACCATTCCCTGAATCACAGTCCTGACTTTTTATGACGTGGTCTTCTTCCTTCAGGGCTTGCCCTCCCAAGTGCAGAACAGAGAATACACCGTCCTTGCGTTTTCAAGCAATGTAGGAGACATCTAGCAGTCCCTTTCCTGCCTGATGCTTTCTCCAACAGATAAAGACAATCAACCTTCTGCTCTAGCATGTGAGCTGCAGCACCATGAAAAGCCCCATTTGAGAAGTTCTCTGTGAGGCACAGCACAAAGAAACAAGAAAGCAGAGAAAGCGTATGTGACAGCAAAACACAGTGTGACACTACAGACGATGACTCAAAGGGTAAGACAGAAGGAGGAAAGAGGTGAAAACAGGGAAGCAGATGGAGGCCAGTAGACAGAAAGGAAAACGTGTGACTGCCACCAAAGAAATGTTGAGTAACATTTGAAATGTTATTTTGTGTATGAGGATAGCATGTACTTCCATGTACTGTGCTATTCATCACAGCAAAGTTCCTGGTGGCAGAACCGCTGTAAGGCAGCAGCTGAGAACAGCCCCATATCTGACAGTGAACGAGTCAATGTCAGTGCTTCAAAAACAGCAGCTCAATACATAATGAAAAAAAAACTGAATTCAAGTTGTTTTCTTATCCTCCTTTTGCTGAAGTACACTTTTGGCTGCAAAAGTATGTTTGCAGAACTTCTAGCTTTCACATATCCTAGACAAAGACTGAATAAGGTACACAAACATGGAAACTATTATTCTTTTCCTTCTGCATTTGTACATTTCATCTTGAGCAAAATAAACCTTCAGCCCCCTTGGCTCAAAATCCTGATTCAGAAAAACAAAATGTATACATAATTAAATTTTTTTTCAACACTTCTAATATTTGTTGACTCTTAAAATGTGAAACTGTACGCTCCTGGAAAGCTATATTAAATAAAGATATCTTATAGCAAATAAATTTAAAACCTAAATATGCTCAGATGCAAAGATGAAACTGAGTAATTATTTTCAGGTACTAGCTAAACACTGATTTTTAAAAAAATTAATAATAACTTACTGAAGCCAAAAAGTTAATATTATTACTAAATGTTTGATGCTGCTTTAGAAACGAAGAGGGTTTATTTTGGTTAGTAGCTGAGAATGCTTTGTATTTCATATTACAGGAGGTCATGCGAAGTACAAGTCATGACTTTTTATGAAATTTTCTTTAAAAAACAAACACTTAATCTTTCTAATTTTTGTGGACAATTATAAAAACTTGTATGGTTTTCATCTACAAAATCCAGGAACTTGAATCTTTTTTTCTTTCCTTAAAACAAGGAACACGACTTCACAGCTGAATTTAACTTGAACCACATAAAAATCAGTAACAACTCCCAAAACAAATGAAGTGACCTAAGCAATTTATAGAATAAAATTCCTTTCAACATAAGTATTCAGTAACTCCAGCAAATAAATGGAAAAATTTTAACATTTATTTTCACAGAACAAATATGGCCACTGGGAGATATCCCCCATCTTCTCAACAATGTTTCTATTTCCCAACATTATTTTAGACAATATGAACTCCAACTGGGTTTTTTTAATCCAAATAGTAAAAGAAATTTGCATTTTAAAAGGCTTACAATGTCTTGAACTGAACCTCAACAATTTAAATTCCATTGAACACGTCTGAGTATGTCCAGCAGCCTGAAATATTCTGCTTTTAACCAGTTTGTGATTCTTCTTAATAATGATGTAAATAGAGATATGATTATACACAGAGCAGACAATCTTGCAGAAGAAGGGAGTTTGAACTATGCCTAGGAGGAGGCATTTGGCACAGCAAAGCCTGGCCTCACTGAAGTCAATGTCACAGTGCTTGCCAGAAAACACCTCAGCCCTTCAGCTGACATTTACTCTGGGATGCTGGGAGGATCTGGAACCTCTTCCATCATGGTACCCACAAAACCACACATGGTGGAATGAGAATATGATTGGAGGCTTTGGAGGCCAACTGAAACGCAAGAAAGTTGCTTTTACATTTATGCTCAGTTTGTCCTATTATGACTTTTAAGATGTATATTGTACACAGAGCTGTAAGTGAGCAATTTCTAGTGCAAAGTGTCCCTGCCAATGACAGGGGGGTTGGAACTGGGTAATCTTGAGGGTCCCTTCCAAGCCCAACCATTCTATGACTCATCATTTTCTCAAGAACAAGCAGGAAAAATGTATCTATAAAAGCAGAATTTTTTTGGTTTGAATCTTAAAAAATAGCATGTAACTGAAAATAACAGCATAAACACTGCTGTCAGCTAACTACAACTTCATCTTTTGTAGCTTGCTTTCAAATGAGGAGAATTTCAAATGTTACAGAGAGAAAAAAATGCCTAAGAATCAAGGATGCATTCACTGTGTAGTCTCCTACTGACAGGCAGTCATTATTTTACAACATGATGGTCTCCTCATACTTCCATGCCACAGATCTGAAATTCCTAGGGTATTTCAAGACTTAGGCTGTGACACTGCAAGATTCTGGATATAACACAGCTGACTGAGAATAAGGTATGTACCTGCACAGAGAGCTATGTCATGTGCCTGATGGGACAAAGGCCTTAGGGGGCAAAGCATCACAATTCTTTCCCATCACTCAAAAATAAACACTCAATTTGTAATTCTAATCTAGAACTCCCATACTATAAATCCTTAGCATCATTTCACATCCATTGTGGCATGGTGTAGGGTCAAATAAGTTGTAATAAAATAGAAATTATTCCTTCGTAAAATTATTAACTATCTTCCTCAATCAGTAAGAGAAACAAAACTGTTCTTTAACTGTCCCCTCAATGCTTATATCCTACAGGCATCTACCACAACAACCAATCCCAACATGGGCAGATCTCTCCATACACTGGCAATTTTACAGCCTACTGTTTGTAAAATTTTAATTCCACAAGAAGTTATTTCATGTATAGAATATAGACAACAAAGAGCAAACAAGGTGCTTCTGGAGTTCTACCACTGCACTTCAGCTGAAAGCAGAGGGAAATATAAACAAGAATCTAATGTTTAATGTCATGCTACTAATTTAAGAAAGCAAATCAGTAACTACTAAATTAAAAGAGAAACAAACTTTGTAAATTGAAGATCTCTGATTAGTAAAAATGTCCATATTAAAAGACATTACTGAGACTTTTTAAAATACAGATGGAGTCATCAATATTTGCTGAGCAGTAAGTTTCTATGTCTTCCATTAAAAAAGCCAAAGATCAAAAAGAATCCCAAGTTCAATGAAGTTGGTTTCACTTTCACGACTGTGCTAACTCATCTGTATTACTAATTCTGAAAAAGCTGGGGGTTTTTAAAATCATCTCATAATGCATTATAATTTTAAAATACTCTATTTTAAACAGTCTTGAGATTTATAAAAGCATGGTTTAGATAGCTCAAGTGATACTGTACATTTGACTTAATATTCTTTTACCCATTTTTCCTGTTAGACTTCCAAGGTTTCCTTCATACATTTCACTATGTAATCAAAAATGTGGAGCCACAGAGCCCCTTGCAGGTCTCAGCATTAGCCTGGGGAGGCCCTGCACAGATGTACTAAAGCATTGCTACCTCAGATTCTCCTTAATACTACTGAAATTAATGAAATAACACTAGGCCTGACTGTTCCAAATCAGGCTGATGTGGTTAAACCAATTTTGTGCTGTGTTCAACCTCTCGCTAAAATCAGTGAAAGCTGCCAGCTGTCCCCAGAAGGCCTGGTGACACTGCACCTAGCAGAAATATGTTCACTGCACAGGACACAGGGGATGGGCTGGGAAGCAGCCAGGTGAAGACACCATCTGCTCCAGTCCCCTGCACAGTTGGGTTGGGTGAGGCCAATCTGAGCTGCATCCCAAGCCAACTCTTCATGCACAGCTCTGCATTTCCTGCCTAACGCACCACAGACTCTCTGCAGCCACAGTCTTCCAGGCAACAATTATTATCCTGTACAGAACATCCATGAGTAATTCAAGATGTTCCCATATTGAACTCCAATAACAGCATTCATTTTTGGAGGCTACTTTACTTAAGAAGCACAAAAATATGGTTTCCCAGTTACAATTAAACTAGATCTGAAAATTTTTGAAGAGGCTCGTACAGCAAAGAACCATATTTTAAAGGTGATGATAAATTACCACAAAAATAAATAAACCCCTCTAAAATTAGCTTATCACATTGTAAATAAAATCCTGTATCTATACCTCAAACACATACAACAGAGCAAACAGTCCAGATGAATCAGCAGATCCATGAAAGCAGATATGGAAGGAAAAGTCCAAGCAAAAGTCCAAGTCCAAGTGAAAAGTCCTGACAATACTACCGACATTTTTACACTTTTGTACAATGCATTATCATAATGCCACAATAATATTCTGAAAGGATCAGTCAAGGTAGTAATTTTGAGAACATTAATTTGCAGCCTGTGACTAGAGCAAAAGTAAGTGATGCTTGGTATGGGTGGACTGAAGCGCCTCTCAAGAGCATACACAATTCAGACCACAACACACACGAATGTAAGATGCAAACAGCGCAAAAACAGACGCGAAGCTCTCTGTTTCTGTCATTCAAAAATGCCACACAAGCTAGTGATGAGAAGGCACACTAGATTCAGTACTTAACTGCAACAATTATGTAAGTCCCAAATTTTACTTCTATCATTGTGCTTCTACTGATTGAACTCACTGAAGTCAGCCCCTTGTAAGGCCTAAGGGAACACTACAGACACACGTGGCAGTGCCAGACAGGTGTCAACACATGAGCCACGACCAACACACTGTTTGCAGCTGCAGTTCCATCAGCAAAACCACCCTGCTGGTAGTGCTGCTGACCACTACTTTGGTGTAGCTGTACTCACATCAGGCTCCACTGGCATCTTCAGCACTGACTGGCTCCTCAAACAGGTGTAGCCGTGTCCGTACAGGGAGGTTTTGTCATTGTTCTGCAGTGATGCAACCACGTTTGGGAAACTTCCCCAAACTGAGTACAGAGTTATTCTTAGCACTAAGCAGCCTGCATGGCCCCAGTGTTTCTGAATTGTGCCTTCTTCCATCAAAAAAATAGATAGCACAAAGTATGCAACTAGCTACCAAAAGCATAGCAAAAGTACAGCGTTGGATCTTTCTAAAATTATGCACCATTTGGGAGGGCAAGGGCATTTGTTTAAAATTTGAGGTTTTCTTGTATGTGTACCAAAAGCTGAAAGGAAATCATTTACAATTCAGCTTTTTGTAAAAATGAAGCCAATACATATGAGAAACCTGATCCTGAGGAGCCTATGATGTGAAATAATGAGAAACTCACATGATGCCTAATTCAGGCTCACCTAAAAACAGAGACTAAAGTCCAAAGATAAAAGCAGATATATTTAATGAAGGGCCTTCAGGTATTTTAAGGGCAGACAAAGCCTCCCCAAGGGGCTACACCCAAAATGGAGAACAGTCACAAGTTTTTCAGACAGATGTAAGTTTGGTCTATTTACATATCAGTCATCAATCCTCCAATTACAGCTTCCGGTAATGAAGTTGTATTCCCCCAGTTTGCTCCCTCCCACAAATCACTTTTGTTTATACCTTTCCGGGCCTGAGACTGTAGGGTATCCTTGGATAACAGGCCCAGAAGGATTGTTTTGTCTAACCAAAATGTGAAGAAAGTTAACTACACTTCATATGGAGTTTAGAGTTATGCACTAATGCAGTATAGGATTTGAAAAGTATAAAAGCTAAAATCTTAAGGCATCACATGGAACCCACATAAACTACTTCCCACAGCAATCTCTGTTGCAGTATGTTTTCAGAGAAGTTCAGGTAAACAGTACGTAGAAGTAGTTTTTAGTACTGTTTAGATAAATTCTTTCATTAGTACTGTACAGAGCTTCTGAAAATAAGCAGCTATTTCAAGGATACTCTAGGATGTCTATGCAAGCACGATGCCCAAAGCTGCGTGTAACTGATTTGCACTGATGCAGCACAAGCACTGCAGTGAACCAATGTGAAATCATGAAATCTGTGCACCAGTCAGTATCAATCTCATCATGAACCACAACCTCTACTGCACAGAGTGAAGGTTATGCATCAATTTCAGTTTCCAGTCCTTTACATGCCCTTGGAAATTTATGCCTGCATAACATTAATAAATTTGTCCTGTATAATTAAAATAGACATAACTCTGATACATTTTCATGAGTTGCTAAGTGTAAAAGAAGATGTTATGACAGTAGTTTACTTCTGTAGGAGGCAACATGTTCAGCAAGAAACACTATGAGCAAGTCAGGGTCAAAAGTTGCAAAGTACCTGAAGTGTACAGCTGAGGAGCAGGGCATGTTCTGCCAACTCCTACTTAAGCTGGGAGTATTTATGGCATTTTGACTCATGTAATGCCAGTTTATGTGGCCTAACAAACAGAAATGTCTTAAGATAAAGAGAAGATGAATCAGAGGAAAAGCTGCATAATCTAAATAAAGTTTGAATACACTCTCTTCATATTAAGTCATTATGCCAAAATACAAACTTCATTGTGATTTTAATATCACATACTGCGGCATTTTTGTTCATTTCCTCACTGTACTGCCAAACCTTAAACATTTCCAAGAATCAAACTTGCTTTTATTGCGTATTAATAAAAATACCGGACTTATTTTTTTACTCAATTAAAATTCAAAAATACTAATGGAAACGCTCATTAGTTTCCCACACAGTCATCTCCAATGACAACGGGGAGACTCAGTATTTTCACAGTGAATTAAAGTGACCCCTACAGATCAGGCCACTTCTAAAAACACTTTGTCCTTTCTGTCGTTCTTCCCAAGTCCCGTGCCCTTCCGTACTCGACTAAACATTTGCTTACCCTGTCCAGTCAGAGAGAACTGAATAAATCATTCTGCTTCTTTCCCATCAATAAACACAAGGAGATCAAATAGTCTGGTACAGCTGACAATTAACTGCTACTCACGCCGCGCACGACAAATCGACTGAACCTAAACTTGACAGAGACCAACCCGGCAGCCCCGGCTCACGTGGATGAACCTCCCCCAGCAATTCGGGTTGTGTGAGGCTGTGTGTGTCCCACATCCCTCCGGCGAGGCAGGTCCACGCCAGACATTCCCTCCGGAGGGAAATGACAGCAGGTCTCCGAGTGCTTTCCCCCGGGGAGACCTGGAGAGCGACTGCTCGGGAGCCACCGGCCACGACACCCGGGATCGATCGATCGCCTGCGGGGGGGACGAGCCAAGGAGACATTTCCTCGCTTCCCACAATTCTTACTACACTACAAGCCTGGGATGGTGTGGCCTGATTATACAAAAAATAATAATAACAGAGAGGCAGGAAGATCAGAGATAAACGCATCATCAGGAGGGGAGGGTTTTTCCCCTCTGTTAAACCTTAGTCATCGCTGCTCCCATTTCTGAAGGCCCGACGGTAAAAGCACCGATAACAGGGCGGGGGGCGGCGGAACCGACACAGGCACGGGCGGGCGCCGCTCCTTACCTTCCTGCTCGCTCCTCCGAGGGACACCTTGGGCCTTGTTTTGAAATCGCCTTCAAAGCTGAACATGTTTACAGCTTATCCCATGGGGAGCGGGGCCCGGCCGGCCGGCAGGGCGAGCGGAGGGGCCGCACGAACCCCCCGGGCTGGCGCCCCG
>VWYP01026684.1:2320-40450 GCA_013400435.1 Pycnonotus jocosus | reverse complement strand
GGGCAGCCCATTACGGTGTTTAATCACCCTTTTCTGTGAAAAAAAAAAATATTCCTATTACCTGAACATCCCCTGGTGTAGGTTGAGGCCAGTTCCTCTCCTGTGCTGAGAGAAGAGACCGACCCCTGCCTGGCTATATTTTCCTTTCAGGGAGTTGTAGGGACAGATAAGGTCATCCCTGAGCCTCCTCCAAGAACATATGGAGATGTGATGGACATGGCCCCATTGCAAAGACTTCCTGATCGGGGTGAGGACTGAACACTGAACACACCAATACAGGCTGCTGTGTCGCCATGACAATTCACACAGCCATGAAAATAAACTCGAGAAAGTCCAGGGTAGAGGTGGGTTCAGGGATGGAACCTCAGCTGATGAGGAGTGGAAAGAGAAAAAGGCTGTAATGTAAAAGCAGCAGGCCCAAATGATGAAACTACACCTGAGGCTGCTTTACATTTCTTAGCCTGTTCTCCATTTTTTCAGTGTGGTGACTGCATCCCTCCAGATACAGAGGTGGCACAGACAACAATAACAAAAAGCAGTTACTCAGTCTGCAGCTCAAGGTGATAAACATCGGTGGCCAAATCCAGCTTTCATCCCCTTCAGTGGAAGTTTGATTTCACAAGCTCTAGCTCGTGAATTCTCACATCAGCATATCACAACAAACAGATGGCAAGCACCCATCAGGGAGGATGTATGTGCTTTGCAGCTGTTCATACCAAGAGCACAATGCTCTTTAACTGTTGTCAAGTTGACTGGCAAATTAAAAAGTTGTTCAGATTTCATTGGATTTGGATGATCCAGAAGAGTCTAATTTTTAAAATTTCAGACTTGTCATAAGGGAATGAGTGCTTGGCAAGAGTAAGCATTACCCTGGCATTTCCCCAGATAACATTGTCTCTGTATAAGCAAGCCTGGCCTCCTTAAATACTGTTTACAAATGCAGATGGGGTTTAGGGTATTGTGAAATACCACGTCAGATGTTTGTTCATAGTTTCAACACATTGCATTGCTGATGAAATATCCCACCATTCTGTATTGAAATAAGTAGTAAGTTTTTTTCCAAACATGACAAGATTCTTTTCAATTTGCCTTTGGCCTTGATAAACTTTGTTAAGTCTCGTGCAAAAAAGTACTAGTCTAGGTGTCCCTAGCAATAAATTAATTAATTAATTTTCATTAGCACAGAATAAACCTGTTAGGCCATGAGTGTTTGCTATCTTTATCAGTAGCAAAGACAACTTAGGAATGCAATCCCTCCTCATGTAAGAAGTCAAAGAAACATGCTACTACAGAGATCAGACCTTCTGTGAAGCAGGGTTTTCACTGATACACATTTGAGATGTTCCAGCTTCAGTGTCAGAAGGACACAAGATCTTCTGCTGCCCCTGGCTGTTACTTTCTGCAGAAGTGGTTGGTAAATGACACAGGCCCAACTGATGAGTGTCTGAGAAGTCTTGGTAATTTCTGGTGTTCCCAGCACACGAAGGACATCAACCTGTTGGACTGAGTCCAGAGGAGGCCACCAAGATGACTAGAGGAATGGAGCATCTCTCCTATGAGGAAAAGTTGGAAGAACTGGGATTGTTCAGCCTGGAGAAAATGCTTTGGCGTGACCTCATTGTGGCGTTGCAGTACCTGAAGGGAGCCTGCAAGAAAGATGGAAAGAAAGTTTTTACAATGGAAGGTAGTGACAGGACAAGGGGAAATGGCTTTAAACCAAAAAAGAGTAGGTTCAGATTAGATATTAGAAAGAAATTTTTTACTGTGAGGGTGGTGAGCACTGGCACCAGTGAGGTTGGCCAGAGAAGTTGCAGATGCCCCATCACTGGAAGAGTTCAAGTACAGTCTGGATGGGACCCCAAGCAACCTGGTCTAGTGGGAGGTGTCCCTATCCGTGTCAGGGGGGTTGGAAATAGATGATTTTTAAGGTCTCTTCCAACCCAAACCATTCTGTGATTCTACTATTTGCATGTGCCCCTCAAGGCCATCACTGGTTTAATAGTCTCATGGAGCAGCAAGAACAGGTTGTTCCATGAAGGAAGAGAAGTGGATGCCCCCAGCACAGGCCATGCCCTCCCAGCTCAGAACATAATTCTACAGGATCCAGAGAGAGAGGACAGAGCCTGGCAGTGGTTACATAGGATCCACTGACAGTCCCAGGTAGGGTGAGTGGACGAATCCTGACAGGCCAGACAGTGCTATGGTGTAGGTGCACAGTTCATCCAGGAGGAAGGGCTGGAGACAGGTACACTTGAGCTTAGATGAACTCATGAGCAGTGGGGTGAGTGAGGGGGGACCCAGATGAAGCTGTTCACGGCAACCCAGGGCCCTGACAAACACATACTCAGGGATGTAGGAATACTGCTCTTGTATATATGCTGTGTTTAACCCACCTGCCTCACCTCCTGCAATTTTTCCAACCTTTCTCATCTCTTTATTACACATTCCACAAGACTTTCTGTGTTCCCCTGGTCAGTTCTCTGCCCTGTGATTATACCTTTTTGCCTCTGCATGCATGTGTACACACTACTCCCAGGCACAGGAGGCTTGGACCAGTTGTTTATCAGATGCAGTCTATTAAAAAGATATCATTTCTCAACATTTTCTTCACTCCCTGAAATCAAGTTTCCCAAGTGTGTGCAAATACCATATTTTTCTTGTAAATCCATGCCATAGAAATTAAAACAGCAACACAAAAATAGTCACAGTTGTAGAAAATACATCAATCCACATTACAGAGAAACTTATCTGTAGTGTCTCCACGGCTTGCTTCTAGGGTACCAAGGGAAAGGAAAAATCTGTGGTGCCTATATGGCTGTTGTAAAAACTTCCTTTTTCACTGTGAGTGGCTCAGAGCAAAGCCATCTTCTAAAAGTCTCCTGTTGACACTTCCGAATGTCTCTTGTTGAGCAGAAGAAAAAGAGGAATTAAGATTTGGTGGGTAGCAATAATAACAAGAAAAATCATTACTTCCCAACAGTGATGAAGGTCTTGAGTTGTTGTGCTGGGTGCCAAGGATAGCATTACTGAGGTGACTTATGAACTTCTAAAATTATGAGCTCCTGGTACTTTAATGTAAGTAGCAGCCCACTCTGCCTCTGTCAGAGAGAGTTTTTAATTTTTGTTCTGCGTATTAAAACAAATCAATGGCACTTAAATTTTAGAAGGAAAATAAATATTACACATCTTTTACCCTTCCAATGAGTGCTGTTTTATTTCTACAATCTTTTTTCTATTCTCAGACTATCCCTAAACAATTTAAGTTCTGATGCATTGTCCTTCTGGCCTCATTCTGTATATACATTCCTGATTTAGACAGGGTAAACAATCAAAACTGTATTTGGCAACTGCTCAGTTCTGTAGGATATGATGGCCAAATTGTCACCACCTTACCATTACTTTCCATTCCCTATGCAATTATAATAAAGTGTCCTAAACTTTTTTGCTGACTTGCTGAACTCAGATGAAAATCTAAGATGCACTGACAGCGCCTCATTATGTGCTACATTATTTCCCAAGGTACAGAAAGATTTTTTTACAAGAGTGCATAAAAAATGAATAGTAAATAAGTTAGAAATGCTTTAATTTACAGGAGATGAGGCTTGAGATTAGTCCAAGTGCTATGATAGGCCAATATCTGATTTTTAGTAATGCTTTTAGTAAGGTTTGCTACCATATGGACTGACGGTGGGAGGTAATTTTTTTTTTTTTTTAATTTATTTACTCCCGGTAAAACACTGAAAATTAAATCTACTCTATCAGAGAAGATACTGGCAAGACTGTAATGTAAAAAGCACTTCACTTAAGCACTTCCTTTAGTTAAACCTGAATGCCAATAGACACTGCCAAGGAATGAAGACATTTTATTTAAAATTACACTGGCAAGAAACCATCAAATTATCCTTAACATTTTCATTAAATTGAGATACAGATATAGTTAGGGTAGTAAATCTTTTCAATACAAGGAGTTTATTCCTGAGCCAAGGCCAGATTCAGCAGTAATTGTAGGAACTATTAAGACCTAAAGGCTCATCTACATTACCAAAACAACTGTTCAAGGCTTTGGCCCAGTTCTGAGAAATGGACAGGCTCCATCCTGTACTACGGAGCAAATCACATCAGCAAACTACAGTGATGTGTTTGGATTCCAGTCTGGGGCCATCATTCCATGTTTTGTTGGCTTGTTTCAGTGAGACTTTGGGGGTTTCCATCAGAAACCTACAAATATCTATTGGTTGTCCTCTGTCCCTGCTCTTAAGGATGTAAAAAAGTAAAACAAGAGGTACCTTTCTCAGTATTGACACCTAATGCCTCTAAAGGCATGTTGAGCTGAAGATATGAGGATCCTAATGTCCACAGTTTCTAAGATGAAATAGTTATTAGCCTATGGTCTCGGCTCCTTTATAACATTTACATAGCAAAATTTCACCCCCAGAGGTGCCTACATTTCATTCACATCTCCTGATGGAGCAAGATCATTTCTTTTCAGAATCTAGTCTTCTGAGGAGCACTGGGGGTAAGGGCTTATTATAGTTTTAGAGCTATAGTTGTGAGACATTATTATGTCATTTGGCAAATGTTAGTTAACCATAAATCTTGTTTTGTTTTCTGGGGTTTCAAAATATAAACATATTTAATTCAAATACTATTGCTGCAAAGATGTTCAGCTGAATAGTAAAGATTAGGATCATCTTTTCAAGTCTGCCTAAAACCTGAACTATTTATTTTATTAGGAACTATTTATTTTATTATTATTATTTTATTTTATTTATAGAGCATTCAGGATTCTTACATGTTATTGAAACTCCAATTTTAAAGAATAATTACACTCAAGTGAACACAAACATAACTTCATATTTACCTTACTATCTTTGGCTCACCTTTGATACACCTGGAAGCTTTACCCAAACGTAAGCATTATAACAATTGGCATTCCAAGCAATTCCAATATGTTGATTTTATCTTGAGAGAAACATGTGTGCTATGGGTGAGTATACATCTAGTTGTTGTTAAAACATGTTCCATTTAATTTCCTGTTTAAATTGGTTGGAGTATTTTCACCCTCCCTTGGTGCCTATGTAAACAAGAGCCTTGTCGAAGTCAAATCTTTCATGTGGTTTGAGAAAAAACAGACCAGATTATTTCTTTAAATTAGGTCACCTGAGCTTCCCTGTGATCCAGAAAAGCAGATACACACATGCATACTTACATGTGCATGTATTGATACAAGGATTTATGGATGTATTTTCATGCAGGAATTCACAAAAGAATTTAAAGAGGTCCTTCATAACAAATTACTCATAATTACAAATGTTAACAATCTTGAATGTCTGAAGAAGAACCCAGTACACCCCAATCTCTGTTCATTAAGTATGAACACTCAGATGGGTTGCTTGTTGCACAAGGCCTGGGTGCCTGTAACAGTGAAAAAAAAAGTGAAAATACCTGTCAGTACCATGTCCACTCAGAAAGTAAATTTCCCCTGACCAGTTCTTATGAGGTGGAAGTGGCCTTCTTCTGTAAGCAGCTTGAAATTAAAGGCAGCCAGTAAATTTATATTCTGAAGACTCATTCAAAAAGTATTTAAGGGACACAAATTATGATCTCACAGAAAATAATTACAAGAAAGCAAAAAAAACCCACAAAAAACCCAAAAAAACCCCAACAACAACAACAACAACAACAAAACCCACCCAAAAAAACAAAACAAAAAAACCAAACCTCCACAGAAATCAGTTTAGATAGCTAAGGGGAACCAATAGTATTGTGATATTTAAAATTATTCTGGAGAATTTACTACAGCTAGCCATGGAATCCTGAAGAATTGTTCTAATTTACATCTGTGTCTCATCCAAGTTATTCAGATTAATTTTCTGCATGGTGTACTTTAGTTCTGTATTAGCTGTATAGTTTCTTCTGTAATTTTAGATTTTGCATGGCCCAGATCCATCCATTTAGGTTTGCCATTGATAAAAATGAGCATGGGTACACCTGAATTCAGTAGGGGTTAACACAGTTTATGCTGCCTTAGAATAAAGTTCCTGAATATTACTCCTACTTACTCTTATATTTCTTCATAAGTGACATCAGTGTAATCTAATTTTAGCTGTCTAAATATTAGGCAGCTGGTCTGACCTCTTCATCTAGACTTCTCTACACAGACAGTCACTTCCTTCCTCTTCTGAACTCCTCCCTTATAAGGGATTCGGGTTGCTGGATGTGCTGATTGACTGAAAGTTCATTATGAGATTGGGCACTTGCCATGTGCAAGGCTGAAGTTAGCTGGAGTCAGTTCACTTTCCATGCAACTGAAAACAAGCCAGTAAAGAAAATAAGGAAATAAAGAAAATAAAACAATAAAGAAAAAAATTATCCTTTATCCTTAAAGTAAGAGCAATGATGATTAGGCACTTCTAAACAAATTTTAAGACCTAAATGACAAATGAGCAATAAAATTATTCAGGATTATTATTAGTGTCACAGAAGGATGTTGAGAAAAGTGTCAGAGACCGCTGAAAAATTCCCATTTTACCAATTCTAAAGACTGTAGTTAGCATCTATTCAAGAAAAAGACACAGAAATGACATTTTTCTTTTGATCTCTTTTGGATTTTCAGAGTGCCATTAGGAAGAGATGAAGGTGCCACAGGATTTGGGAGACATATAGTTTAAATGTCAAGCACTTTCACTAGCGTGCTGTGTAATCATGACCAGGTAAGCCAGCTGGAAAACCCCTGTGCATAGAAGGGCCCTGGCTGCACCAGGGCAAGAAGTTGAACATGAGTGGCCAGTGTGCCCTTGCAGCAAAGAAAACCAGCTGTGTAGCAGATTGTATTAACTAGAGCATAGCCAGCGGCTTGATGGAGCTTCTCTCTCTGCACTCTTTGCACTCTTCTCTCTGAGAGTGCATCTGGAGAGCTGCATGCAATTCTGGGCTCCTCAGGACAAGAAAGATTTTGAAATACTGAAGGAATTCACCAGAGGACCAACAACACAATGACAGGCTGGACTGTGTAATACAAGGTGAGACTGAAAGGATTTGGTTTGTTCAGCCTTGAGACAAGAAGCTGAAGAAAAAACCTCCCTGCATTTTATTACCATCTAGTCAGAGTGGGTAGTGAAGGTGGAACTAAACTCATCTTGACGATGCAAGTTGCAATAGACAGAAGTTGCAACAAGGGAAATTAGATTATTTTGAGCTAGGTGTATTTCACGCTGCTGGTGGTGAAACACTCTGGATGAGACCCAGAGAAACCTGCATCCGTGGGGACATTCAAACCTACACTGCACAATGTGCTGAGCAATGGGTTGTCCTGCTTTGTCCACAGGTGACTCAGTTCACCAAACTAATGGCTGTGGTGTGGTTGTTTATATCTCATCTGCTTGCTGTGGGTTCCTTTTGGGATCACTGTTGTGACTCTTCCAGTGCCAACCTCACGATGAGACTCACTGGTCTGTGGTCAGGATTATTGCTCTGTTGCTGAGATCTTTCTGATAACACAGGGGTGTCTCCTCTAAGCCACAACTTGGTCACATCAGTCCCACACTCTTCAGCTCTCTTTCACATTTGCAAAGCAGAGAAACTCCTACCTTGGTACTTTTTTTGAGGAATACTTTTGTTAATATTTGACTCTCACTCAGAGACTATGGTGTTGGCTGCTGTGTGTGGAAAGAGATGAAAGAAATAAAGTCTTCCTGATGATGACAGCACAGTGGCTTCCTCCTCCCTTAGGCAATGCCTACAATAATTTTAAATCAGCCTTTTATCTTCGAATGTATTTCAGAGCCACTTCAGAGTGAGAAGAGCTTCTTAACATATGAACTTTCAGATGGGTGGGTTGATGAAAATATGGAGCTTTCCTTTAAACAATTCGAGACCATTTTACTAATCAATTTTTGTCAGGTGCCTAGAAACATTTTTCATTATCAGATTCCAAATTGTCTTAAACAGCACAAACTAATGAACTTTTATCAGTCCAGTTTGGGGCACTCTGAAACATCTCTGCTCAAATTACATAAATCACAAACCTTAATTAACAAAGACTGGCATGGCTGCAAAAGCAATGAATTAGTTTGTACGCTATCAGAGAGATCACAAACCTACAGTAGTTACAATTAATGGATTTAATTTTAAATGCTAGGGCTCCAGCATGAAAGTGCCTGTGTAGTCCATCCTGGCATTCTTATTACACTTTAATTATAATTGATGTATCTGGGAAAGATGTTAGCAGTGTACATTTTAACACAGGTGCTGGTCTCCTTTAAGAACTCATAGTCCTTGCTTGAAATAGTCAATGATACGCAACAAGATTTTGATGAAATCCAAATTTATTAGGGTTATTAAAAGTTATTAATTATTTGGCACTGTAAAGATGTAATCTGGTACTATTTTTTAATAGACAGCTTTATATATTTAAGTTTCAGAGTTGAGGTTTATTTTTAGTTTAAAACATTTCTGTCCTCCTTGGCCCCCTCCTGTCATTCTTGTTCCTTGCAGATTTTTTCCCTTCTTAGGCTAAGCTCTTATCTTCCAAGCAGGTATTTCCAGCTATTTTTCCTGGGTTTTTTCCAGCCTCCAGAGAGGTCTTCACTACTCCACTATCACCATTGCTGTATGAAGCAGCTCCCAGGAATGAAGTCTGTCAAGTCTAAAAGATAAAGTCAGTGAACATCAGCAGAAGATAAACCCATCTTCTGTAAATTGTATCAATCCGCTGCCATTGTTTGAGGTGTCAAGCTTGAACTGAACATAACTGGCCTCAAATTATACATTTTCCAAGGGTAATCCTCTGCTTCCCTCTGTCCCACATGCAGCCCAGCAAGCAGGGGTGACACCAGGCACAGGTGAAGTCACAATCTGAGAGCTGTGCTCCCACTGCACCCCTGCCTGTGCCATCTGCAGAACAGGAGCAGCAGCTCCTGCCTCTGCAGGGCCGAAAAGGTGGCAGCAACAAGAAAGCAGGTGGACAGTCCCAAAAGCAGACATCATTGCTTCCACCCACATCTCCCCTGAGGCACAATGGCAAGGACAACTCAGCTGGGATCTGCACCCCACTCTCCCTCCCAGCTTGGTCCTTCCACCTTCTCTAGGTTGTCTGGGCCACACTCCCAGCCCTTAATTCCAGGGTACTCTTGTCCAATTCATCAAATCTCCCTGTGAGACACTACCCTTTTCCTGCAGGATGAGTTTAAAAGAAAAAAATGTTCTCCAATTGACTGGAGACATCTAATTAGAGCATAAACCTTATGATAACTTGTCCTTCTCTTATTGCCTCAACTCCTGGGCTTATTAGACTATGGGAAAACTCCATCAGTCAGTTAAAGAGGAAAATTAATTTTTTGATTACAGAGACTGGAAATGGCAAGTAAGTGAGTCCTGAAGGCTCATAAAAAACAAAAGGCAATTAAAACTAATCCCATATGGAATTTGTCATTGATTTTGCAAAAGGTTTGTCATTGACTTTATTGTAGTCAGAATTTTCCTGATTCCTTTTTGAAATATATTTTTAAGGATGTGTCCTGATTATTGGGATCTCATTCACAATTTTTGAATATTTTGGCTTGGCAATATAGTATTTTATGGAACTCTGTAACAGAATTACAACACTTGCTAGATCTTGTGTATCATGCATCTCTGGAACACAAACTTGTAATTTGAAAAATAAATTCTTTGAATCAAATAATGGATATCAGATCTACAAAACTAAATTTTATAGTAATTAAATACTTCCATCAGTTCAATTTTCTATGCTTACCAATTAGTCTCTACAGCATTTGAGATCAATAACAGCAAAGTAAGGGATGGTGGAGAATAAAAGTGAAATATTTTTTTACTGAGAAATGGAAAACTTGCCTACAAGCTGTGCTTGTCTTGCACTATCTGATACCCTAGTCTTAAGAAGGGAAATATTTTGGCCAGATAAGAATGCTCATTTGGTCACTTGCAGAATACAGGACATGGAATTTGGTTCATTTGCCTCTGCAGTGATCCATACACTTTGGATCTAGGACTTGAAAAGGCATCCTGCACCATGCACTCTGGTCCTCTGCTACCACACATTCCTTACGTATTGTCCTTTGCAAAAATTTACGGAGCTCCATTCTGGGAATGCTTAGACTGTTTGAAGCAGAGACTGATGTGTTTCCCCTTCTGGAGTTTGGCCATTCCCTGTTTGAGCCCATTTATCCTTGTGTACTATCCTCCAACAGCAGAATCCTGTTGCTGCATGCTTATAAATGCTCTGTGGGTGAAAAAGTAATGTCCTCTGCTTTAAGTTTTTTTTTTTTTACTTGAGTGTTTATTGGGTGTCCCTCAGTCGTTATGTCTTTCCCATTTTCCTGACTAATCCCATTGGAAAATGCAGAATCTGGCTGGTATGGAGCCTAAAACCACTTTCCTAACTTGCAGCCCAGCTCTGTTCATGGACAGTATATGTCCATTTATTCTTGCAACAGCACTGGCTTCTGTCTTATCTGTTTGAATGTTGATAGACAAAATCTCCTTTCTGCCCTGTTTTTCTAGGCTGAGCAAGCCTTGCTCTGCTGACTTAGGTGAGGTTGCCAGAAACAGGCTGAGTCACTCCATCAGCTTCTTGCCATTAAAAGGGATGATCCCTGATTTTCTTTTCCTCCTTCTCTTCCTCCTCTTCTCTCTCCTATCCATGTGTATATTTCCTGTGCAACTGGTTCTGGCTCTTGTCTGACCATTCAATGTAGGTGATTAAATCAGTATAAATAAGATAGGTGATTAAATCAATAAAATAACCCAGCTGAAAATACAGAGAGTTTTCTGCTGATTTAGGGAGCAGGATCGGTTTGACAGGCAGTCAAAACTGGGCTCATTCACTGGGCCACCACTAGAAACCACTGTGTCTTCTTGTAAGATCAGCTCCCCACTCCCAGCATCATCTCATTAACCCTTCTTCACACTTTTTGTCAGGATATTTGGCCAGGGCTGGATGACAAGTTGCAGAGCAGGTCTCCCTCAAATTAAAACTTTCCTTGTGTTCTTTGAAGTACTTCTGTGAATGAATTTCCATTCACTTTTCTCATCACTGCATAACACTGTTGCCTCCTAATAGTTCTGGTATTCACTGGCATATCCTAATTTCCCTTTTCCTTGGACATTCTCAGCTGCTGAGTTCAATTTACAGCAGAAGACCCTCTGATGGCTCCCCTAAAGCAGGACACTTTTGCACAATGAAATTTGGAGCCAGATTTTGATTACAGCACTTTTAGTTATTCAGTACTTTCTTTGTCCCGGATATTCAGATTCCTTTCAATATGAACAGTGTCTCTCAACTTTTTTACTTTTGGCAAATTCCTGGTATGTGTGTCACGGTCATTGAAAGAAAAATTGTACAAGACGAGCTCCAGGCTGGACAGGCACTAGAGAACATCTCTGGTGACCCCTCAGTTTAGACAATTTCTGCTTGACTGAAGTGATTACAGTAATCTTAAGGAAAATGTAATGTTGCAAAGAAGACAGATTATGTCAGATAACTTGAGCTTGATTTTTTTCCTCACCATCCAAAATACCGTGAAGCCTAAACAAGAGGGAAAGTTAAAAAAAAAAAAAAGTATATATATAAAAAAAGTAAAAATATACAGGTTAAGTGCAATCAATTACTGTACTGCTCTAGGTATTTTCATTTGTTTGTGCAAACCTTTTTTTAAATTGGGTTTGGTTCCAGGGTAGATTGCCTTTGGAAAACTTCCTGGAAAAAGTATATTTAAAATTTAACTTTCAGTGAATAGAAGGTCATGAATTTGTCTCAAAAGGAGATTGGCCCATGCATCTGATCTCCTTATTGCTTAGAGTTGGTGTTAATAATTTTCATGTGAGTATGCTATTTATTGTTATTTATTTGGCAGCCAGCTAAATCCCATGCCTCCACTTGTTTTATTCTTAAGTTACAATGGCATGGTGTGTTTAATATGGTTGGGAGTCACCAGGTATGACACCACAGATAATTACTTACCTGACTATAGCGATAGAATAATGAGATCTTGAATATTAGCTAGTTGTTAGCTGTAATTAAGTTATTTTTAGAAACTGCCATGATGATTTTTCTCCCTGACTATGCACCAAACTGACATAATTCCTAGGTAAGTCTCCTGCCTTCAGGAGCCACAGAAGCAAACAAAACACCCTGGGATGGAAGAAATTATACAGCCTTGATATGCATTTGTTGGCCCTGCACTGTACACTATCTATCTAGCATGCAAAACTGACAAGGGAACCAGATTTTATGGATATGCTTAACTTTTGAACTCAAGAAAAACTCTTTATTTCAGACTGTTCCTGCTCAAATGACAGTTTTGCAGAGCAGTCTTACACTGTACTTGATATGCTACAGCAATGTGTCACTGCTGATTGCTAATTTACTAAATAAAGTAACTCTGGCAACAATTTTCCAAGGCATGACATCTTCTGTAGATTCTATTTTGATTTTAAGAACATTAATCTCAAGAACTCCAATAACAAGGCCTGATGGAGAGTAACATTTTCCATAGCATAACTCTGATCTGTAGGAAAAGAAAATAGCTGAGTGACTACAAAAGAAGTATAATTATATTCAAAGAGCAATTATTGCTGTACTTGCATTAACCTTGCAAGTCTCCTGCCTACAATGCCTATATAATGTATTTTACCTGGCATTTAATAATGAAATATGATGAACAGATGGCTGTAGCAAAGGGTGATCAGGAAATGCTCACCGATGACCAGCACTGCTACAATGTGCAGGATCAAATGCTGCAACATGGAAACAAAGTGACACTGTCATATACAAGGGACAGGTAAGGAAAAACAAGGCAAGAGGGAGAAATGTCTAGAATTCAAGTTGTTTTGATCGTGATAGATCATCTAGAGGCTTTCTGAAATCGGTGTGTCATTGTTTTTCAATGAAGAAAAAGCATCAGAAAAGCCCTGATTATTGGTGTCCAATAATGGTCCAATAACCAAGTGACAAATATTTTTGGAATTAAAAGAAAATAGACAGGTGGCTGGTATTTACAGCAAAGCTAAGTGATTTCATCACTGAAATGTAGTTTCTAGCCATAGTCAAATCCACACACAGAAACTTTTAATTTAGAGGGATAATGTCTCGAACTCAAGTTGATTAGGCCACTGGGATAAAGAGGCCAAAGTAGTCCAGTCCACACTCAGTGCTTACACAGTCACAAGGTAATGTGAGCCCAGACCAACTCTGTTCAGCCAGGACCTTCTTACAAACCCTCTAGGAGTCCAAAAGAAAAAGTGCTTTCATGTTCACTAGGAATGAAGTTACTCAACAGATTGACTTTTATGAGTGCCATAAAATATAAAACTTGTTTTTGCTGGACAAATGAATAAATGCAGAACAATATGGACACAATTTGAATGTTAGTTCACAGAATAACTCAAGCAAAGATAACTAAAAAAATCCTACATCAAAATAAACTCTGTTGACTCTGTAGTGATGACATTACTAAGATAAAATTAATTCAAGGCCGTTATGAACACTGATCCCCTCCTAGTATCAGACCATAGCTGGCAAATGATGCAATTTTTCATCATCCAAGAGAAGTACAATGTTTGTATTCAATATTTAACATTAAAACTGGATTCATTAATTTAGCTATTCAAATTTAATTCATTTCCAGGTAATAGTCTACTTGTGCTGAAAAAAACTTCAAAGTCTTTTCATATAATTTGTCTTGTACAATTGATTTCTAGAACAAGATTATAAATGAGGTTTTCAAGGCAGCATTTAATGTGAAACCACGAAGATATTTCTCCATTGACAGTTGAGTTGAGATATACCCTTAAAACAGGAATTTTTTTTATTTTTGTGATACAGGAAGCTGCAGTTGACTACAGTAAGTTTGCTGAAAATTTACAAATGCATTTGTCTAGCAGCTTGTATCATACAAGAAAATCAAAATTTTCTTCTGGGAGTTTCATTATTTTTCTTTTTATTATCAGATTATTTTGTCTATAAAAACAACAACAAAAAAATTTTAAAAGGACGGTTTGGTCATGTTTACCCTGCACTGAAGTATCCATATGAAAAGGACTGTTAAAGGTACAAAAATACATTTCAGAGATTTACTACTGTGAAATCTGGCTACTGGACTGTAGCAAAACAAAGACTGACAGTACATTCCATTTGTGTGAATCTGCTAATATAGCATCTCTAATTCCATGGATTTATTATTCCTTTTTAATTATGTTCATGGCAATGACAGTATGCTATTTTTGAATTCTGGCAGTTTAAAAATCTTATAAATTTGGAGAAAGATTGAAAGTTCATTCACTAATATCTTTTTGGGCCTTGTCTCTGCAATCTGCAGGTCATCATGTGGGTGTTGTCACTTAATGTTCCACTGATTACTATTTTAGAAAGATGCTGTCTAATGTGACAGAAAAATCTAATCACAAATGGACTCAGGGTTTGGAGGATTAATGGATTTGATGACAAATATTTAAAAGGCATCCCAGCACTTGGGTTTATATGGACATTTGTTTTTAAAATAGGAATGAAATTGTTTTCTAATATATAAATAACAAGATGTCTCTGTCCCAAACTCTTAGTCATAGGGAACCAAAACCATTAGATGAAAATGTTAGATAAATCCATTACATTATGTTCTAGCCATTTTTAAAACAGCTCCTTTGGAAAATTTTATTGGCAAATAAAATTCTTCTTTGGATCTGTCTAAAGGTAGTTTCTGAAATCTGTAGGTTGAAAAATGATCCATTTGTAGATTATTCTAAAGTCTAGGACAGGGTCTATTTTAAGGTTTACTAATGTGTAAATTTTGGCTTTCATAGAGTCACCACAGTTTCACATTCTAGAGCTTGCCATATAATAGTCTTCACAAAATGTATCTGCTAAAAATTACTTTCAAAATTAGTTTGTAATAAAGTTTTTTTTTCATGGCAAATACTGCATCACACAAATGGTTTTGTACTCATTACTTGTGAAGAATAAGCTATGAACTGTATTCTTCCAGGACAAGCCACACAGAGAACAGGAGCGGTAACAGATTTTATCAGAGGAGTAGCTTCAGCTTTGCCTGTTGAATGATTCAGCATTTCACTGAGTTTTAAACTCTTGGCCAAAGAAGCCCCTCTGCTACAGCCCCACCCCTGCAGTCTGAGCCCCAGAGTTGCCCTTTTTCTCTCTCCCTGCCCTGTTCTAGAGCAAGTGGCTCTATGTGATTCCCAGGTTTCAAAATTATGGCTTCCATGGCACTGGAGAAAACTTGGAATTCAAATCAACCAAGGACAATAATTCTCAACAATTTATGGATTTTGTTAGAATTGTTAAGCCATGCATGGTCTTTCAAGAGATCTTTCTGAGTGACTCAGAGGAACATCTTCCTCCATTTCCATGGAGGGGTTCCTCCCACAGGGATTTGAACCCATTGTTGCTACTTCAGTACAGCAATCTCATATAGCAGCTCCAGGGCCATGGTGAAGATGCTCAGCCACAGGTTTGAAGGCAAAAGCACCATGAGAAATGGATTTGACACCATTTAAATAAACCCAAAGAAATCCACCAGCAATTCCACTCTTTCCCATGAACAATCACTCCATGATGCCAAAAATTCACATAGTCCCATCATGGCTTCTTCCAGTTAAGCTATTTTAGCTGAATTTGATATCTGATTATTGTACAAATCAGTCTGTGGATGTGAGCATTACATCATGTATTACCTGGCACACATGGAGGAAAAAAGGAGGAAATGGGATGAAAGAACCTCAGTAAGGGCCAGGAATTATCCCTTTACACTAAGATTTTCTGAAATTTTCTCTTTTAAACTAAACTTGCATCCTTTTAAATTTTTTTGCTTTTTCATGACAAGGAAGGAAATCTGAGGCATTTCTGCAGTCTGGGCTTCACAAGAAATATTTTTAGGATATACTATTACTTCTTTTTTTCAGACTACTTCAGCCGGCTCCCGGCTGGGTCAGCAATCCATGGTGCCTTGCAGCTGGAGAGTCAGGACATCACCAGAGGCAGGAGGCTGGCAGCTGTGGAGATGATCTGTCAGATGGCTCCAGGGACCCTTGGTAGGTTTGGTTTTCACAGTTGTTTCATTGCAGTTGCAGGTGTTTGGTATATAAGACCTCAAATCTCTTTCTTTTGGAGACAGATTACTCCCACCCTGGCCCCTATGATCAGAGAAATCACAGCACACACCTTCCAAATTACCCAGCCCCATCTAAGAAAACCAGAAATGACCAACGAGGTCTGCTAATTTTAAGGCAATAATGAAGTAGAAGGAACCTTTTATTTAAGAAACAAGACAAATTCTCTCAGTGCTCTTTAGCTGTTCTTAAGAGTAATTTTCATGTTGCTTTTAAAGCACAAAATGGAGTAATTGGATGTTCTGAAAGCAGAGAAAACCCTAAAGAAATTATAGAGGTCATTTTAACAATCAAATTAGTTGTGATTAATACTCCATACTTTTATACTTTCTAATCCTCATAGAGGAAACTTCAAATGACAGAAATGTCTGATGAAAGATGGCCATCAGATGGAGTTTCCTTCTCATCTATGAGATTTTACATGGAGGAGATTAAATTGGCTGGCTTCACAGACCTATTTCCTCTGGAGCTCATTGCCCCATTCACTCGGTCAGTGCCCACCATTTGCAAGTGCTGTAGCTGGGAATTTCCCTGCAAATTAACCAAACATGGCATGGGAGAAACTCCCCCAAAACCTTCTCCTAAGAAAAACCCCAGAACCTAAAATACTCTTCAAAACTGTTAACTGTATTCCTCAAACTGATTCAAAACCATCAAAAAACAACAGTGAATGTCAGCATTCACCCCCAGCCCTCTGCCCCTCTGGTGCTGACCTCCAGGAGCAGAATTACACTGCATCAGTGCACTCGTGTTCCACTCAGTACTCACACCACAAAGCAGCAAAATGTGGGGCTTTCCCCAGCATGGGGAGGAGGTGTTCTGTCCTTTCAGACATCCACGAGATGAGAATCCCCTTATCCTTCGTGTCCCTATCCCCTGTATTCTCACTCCCCTGTGTTTAAAAACACCTGTGGCTAATCTACACCCACGGGCATTTGCCCTGCATTTGCTGAGAGAAACCCCTGCTCAGAGCTGCAGCTTTCTTTTCCTCTCTCTTTCACTCTGCCTTGCCAGTACCTGTCTCCAAAACCCTACAGAACTCAGCTGCTCCCTGTGTTGTCCTTGGAATTATGGGAAGCTGTAATGAGGAGGCAAAAGGAACGTTCACATTGCGCGTGCTGCGTCTTGACAAGCTTGGTGTTTTTCTAGTTGTTTTGGATTCCTTTAATCAATTTTGTGATAAAACAAGGCTTCTCGGGCTTGGAGACTCTCTATTTGAGGCAATAGAGCCCCTCACAGTGTAACATTGTCAAATGCAATATGCAGACTAAAGTTTACAAAATCCAAATTCATGGTTATAGAATTATGGTGGTCTGAGCTTCTTTTTTTCTGTCTCTTTCAGATCACATCTGGTACAGTTTCCAAATTTATTTCACCTGCAAACTATATGTGGAATTAGAATGATAATAAAGCTGCAGCTACAGAACTTGGGCTGATAATGAATAAACCAGAACAAGAATCCAAGAACCTGGGATGGAAAGCATTGTGTTTGTTAGACGGGTTTTACGCTGACTTAGTTCCCAAAAGTTTAGAAATTGGGCCTCAGCTTAATCCAGCAGGATTTGGGTCCTTTATTATTTTTACTTCTCTTTAGGATGGGGGGTTTTTTAGGTTTTTACAGCTTGAAGCTGCCACTCAAATCTCTCAGCAGTTTGCATAACTCACACAGGAAGGGTGGAGGTATTTTGTCTGTCAGAAAACATCCCCATTTCCCCCACCTTCAAAGAAGGCCTGTCTGGATCCTGATGGTCTGCTCTGCTTCTTTGTCAGAAAACTCTGTTTTTCACAAGGTTAAAGTACCACTTCACAAATCCTGTTTGTACATGATGATAGTACAAGAGGGCTGGATTAGCCAGTCAGGCTGAGCTGTGTTTAGCATGGAGAAGGCATGAGAACAAAGGAAACCTGGACATGGTCATCCTAATCCTTGGGCCACTCAACTGTTCATTAATCCCAGCTGCCTGCGGCCCCAGGATTTATGATTCACCATAATGGTGGGATTTGGGGCTCTATCCCTTTTCCTAGGGTCAGGCTAAAGCTGACTTCCTGGGTCTTTGTGATGTTGAATTGCTAGAAAATAATTGCATAAATTGGAAAATAAAATTAAATGTCTCCTCACAACTCCCATTTGCCTTGATGCCTGGTGAAAACTTTGCAGAAGTTCTTATATTCTGGAACTGGTATTTGTTGTGATGCTTCATCATGATTTTGTGCTTACCCACTTCTCCATGTTCTCCTTCAACTCTCGGGCTTAGAACTCCCCTTGTCTTGGGTTTGTGAAATACCCAGCACCTTGGGACTCAACACAGACAATAAATAGCATTGCAACAATAATAAAAATCAGAGGGCAGTGTCCAGTATAGATGGGGGAAATATCAGGTTTTCCCATCCAAATAATTCTGGAGAGTAAGGAAAAGCAAAGTCCTTTCCATTCTTGGCACTGAGTCACTGATGTAACTTCAATTTTTTCAGAAGCAACAAAGATTATGATATGAATGCAGTTTAATCAGTCATTTTACAGCAGCAACAGTGGCAATTAGAAGTGGTTTAGTACTTTTAGGTCAAGATTAAAAATGATAGAATTTATTGCTGCTGATTTAGAGATAAATGTGCCAATTAATCAATTACTCAACATAAAGAATTGACAATTCATGGACATTCTTTTTTGAGGATGGCAAACTACTGTTTGATAGTTGAGAATTTAAATATATATATATATGGATCTGTAACAACAAATCCTTTGGAAGAAGTGGGTAAAAATAGGCTAAATAAAGATAACATTGAGAACCTTGGCAGTTTTCATCAAACTGTAGCCACAGGGTTATTGCTGAATGAAAAATCAGATGCAACATTTGATGTTCGTGTAGGACACAAACATACTCTGCAGCAAACAGAGCTGTGGTTCATGGGCAGCCTAGGGATCACCTCCTCCCAGACCTGGTTCTGCTGTTGCCTTTCTTAAGCAGTGGTCAGAAGGCATTTGGGGGAAGTGGAATGACTGAATAACGTACCAGCCAATCCCCCTTCAGTTTTCTGTTTGGGTTTTGCCATTCCTACCTTTCTTGTTTCTAAATAACCCAGCCTGGGTTAAACCTGGGCTCCAAAACCAGCCGTTCCCAGTAGGTGCCCTGTTTTGATGCCAGCAGTCAGAATTGCCTGCAGAGCTATTTCTGTTCTGTACAAAAGCAGAGTCAAGCTTTGAGTGGTGCCTGCAAATAAGTGTTTGTGTTGGTGTTAGAAGAATTAGCACCAAAGGAGTTTGTGAGCCTTGGAATTTGTGTGAGAGGAATCTGCCCATAACTGCCAGAGCAATTCCCACCTAGCCCAGGAGGGAGAGAGGCTGCAGTTTCCAAGGAGCTGAGAAATCTCTGCCCTGTGGGCTGGTGAGCTCACTTTGGTTTCTCTGCTCAGAAAATCCTCTCTCAGTAATCAAAACAATGGGACTGCACAGTGCTGTGTTACTGAACACCTCTGTATAAGGAATATTTGCATCTCTTTGTGTTTGCAGGAAGAAGGGAGAAAAAGAAGAAAGTCAAAGATCCAAATTCTTTTTGATATGAGTATTCCTACACAGATAGAAATTGTATAAATTCAACATATTGCAGGGGGTTTTTGTTATTTGAATCAAATCTACCAGTAGGAAATGGATGAGCAAGAGAGAACTTTTGCATTTAAATAACTTGTTAATGTCTAGAAACCAAAACAGTCACAGAACAGCAATAAAGAAGCTCTTCAATTGTTGCTGGAGGATGTCCATAAAGAGGATATAATGAAAAAGACTGCCCAAATGTGCAAGGATAATATAGTTAATGTATTACTTCTTTTATTATTTTATCATCTTTCATTAATTGCTGGCACCTTTCCTGCAGAAGCTGGTTCCATGAAAAGGGCTTTTAGTCAAATGTCCTAAATGAAACAACCACTTAGAACCCAAGAACAAAGTTGAAACAAGGTTCACCTGACTTCTCTAAATCACACTGGAAAGGTGAGGGCAAGGCTCATGGGTTTCATTTTTTGGCATCCTAATGTCAGGACTGAACCAGACTCCACAGAACTTTGTCCCCAGGAGTACAGCTGTATCTGTATCCTGAAGTAAAGACCAGGTCTGAGAGCAATAAGAGATATTTCTATCCACCTGGGCATGGGCTTAGTAACTGTCTTTACTGAATTCTCACAGAATCAAGCCTGGGGTAGATGCTGGCCAGGTGGGCTGTAACATTTTTTACTCTTCCTAGCCAAATGGCCAGCCCAGCACTTAGGCACCGAGCAAGCCTGCTCTCTCCCTGCAGGGATTCCTGGGCTCGGTTTTGAACAAACAAGAATAAGCCTTGACCAGTGCAAACATTTCCTCTCAGTGTTGGCTGTTGAAGCTCAACAGCTTTTCCAGAAACCCTCTGAGAACGTCACCAGGACAGGGGAAGCAGCATGGGTGGAAGCAGTGTCCCTGTTCATACCCAGCTGTAACAGCAGGTGAATCAATCTCCAGGTGAAACAACAGGGAGCAAAGGCTGGTGCTCACACTGGGAACATTCATCGAGGTCACTCTTCCATCTCTCCTGCTTGTTCCCCAAAGCCAGCAGAAGGCTGGTGTGTGAGAGTGCCCATGATGAGCACAGGGCCTGGAGTAAGCCAGGGGCTCAGGTCACATTTACCATGGCCCATTCCAGTTCTGTCCAAGAAGTTTCCATGTGTGGGCACTTCAGAAACAGAGCCCAAGGAAGGGCACATCCTGCCTGCTCTGAGCTCTGGGCTGAGTCTGGGGAAATCTACAGAAACATTCCCAGTCCAACTCAATGGGCTTTGCATCAAGTCCTTGGTGCAGGAAGGTTTGAATAACTTCTCTTCAGAAGCAGCAGTGACCCCTCCTCTCCATAACTTTTAAGATCCACAAGTACACTTCCAAGTCCAATGGTTACCCCTATTTCCTCACTAGAGAAAGGTCATGGACTTGACTACATCGGGGAAATGGGAGTCACTGATCACATGCAGATGTAATCATTTTTGACTGACTGATTTTTATTAAAACTCAGTGAGAGTCAGGTATTTTCCAGTGCTGAACACGGGTACTTCTTTAATCACAAGCTGGCCGTTTTATGTTCCCATTGCAATTTTCACTGTCCTTCTTCAGCAGAGACTTTTTTCCCAGCTACCAAACATTCAGCTCACATTAAAAACAAAAACCAGTAAGGACATTCTGAAATTTATGGAGAAAATGTGTAGAAGGAAATTCATTCACTGATGCTGGAGTAGGCACCACAGAGACAACCCAGCAAATCAGAAGCAGCCAGGGACAAAAGAAATACTTTCTTTGTCAGACCAAATTTTATAAAAATCTTGAGCTTTTGACCTTTAGACCATAACAACTGATTTTGGTGGAATTGCTCCCAGGTTGCTTGACAATAGTTGGGAGGAGAATGAATCCATATGTCTTCACTTTATATTAATTTCTAACACTGTCAGGAAGACTAAAGGGCTGCTTTACTGCAGGCAGTGTAAGCAGAACAAAAGAACAACCCCTGATTCTTGCACAGGTTACGTTGCTGCATTTGCTCAATGACTCTGATTAAGCTATAATCAGTTAACTGAATTTAACTATCTACCTAAACTGATACAATATATAAGGGAATTGATTATATTCATTGGGGCTGCACCAGTTTGTAACCTTCAGGTTTGGGTCTGTGCATGCCCCAATTCTTGCTGAGTTTGGTGTCAGGAACCATGAGAACTGAACAGGAACTTCTCAATTAAATCCTTTACAGTTAGCAAAGTATATCCTCACTTCTGGTTGGAATTTTTGGAACAAAACAAAAGAGGAACCAAAAAAGATTGATTTCAGGACTCACCTGCCACAAGGAGAAAGGGTCCATGTCTCTCACCCAAGCAAGTGCTGGTAGCTGCCAGGTTTGGTTAACAGGAGCTGTGGAGAAGACCTGGTGCTTATATCTGAGGCTGCTGCTGTGCATAAATCACTGGTAAAGCAATTCCAATGTCACCTGAGGTAGCAGGCGGACCACTAGGCATGTTAAATTAATGGAATTCCATCTAAACTCATTGAAACATAGGAAAGCTAATTCAAGTCACTTCAAATCATGAAATTGCTGTTGATCCACAGATAAGTGAGATAAAGAGCAGCCATGAGATTTGCCTGCCACAGACACAGGTAAAATTCATTGTGCTTAGAGAGGGTATTTTGGCACAAGAGAAATATGAATTCGTAGGTAGTCTTTTGCTGAACAAATTTAACTTTAAGTTTTACTCTTTTGCAAGATCATTCAGAAGTTGCCTGGGAGCTGTCACTGCATAGTTAGGTCAGCAGTTTCAGCTCATGTTCACAAATTATAAAGTAATTTTTCATGGAGTATTTACTCTCTCTGACATGTGCCACATGGCTGATAGATAGCCAAGGTGAAACTTTGAGCAGGACAAATATAATGATTCACAGGAAAGGCCAGTTTTGGTAGAGAAAATGAGGTTTCCTACTGGCAAAAATTGACCATTGTCCAGTGACTCAGAGCAAGGGCAGAAACCACACTTTCTTCATAGACAAAAATCACACACCATCCTGTCCCTGAAGAACAAATTAAAAGTTTAGGTTATTGAGATGGGAGATCCAGAAAAAGGTACTCTGGTTCCTGACAGCAGCAACTTCCACTGTTAATCACACCAAACTGGAGCTTTTTCACTTCATCCTTTGGACTTGATAAACAGGGCTGTGCAACCATCCTTGTCCAGGGATTTGATTTCAAAGCTTTTGCAGTTTTTTTCTTTCATGCATACTTTCAGTCATTGCCAACTTTTCCTTTTTCTTTCCACCCTTCCCATTTCTAGGCCTGATGGGATATCAGACCTTCTTCACTTTTTAAGGATCTGGCACAGAGCCACCATCCTGATCCCTGTGGTCCCAGAGTAAGTTCAATTATCCTCTCCTGCCACAGCTTCTCCTCTTGAGGAGTGGCTCCTTCTGACTGCAACTTTTTGCTGACTGTGTTGCTTGCTTTCTCAAGAGTTTAATAATAGTAGGGTTTGATGATTCTTTTTCCCTGCTTGCCAAAATCCAAAACATTTAAATGCTTACCTTGCCTCGCACAATGGAAAGAACCTAATGTGCTTAAACATGAGTTTGGGAGTTCATAAGCATGAGGAGATTGCCAATGTTTGAAAGTCATTCATTTCCAAAACAGAGGGAAAAGCAATTCTGTCATGATCTGTATTTTATTATCTAGCTTATGATTTGTAAGCCAGGAGGACAGAAGGGACATTTTCTCTCTCTTGGATTGGCCAGAATAACTCATAGTTCATTTTAAAATCAATTATATTACATTGCAGATTTTCAGCAGTTCAGCCTGGAACTGCTCTCAGATCTTAGAAAATAGGATTGTCAAAGACCTTGAGAAGCCCTTGAGAAGTCCCCAGGGTGTGAACAAAAATATCAACTTATTCTCTGATTGAACTTTTGTTAGCCAGATCTACTAAAAAATACTTTTCTGTATTGGACTTCAAGCCCCTCCTGTTTCTGGATATATCCCTTCATGCTCTACAGGCTGCTCATGCAGGAAAACTGACCTTTCTTATACAGCCCAATCCATGATCAGAGTTTGAATCTGTCCATCACTTTCAGTTCCAAATTTACTGTATACCTGGTGCAGAAGGTTTATTCTTAAGGATTTCATTTCATTCAATAAAAGTGTAAGTCCCAGAAATATGTTTATTTGATCCTACACAGTTGTGTTTCCCCTGTGGTTCCGTGTTGGTACTGGAGGGTTCTGAATGTATCAAGACTAGAGCTACTCTTAAATATTACTTAAATTTTTTCAAACTTTTTTTTTTTTTTTTTAATCAGAACAGATTTAAAACTGAATTTGAAAGACCAGGCAACAAATCAATAACCTTTTCAAAGATAAAATATCTGAACTCTTGGGTAAGCCTCCAGATCTGTGAAACTGCAGATGGAAATTGGGGCTTGTTTTGCTCCCAAATGTCTGCAGGCAGATGCCCTTCCCAGGAGCCACCTACAAAAGTTCTGGTAATAGGTTTAAGAAAAGGGCTGGCCTTGATAATTAGTGCCTTCCCTGACCCTTTTTTTAGTATGGTTGGGATAGCAGAGACTGGAAAGGCATTGGCTGTCTGTCCAAGTGAGGAAATTTGTTTGCAGTGAACAAAGAGACCTTAGGAAATGAGCCTAAAACTAGACATTTGGAGAGGAAGCAATTTTTCTGTTGGAGTGGGACAAGGGATATATAACATCTACTGACTGACAGCTCCCCTAAATAAAACTTCACCAGAATCTTTTAATGGCTGTCCTTTTTTGTTTGTTTGTTTTTTTTTTTCCTATTCCTTGTGCAAGGTTTAAAAGTCCTGTATTTAGTTAAACAGGTCCATTCAATTCCAGTGGTGAATGACAGCAAAGGTGAAAATCTCAGCAGTGCCACTAAATGAAAAACTGTCCTGTTCTAGGAGAGATGTTCCCTTCAGCAACCCCATCTCTGACTGTCCTGCAGAGGCAGCTGCTGACAGTGATGGGGAGTTTTGCAGTAGGTGACTCTTCAGCCATACCCACCTGCACAAGAGAGAATTTACTCAAAAATTTGAGCTTGGTTACCAAACCTGTGTCTATTTGTGTATAAAATCATCATTGCATTACAGCCAGCAGTGCTGATAAAGGTTAATTACTTAGATAAATTGAAAAATCTATGTTCATTTACAAATGGACATAAAATGAAGTCTCAATTATTATAATTTATTTACACTGTCAGCTTAGATGAAAACATATTCAAAAATATTGCTGAAAGCTGGGGCCCTGGGGTCTGTTTCTTCAAAACCTTATCCTCTGAGTAGCACACTGGAGTCAAAATAGTTAAGAGAGAATAAGGTTCGTGTTTTGTGGAGAAATAGAATTCAACTTATATAAGAGTAGAGTGCATCAAGAATTTCTTCCTTGCCCAAAAGTCATGCATATTTGATTTGGATAGTCTAGAGCATTTTTGTGCTACAGTAAATTCATAGCAAATATAAAAAGACACTTCCATATATTTATTACTCCAGAGAGACTTGTAGATGGATTTCACCTCACTTACCATACCACAAGCAAATTATGTTGAAATCCTTCCAAGATCCGAAATGATATGTTTATAAATTCTCCTTATTGAACTCTTGGCCTCAAGTAACTTTATTATAATAAAACATTTAGGTGTTTATTTTATTTATTTATTTTCCTAAATGCTTTCTGTTTACTGTGAGAGAGGTGGAAGTAGTTTGTAACTTCACATCCATCAGCTGAATTTTATGCTGCAAAACAATCATAAAGCAAAATGAACCAAATAAAAAAATAACACCCCAGCATATCAGGTATGTAATGAATTTCTATATGTAGTGTTGTTTTCATTATGCTGATTTACAGCCACTTTAATGTACCCAGCCTTCTCAAACAACTTAGAGTTGATTGTTCTGGAACTAGACTGTGATTCAAGATAGCAGAGTGGCTCTTTGCCATCTTTTAGGAAAATTCTAAACCTCTCTGGGGGCAAGCAGTCTTGTATTAAAGAGTTTGGACTATTCAACATGCAAATGATGTCCTAGCCACTAAAACAAATTGCTCAAATGTGGTGAAAGCAAAATCAACACTTCAGGAGCTGGAGACAAGCAAGCAGTGGAGGATCAGTGTCTGCAGGTATCTGCAAGTCATACATCAGTCCTTACATCCTAGGAATTCCTGGGCCACTCACAGCAATTTCACCTGAGGATTTGCCTTCAATGATTCGAGGCAGTTCTGGCATTGCTGTCTGTGTGTTATTTGTGTTGTCCTGCAATAGCCTGGCAGAGTCCTTTGTGACAGTGGCACTCTGGCTGGGGTGTGCAGGCAGGAAAATGCAACATGAGAGCCTCACTGCAGGAGGACAGAGTTTCCAGCAAGGTCAGCGTTTCAACCAGTGCCCCACAGCTCCAGAGGCTGGAGGAAGGAGACCCTCTTTGGAATACAGTCAGTATCAATGTACCTGCTACACTTCCAGGAAATGTTTTTGTCCTTCAAACAGCAGAGAAAAAAAAAAAAAAAAGGCCGGTCTGTATGTCCCAGAGACAAATCACTGTCACTGCAAATCCTTCAGCTCTGTTAGAGAAAAGCATCATCCTGAGCTTTCATGTTCTGACCACTTCCAGTGGTTTAGCCCAAGGATGCCTCTCAGTGTTGTTTTTCCAGAGTCTCCCATTCACCCTAGCACGATGTCCTGCCATGTTGGTCGGTCCCCAGTATTGCTGCTGTGGATGGGGTGTGCCAGGCCCAGCTCCTCCCTGCCTGCCTGGAGCCCAGGCTGACAGAGCTGGAGCCTTCCTGGCCCACCAAGGTGCCCCTACTCAGCCCCTGAGGATGGCAGGGAGTAACACAATTCCAAGTTACAGCAATGCTTCTCCAAATGCTGCTCAGCAGTTCCTCATCCAGACCAGCACAAGGCTGAGCCAATATCTGTTTGTCAGCACTGTGACTGAACCAAATTTGATGGTTAATGGTGAGGTCTGGGAGGCCAGCTACGAAACTTAACCAGACAACAAAACACAGACTTAACTGGACCCCACAAAACCTTGTAAACCTCACATTTGCAAGAGACTGTGCCAGGAAGGGGCTCTGAGTTTTCCTCCTTGAGCATTTCCCTGTTTCATTGCTGTCGCATTTGCTGTCACTGAGTTCCCCTCCCTCTGCTTTGTCAGGACAGTTCTGAGCAGCAGCCACTGATGTCACCAGCCAGAAAATCTCTCTGATTCATTCTCAAATCTGACTTTTCTTGCTCAGCACTCTCTGCTCCCCTTTACCATCCAACCCTTGCAGGAGCAGCTCCTGAAGCTACGAAGCCATAAATGCCAGCAATGACTGTAGCAGGAGTTGAAGCAAGAGCTGCACCAGAGTTTGCTGCCAGAAATGTCGCTGAAATTACTGCTCCTCTTCTCTCTTTTAATCTTATCTCTTTTACAGGCTCTCTCATTAGCTTCTCAGTGAACTGTAAGTATTATAGTAACATTAATTAGGCGTCCATTAGTATCACAGATATCACTTTTCATGCAGCATTGCAGAGATACAGATTTATAAAATGTCAATATTTTCTTTCCCTGCATTATGTTAATCATGCTGTGAGTTGCCACATGAACAGGCCTCATGGAGGCTGTGATATTTATGCTGATTTAACATTTACAAGCCGCCAGTCTGCCTGGGCACTGTGCTCTGCACAAACACATGTGAAAGGCTAATGGGCTGGACTGAAATATGTGTCTGACTTAAGTAATTTTATAAACACTTTAAGCACATTAGGACACTTACACTGCCCTGCAGACACAGGGCCTGGTCCTGTTCGCTGTCAAACTGGTGGCAAAATTCCCACTGAATTCCCTGAGACCCAGTTCACTGGGCCTCAACTAAACAAATGTGCAATAAATGTGCAATAAATGTACAGTAAATGTACAGTAAATGTGCGCTAAATGTAGAAAATGCAGACTCACTTCCACCCAGAGCAGAGAACTCCTCGAGTCCAAGATACACAGGGAACCTGCTGGGAGATGGGACCATGCATGGGCCTGTGATGCTGAGGAGGTGTTTGCAGGGGTGCAGTGTTTGGAGCAGGATTGATTCCTGCCCTTCCCAGGGTAGGTGCCTGCAGTACCTGTGCTGGCTGTGAGCTGCCTCACAAATATTTGTGGGTTCTGTCATCCAGTTCCACATACTGTGATGCCCTTCTTGGCTAAAGGCTGGACTGGGTGAACATGTGACAGAGCTGCTCGGCTGGGCTGCAGTGTTGGATGGACAGGTGGACCAGGACACAGTCAAGAATACTCCCTAAATTTCATGCTGCAAGGAGGTAAGATGATGGGACATATCAACTCATCTCCCTTAAACATATTGATTACCTCCTTAAACACACACTTAGTTAGCTAAAGGTGTTGGTGACTCCAACATCAGCTTTTCCTTCCCATCAGCATCAGCTTGCCAACTCCCACTCCAGTTCTTCAGTCCCCTCCCCTTCTTCTGCACGACCCCATGAGTCCCCAGAGCATCACTCTCCTCATCCTTCACCTCTCTCCTCTGCACACAGAAAATTCAGAAAAATTCAGAAAAAAACAGAAAATTCAGAACAGCAGAGGCTACTGCCCCCACACTGCCCATACTGTCCTTTGGACTCTCCTTTCTGTCACCCCCTTACAGATAGCTGCTGTCCCTATCTGTGGCAGCTTTCTGGGCCAGGAGGGGTTGTGCAGGTCTTTGTTTGCTGAGCACCAAATGCTGCAGGATTGACCCACCACAGGAACTCCCCGGCCTGATGGAGCCCAGTAACTGCTCCTGCTGCTGCCAGAGTTTTTGTACTGGAGGAGCCTTGTTGGTTTCTTTTCATGTGAGCAATTTCTGTTGACATTGGTTGGTCTAAATGTCAATATCACAGTATCATCTTCATTTTGCAGCATTTATTTCATGTAGTCCTGACATGATAACTGTGTCCACTTAATCTTGCATGGAAATTCCCCTTCAGTGTCCATTGGTCTGCACTGATTTATGCAGACACTGCTTTCTTGTGTCACTGTGAACTGCTCTCCATAGATTTTCTGTGTCATTGATTTGCCATCATCTCCACAATCCAATACAATTTTCCTCCACTTGCATTTGATATTCTTATGTTGACACCAAAGACCTGCATCACTAATATTGTATTAACATCATTTTGACATGGGAACAAATCTTCACACTAATAACATTTACTGATATTAACTCACCATAATGCAGTCACCAGTAATTTGCTTCCAGAGGATTAAGTCTTTGGACTTGACATTCACCCATCTTCTCCAAAGTGTTCCTGATGATTGTACCCTGCAATGCACTTTCCTCTCTAAATTAGTATTAATAATGCAATACCAATAATTTGGTAGATCAGATTTTCAAAGACACTGCAAGCATTTGATTCTCACAACAATCTGGGCAAGAAATAATCTTCCTGTTCCATATAGCAACAAGCTATATGAGAGAGGTTTTTAAGTTTGCTTTATGAAAAACCAGTAGATGATCATTGGAGCAAGGACTAGCCCAAAGGCTTTGTGAGTTATGTGAAAGACTCACAGCCCTTCAGCTCCTCTACCTGACCCAGACAGGCTCCAGATGGCTGCCCTGACCTGCTGGCCATTCCCCATTCAAGGATTTCATTTTTTGTTACAGTCAGAGATTCTGGCTCAGGCCCTAGCAATCTCTCTCAACAAAATTTAATCAGTACTGATATGTTCCCATGAAAAGTTTCAGTTTTAATAAATCAGCATTTTCCAAGAGAAAAACATCTGGTTGGAAAACTCCCAGCCCACTCACGTCTCTGCTATCAGCTACAGAAAGTCAATATTATTCTCCATCATCAGGACCACCTCTACACTCCAATTTTTTAAGAAAGTTAAACTAAGGTCTCGATAAAGAATATGATTTTTTTTTTTAAGGTGCCAAAATGATGGAAGACCACAGCAATTTCACAGAACTCCTGTTCCAAAGTCACTTGTAAGCTTTTGAAAACTCCAGTTTAAATCTATCATTTTGAAGTGTGGCTTGATTTTTAGAGTCTGGGGTTCAAAGACATGGCAAGAGATAAACGAAAGCTTATTTGAGACCACAAAGCACGACACTGTCCACAGAGTGGTGAGAAGGGGAAGTTTTGAGCACTCTTCTCTCTTATGTGTGGGTAGGGCAACAAACCTGGGATCTTTGCATGCGGGTGGAGGCAGCTCTTTTTTCTCTTTAATAGCCATGTTTGTCACCCAGCCTCAGTTCCAATCATTTATCAATATAATTTGAAATGTCCAAAGCCAGAGCAGAGCCCGTGCCAAAAGGAGATGTTGGAGCCATGACCCACAGGTACATTTTCGAAAACTACATTGAGTTCAGCCAGCACAAGCTGTGGAGGAAATCACTCCTCTGTGTATTATCCATTGTCAGAGTTATGCAATCATAGAATCATTGAATGATTTGGGTCGGAAGGGATCTTAAAGATCATCCAGTTCCAATCCCTCTGCCATTGGCAGGGATTCCACCCACCAGATCAGGTTGCCCAGGGCCCCAGGCAGCCTGGACTTGAGGACACAAAGCAGCCCAGTACAAACTTCCAGCAGCAATCCGGAGGTACTCACAGCTCACTGAGAAACTTTGGGGGAAACAAAAGGATTTTCCAAGTTGCCCACTACCCCTCTTCTACTTCCTGAAACAATCTATTCTGCAGAGAGCTTTAGGAGAGCTCAGTATTAAATTGTCATTTTGTCAATAAAATGTCATTTCATCAATAGTACGTCCAGGTGGCCAAATGTTTCTGCATAATTAATTCAACTGATGCATTAAGGAATGTTATACACAATATTAATCAAAAACTACTGTCAATATAAGGACCATATATAAACCCAGCTAAGAAAACTAAAAACCTGTTTGAAAGCTGAGTGCTTTTTTTCCAAGATGATCCTTCAATCTACAGAGATATGGATTCTGCTATTGAAAATACCATTAAGAAAATAGCATGATAGTGCATGGAAATATATTATTTAATTCCTCAACTGTTTTGTCATCAGAAGGGCATTACTGGGATCTGAACTTAAATTGTACCATTTGACACCCAGGGATCACTGAGACCAGAGCCTCAAAGGAAGCAGCACTTGTGGTTCTTGGAAAACTCTATAATTTTGACATTTGTGTTTGTTCTGAACAAAAATAAACTGCAAATGTTGTACAGCTTTCTGAGAAAACAACTTTGAGAATATTCTCAATATTTAGAGAATAAAAACATTTTCTTGCAGTGTGGGTTGTAGTTTGCCATGTTAAACTTTTTTGCAAATGGGTTCTGCAATGAAAATGAGGTTATTTAGTCTCAGGGTTGCCAGGAATTCACTCTGTGAGCAATTGCTGAGCACAGTGACGGCTGATTGCACAGAGCACTGACCATCACTGACCATCACTGACCACCAGTGACCATCACTGACCACCATTGACCACCACTGATCATCACTGACCACCACTGACCACTGCCAGCCACCACTGACCACCAATGACCATCCCTGACCACCACTGGCCATCACTGACCACTGTCGGCAATCACTGACCATCCCTGACCACCACGGACCATAACTGACCACTGCTGGCCATCACTGACCACNACGGCTGATTGCACAGAGCACTGACCATCACTGACCATCACTGACCACCAGTGACCATCACTGACCACCACTGACCATCACTGACCACTGCCGGCCATCACTGACCATCACTGACCACCACCGACCACCACCCCCGCTGCCCTCTCCCTCTCGCTGCCATCCTCCCTGCCCGGTGCTCCTCAGGCGCTGCCTCTCGCTGCCCCGCCACCCCTCCCTGTCCCTGCTCCCCTGCTGTCCCCTCCCCAGCTCCAGCATCTCTGTCTCTGGCGTCCCCCCAGCGCCTCCAGCTCTGAATTTCCCCGCCAGCCCTGCAGGTGCGGTACCCGCAGTGCTCGGGAGCATCCCCGACCCATCCCTGACCCTGCTCCTGCTGTCCGGGATCCTTCCCTCGCTGATCCCTCATATCCCTCGCCCCGCAGTGCTCGGGAGCATCCCCGACCCATCCCTGACCCTGCTCCTGCTGTCCCCGGCTCCTTCCCTCGCTGATCCCTCATTCCCCTCGCCCCGGCTGCCGCAGCCCAAGGGAGACAGAAAAAACAGCGACAAGGGGGAAATCCTGCTCGGATCCCTCCCACGAGCGAAGGCAGCCCCTGGGAAATGCAGCTAAGCAGGATGTGCAGCTCACGGAGGAGCCACTTTGGAGAGGTTTATGATTTTGGGTTTGTGGGATCAGTGACGGGAGGTGCGCCCTGTGCCATGGGAGGCTGATCCCGGCCAGCCGTGGCTGTAAATCAGGGCTCAGTGTGTGTGCAAACACGCTCACCGGAAAGACTAAACCGGCCGAAACAACGAGATTATTTCCCAACCTGGGTCTTTGAAATGTCTGAGCCATTTTTGTTTGATTAAAAAAAAACAAATGCAGGCAGATATTTCAGACATTCAGGAATTTCAGTCCACATTGATCAAATGTGTGAAAACTGAAGCAAGTGAAAACAGGTCTTGGAAAGGGTATTTTAGGCATATTTATTTACAGACAAAGTCAGCAGCTCTGCTAATGGTAATAGTAATTCAGGCAGGGAAAATACAACATTTCTCTCATTCCTTAGAGAGTCACCAGTATGAGGCTCAATGAACAAAGCAGCAGCATCTACATGAGCTCTGCTGGATTTTATATTGACAATATATAAATACTTTTGGAAAATTTTCAATCATTTTGTTTGCATGAGTCATTCTACCACAAAAATATCTCCACTGTAATCAGCTGCATAAGCAAAGCAATTTAATCCTGCTCTTAAAATTAAGTGTTTTATTCTGAAATTAATACTATGAACTCTCAACGATTTTCTAGCCTTCTATAAACAAGATCACGTTCTAGAAATTTTCATTAGAGATGCTATTAATTCTATCACCTCCTTGTAATCATTTCCTATCTTTAACATGAGAAAATTTATCCTAGGTTGTTATCTGTCCCCAGAAAATTTTAGGTGCCACAACAAGTTGCCAGGTTCTGCACAAAAAAAAAAGCCACTTAAGCAGAGAAACCACTTAGATTTATCTATTTTATTTGTGTTTGATATTTTCAGTGTGTCTGCATTTTAAATGTATTTTAATGTAAAGGTTAATGGAGTTTTAATAAAGGGCAGATGGCTACTCTAATTGCAGAACACCCAGCATACTCTTTTAAAAACCTCTTTAGCTGGCTAGACAGATATTAATAATTCTGAATGCCATTAGAAAAGCAGAGGTTTGAATCAAATGATTCTTTGAAGTTACACTTATTATTAAACCAAAACTGCAATCATTGCATACATTTTGCTAAGAAAGATTGTATTATCAATATATTTCCCATCAAGTAATCCTGTGAACTCTCTATTGTCTATTATCTATAACTAAATTATTTATATTAAGCACCAATTGTTCAACTTCCTATTACATATGGTTTTTCATCCAGATGTCAATTTCCAATTATTTTTTTTTAATTATTTCTCTAAACATTTTGCTAGTCACTCAATGTGCTCCTCACTCCACTAATTCGGTGATTTTTTTGCAAGAGCACAATTCCTGGCTCATGTACCATTATGTATGCACATCACAATCCCTGGTATGTGTCTTTAAAAAGAGAAGAGAAAAGGAAATAAAAAGCATGAGCTATTTTGTACTAGGCCTTGTGCCAAGCTGAGCCTCCCACCTCCAGAAAATACAGTGAAAGCAAACTGTATCTATGAATATCTTCAGAGCAGCCAGTTCACTGGGAGTGGAAGTTGGCCAAATGCTATGCAGAAATCAAGAAGCCACAGGTAAAAATATTGTGGGGTATGTCATCAAAATAATTTGATTTTTTGAGCATTTAGAGTCAGGCATTTTAAAGTGCTGATTGAATCCTCAGGAACTCTGATGTGAATCTGAAGGCAGAGCAGAATGACCGTGTAACACCTAAAATAATTTAAACCGGACAGCAATTTTCTGCTTTGGAAATAATTCCTCTAACCTCTTCCTGCCCCCACTGCAGACCCCTCAGCACAAGCCCATGTACACCATAACCATCCCCATCACCCTCTGAAATTAGCAGTTACATTAACAAGGTTTTGAATTATTGGCTGGAATGCGGTTTGGGGCTCTACAATGGAAGAGAAGTAAGTTTTATATCATTTTATGAACGGACATTAATCAATGCTAAATCACAATGAGAGTCTTATGGAATCACATATTACAATCTCCTAAATCGCAGGAGGAACTTGCTGTGATTGATGTCACTACAGTGACATCTGATACAATCAATAGTGAGAGCAGCTCACGCTTAGGTTTCACCACTTTAGGTGCTTTTCTGAGCCCACCATGGATGGGAGGGGCCTTTGGAGCCCTGGCCAGGAAACAATAGTATTTGTCACATTATTAATCTGCCCTTATGATTCATCTTTTATCCTCCTTGGCATTTATGTTGTCCTCTGACACACACACTGGAGGCCCAAACAGTCCCAGAGCTGAACAGCCTGAAGGTGAGGAGAGGCTTCATGCGTATCCTGGAGAGGTGGCAGGTGTCCCACTCTCCATCCGCAGGGATCTCTTATTTCTCCAAATAAGCCCTCTCAAGTAATTACAAGAAGGTTTTGACTGATTGGAGAGAGGGTCCCATGGAGGCAGGTCTGAAGATAGAGGTAGTAACCACCTAAATATGGAAACTCAAGGCAACCTCCAAGACCCACGGACCCTGGCACGTTCCCATTTGGAGAGTCCAGTGACACCAGTGACAGCAAAGTCTCTGCTGCAGGAGTGACTTTGTGTGCAGGTTTTCTTAGCCCAAGCTATCGTGGCATCACCCCAGGTGTGAGTGGGAGGCAATTTCTCTGTGATGGTGCTTAAGCACAAACCAGTGAAGGACCACCCAGAAAGCCCCAGGATGTCCCAGTGACAGTGTGTAGACAAGGTGTCTGAGACACTCGGACCCCACAGTGGCCCCTGAGCCCTCAGGTGCTGGAGGGTAGGATGGGATGGGCAGGACCAGGGAGGAGGCACCAGCGGAGGGATGTAGTGGTAGGAGACCAGGGATGTTCATGTCCCTGGGCACTAAGGGGGAGCCCCAGGGGGACAGGGGAGCAGGAAACAAAGCACGTCCTCCAGAGTCCCACATTGTCACAGCCCAGCCATGCTCACCTGCCCCTGCAATGTTTCTGGCATCCCACTCCCTGCACCCATCCTGCTCCTGGGGGGCTGCTCCATTGGCCCTGTGTATATTCAGGTGCCCTCATGGGCTCGTGGGGTCCCCCCAAGTCTCACAGTGTGGGAACAGAGCCAACCCTGGAGGAGGTGGGACTGCACAGAGTCCGTGGCTGCTCAGGGAGGGAGGCCTGCACCAGGGGTAGGATGACCCTGGAAAGGAGTTAGACAAGATCACCCATATTGCCCAACCTGTGTTTTAGGACAGCTCTTAGGGCTCTTTCCTACGCAGGAGAGGGAGCAGAGAAGGTGAGAGAGAACCAGCCCCCTCTCAGCTGCTTCTGCCACAGGAGGGGCACACATCCCCCTCCCTCCTCAGCCCACCCCTTGGGCAGGGCTTTGAGCCCACCCCTTGGGCAGGGCTTTGGAGGAGAGCCCTGCAGATCACCTCAGCCAGGAGAGGGCTGGTTATTTAATGCTCCATTACATATATTTGATGCATATTTCATTGCCTTTTCAGGTCCCAGCCCAGGCTCCTGCCCGGGACAGGCAGCAGGGAGGTGGGTGTCCCTGCCCAGCCCCTCGGCTGCCAGCACTGGGGGGGCTGCCAGAGGAAGGGGGAGCGGGGGGAATCTCAAAGGCGTTTTGCAGCCCCCGAAACTGCGCTGGAAAACAAAGCAAAACAAAGCAAACCCTCAGTTTTTCCCCTAAACAGCCCGGCTTGCGCGCAGCGGCGGCGGGAGGAGCAGCGCAGGCGATTTTCAGAGACTCGCGTTGCGCGCAGCCCCCGCGGCCCCGTGCGGAGCGCGGGAGGGGCCTCGGGGCGGGCGGTCCCCAGCGCGCAAAATACGCGCGGTGTTTCCCAGTGATGCATTTAGCCAGATGTTTAAGACGTATGAGAGAAGAGTAGTTAAAACCCACATTATATAGTTCTGCCTAGTCTAAAATTGCACGCGCTGACCCATATATTTTAAAATGTAAACGGACTCCAGTCACTTAAAATATTGCAACGTCGATAGGACTAATTAATTGGAAATAAGAAACGAAAGAATACAATTAAACGAGGAGAGAATCATTTTCTAATTTAATAGCGGGACATTTATAAAGATCACAAGCTAAAAGGCATCGAATGATCCTATCGACGGAGTGTTAAATCAGCGCAGCTGGAGGCGGGGCACGGCCCCTCTTCCCTCTCCTCCCGGGCCGCTGCTCCCATCGCCGCCCCCGCGCAGAGCCGCGCTCCGGCCCGCGGAAGCCCCGCGCGGTGCCCTCAAACGCGGTCATGTTTTATTAGCCCCCATTTCCTAACAATAATTTATTGCGATAAAACAGACACCCGAGGTCCTCTTAAATTGTCTTTTTATAATGAATAAATTTAAACTGGCTAATTAATATATAAACTAACCCGATTTGTCAGGTTGATTTGTATTTTAGTTAATTGTGAAAGTAATTACCACACGGGCAAATTAACAGCTTTCTGGAAATGACCAAGGCAGGGGTTTTATTTCCTTCCTGGGTGAAGAAAATTCATTTTTCCCAGCTCTTGATGTGATGAATAAAAGTCATAAATCTGGGTGATTGGTGCAGGCAGAGTCTAAATGGCTTCATATTTCATTTTAGGTTTAATAGAAATATTCATGCTCTGTTTTAATGAAATTAAATTGAAGGGGGGTGGACTGAGAGGATGTCGGTCGGGCTTAAAGGGGCAGCGCACACTGGGTGGGCTTTTTGTTGTTTTCTTGTGGATGAACAAAAACTGTCCAGAGTCCGTTATTCCTGACAAACCGCGACTGATGCGGGAATTGCAGCGGTAGCAGGAATAAATTTAAAATTTTTGTTTGACATTATCTGAGGAGCAAATCTAAAGCAATCCAGGCGAAACTTTGGAAAATGGCTTGTAGGGAAGAAAAAAAGAAAACAACCAAAAAACCTCTAGAAAAAGTATCTCAGCCTCCTAAGGCATGGCCAGCTTTTTGTCCAGGTGTGAGGTCTGAGGTGAAGGCAGGGTTTTGGCAGACTGGCCACTCTCCGCAGCTCGGAGATCTTGGAGTGCATGAAATGCCCTTTCCTCGGGAGGGACGAGGGAGGGACGCAGTCGCCTCCCGAGACCCCAGGAGAGGCAAGGTGCTGCTGGAGACCCACCCGCCTTTGGAGCTGTCCAGAGCCCTCCTGGCAACCCCAAATTCTTTGCCAGGCGAAAGGAAAAAGTTTGATAGCGCGGAGGCGTTTTCCAAGTGCCTGAGGTTGTTATCCCAGCTCAAGCAACCAGAGGGGCTCATTTTCCCCCCAGAATGGCCCAGGGTAGCCCCCGGCCCGGGAGCGGCCCCGGTGCGGGAGCCGCCGGCAGCCGGGGCCGCTCCGTAATGGATCTGATCTGTGACTTGTTGATTTCCCCTGAGCAAATAAGGCTTTGATGCAGTCCCGGGGAGAGTGGTTAGCTGATGAATTGACAAAAACTAATCAGCTTTATTGGGAAACAGGTTAAGGGCAGCAGAGTGTCAATAATTCTCCGCCTGACCCTCTCATCCATTAGGAGAGGCAGCTGATTAGACCGAGAAGACCCTGTGCTTTTTGCACTGAAATTGCTTTCATAAACTCACCATTATTAGCAGTCAATGCAAGCGGCTAATTTAGAGGAGACATCCCGAGGATGTCACATTTATCAGGGAGGTTTATGTATCATTATCTCATTTACAGAATGTCGCAGTGTAATATGTGTTTTTGGCAATAACGCTGGCCCCGCGCCTGCGGTTCATAACGGCTTTGGGGATATCGGGGGAGTTAATCCGGAATAACGAGAGACACCCCCATCGCAGGACTCCGGGCGCTCCGCTGTTCCCATCGGAATTTACGCCAGTGCCCCACGCCGCCCCCTGCGTGCACCGACCCGGCTTTTCAAAAGGCGAGATAGGAATCTGTTTGCCCACGGCCGGGGCAGGGGGCTCTGCTGAAAGGGACCACCCGGAGGTGTCGGGGGAGCGCGCTCCTTGCGCTATCTCCGCCGAGATAACCGCGCATTGTTGGCTCCCGGGCAATATACTGGATCAACACAGGTGCGGGAGCCGCGGGGAGTTCAGCAGGCCCGGATGCCCTGCGGCACCTGTGGGGACAAACACACGGAACGGAGCGGTGCGGGGGAAGGCAAAAAAGAGTTTTAAAAATTGCAAAAAAAAGAAAAAGGGGTGGGGGGAACACGAAAGGAAAGGAAAGGAAAGGAAAGGAAAGGAAAGGAAAGGAAAGGAAAGGAAAGGA
>VWYP01026682.1:364879-375362 GCA_013400435.1 Pycnonotus jocosus | reverse complement strand
AGCCTCTCTTCAGAGCAGAGGAACACCAGTCTTTGGAGCATCTCCACGGCCTCCTCTGGACTCTCTCCAGGAGCTCCATGTCCTTTCTGTGCTGAGGGCCTCAGAGCTGGAAGCAGCACTGCAGGTAGGATCTCACCTGAGTGGAGCAGAGGGGCAGAATCTCCTCATTTGCTGCCCACACCTCTTTTGATGAAGCCCAGGACAGAGAGGGGGTTCTGGGTTGAAATGTGAGTATTGCCATGGATTATGTTAGGGGTTGTTGGTTGAAGACAGAAACAAACTCACTGAGCATCTTCAACAAACAGCCAAGAGTTTATTACNTTTTTGAGTTCAGATCTGTCCTATCATTGTTCGCCCAGGGACTTGTTCTACTTCTTTTCTAGGATGAGCCAGGTTAGCCAAATTGGATTTGTTATGGCCAGATTTATCTTGTCCAGCTACAGACGAGCTGTAATGTGACAGGCATATGGTGTCCAGGTTGCTCAGCCCTTTATCCATCTGCATTGCAGTGTCCAAGGCAGTGTCCTTGTTTGCATGTGGGAGCAGGTATAGCCCACCTGCAATCCCGCCCTCTTGGTGGGATGGCTGTGGAAGCACATCCTTCCTGCTGTAGGGCAGGTGTGCTGTAAGGTACACCACGAAATATCCTTGGGGTTAGTCGAGCTGTGGGGAGGGGATTAGACTGGAGTCTTCCAGAGAGCTAGTCTGACCAAAATTGTTTTAGATTTCTTTTATCTCTCTGCATAAAGGGCTGTATTTGAATTTAATCTTAACATCCTACTGAAGACCATAAATGCTCCAGCATTTATTTTGTATATAGGTTTTGAATATAATATAATATAATATAATATATTTTTTCATATTTAATTTTTCCTTGTGCAGAAGCTCTCCAAGATTCTTTGGACAGGCTGGTTGCTGTTATAGCACATCTGGGATAGTCTAAATTATTTCAAAATCATAAATTGCCATTAAGAGATTTTCTCTCTGGTACTGTTGTTTTTACTAACACATTTTGCTTACAGGCTTTCTTTGCATAGGGATAATGCTCCAAAATCCCTGTGTAGTTCACCAGAGCCAGGTGAAACTTTGTTTAACTATGTTTTGCGACCCTGAATGCTTTACAATGTTTTTTCTAAACCAGTCTGTGTTTTAGTGTCAGATAACAAGGTCCAGGGAATATGGAACTAGTTCAGTTCACATTTTATTTGTTCATTAACAAAAAGGTCTGGATGGAAGTGAAATAAAACTGAAAAGGCAAATGCTTCTCTGCCTATACACCATTGAAAAAATGGATGCTTTGAGAATCTTCATATCTGTGAAATTTTTCTGTAAAGACTTCTCTGTTGCTCTTGGATTCTGGACACCTGCTTCCTGTAGACTGAAAAGGTAATGCCCACCTTGTATAGGTTCCATTAAGAAAGCCATAAAGGTTTTTCTTTTGCCTGTAGCATTGCAATGGACCTGTTACTGTGCTTTGAGTGATGGAGTTGTTGGGGTGGGAAATGGATAGGAGGCCTTTTATGCAGGAAAGATTGCTGCCATCATGTGCTTTAAAGTTTTATGGGGCTATAAGCAGTAAAAAATCATAATTCTTCTATAAGCAATACCTCCTGTCCCTGAAGTTCTGGTAAATAAGAGATCACACTGAATAGGAGAAATGAACTCACCAGAAAATAAAGTTGCCCAATACTATGGATTGTCAGAAATGTAATGGAGTTAATTTTCCTTTTTTTTTTTTTTNTTGGGGTGGGAAATGGATAGGAGGCCTTTTATGCAGGAAAGATTGCTGCCATCATGTGCTTTAAAGTTTTATGGGGCTATAAGCAGTAAAAAATCATAATTCTTCTATAAGCAATACCTCCTGTCCCTGAAGTTCTGGTAAATAAGAGATCACACTGAATAGGAGAAATGAACTCACCAGAAAATAAAGTTGCCCAATACTATGGATTGTCAGAAATGTAATGGAGTTAATTTTCTTTTTTCTTTTCTTTTTTTTTTTTTTTAATCTTTATTTTAGCTTCTCAAGGTCCATCCCATGGAGGTGTGCACCCAGAGCCACCACAGAGCTTTGCCAGAAGGTTGAACATGCCTGTCCTTGAAGGCTGTCTTGCTCATGAGGTTGGTCTGCAGGTCTGAGCCTCTCCTGTCTGATCCAAGGGAGTGAGAAAAGCTTTAGGAGGCTGTTATCACCTGGCAAGTCCCCTGCACTCATGGTATCACTAAAATTGCCAATGATCCATGTGAGATGGCAGCATAATCTGTGAAGGCCATGCAGTATGTTCTGCAGTCACACCCACTGCAGAGGTGTGGCATCAGGAGGCATTTCTGCTGGGGTGACAGTCTGGGGCACAGGACTGAACAGCCCTGGGCCTGAGGGCACTTTGAGTGTTTTCTGGCTGGGGAGAGCAGAGGCACTGGACAGGACAGAGAGTCATTGGCCCCAGCTTGCTGGGAACAGTGTGTGTGCCCAGCCTGAGCTACCTGGGTGCCCTGAGTTAGCCAAGGTTCAATTTCTTTTCTTGTTTTCCTTTCAAATCTGGAAACTATTCATCTTGCTCTTGAATGGCCTGGACTCACTAAGACTCATCCAGCTCAGCAGCCTTTAGCTAATGCTCTTTGTTCCTTTTGTCTGACTGAACTATCTTCTGGTAAGTTCTGTTGGGTTTTGGTTTGGGTTTTTTTTTTTTTTTCCCTTTTCAGAAACTTTCTCTGGAGTAAAAAGTCATATTAAAAAAAAGCCCTTTCAGCTTGGAAGGACTTGTTTCTGGAAGGTGAACTGCATCTCACCCCATGGTGTGCACATGGTGAGGCAGCCGCGATTTTTGCTGTCATTTTGAGCATGTGGGAGGCATTTAGAGGTGAGGGTTGGATCCCTGGGCATGGTGTTTGGAACACAGACCCTCTGTTAAGGATGAAGGATTTTATATGCTGATTTTTTTCTCTTTTTCACTTGGTTGATAAATTCAGTTCACTATAAGCTCCCCAAAGCTTTGTTAACACCAGCCATTAAACACTGCTAGGACAGAGGAAAAAGGGCTTTGAGAATGTGTCTGTCCTCCTGATCACGGTTGAGGCAACTCAGGTGGAGGAAGCTGCTGCTGAGAGCTGGCAAAGAGATCCCTGAGGATGTGAAATGTCAGAAGCCAGGAGCAGGCACTTGAGGGAGGTAAGGCAGAAGCTTCAATTAAGTTAGAGAAGAAAATACCTCCTGCCAGAGCCGCTGTGTAGGGAGGGGTAAGGTTCTGTGAGTGACCTGGGCCAGGGGATTTAGCATCAGTTCCTTGGGATCTGGAGCACAGACCTCAAGGGGTTTCCTTTTCCAACACTTGTTATGATGTGCCTCTCCAGACTTCTGTGCAGATGATCTTTAAGGTCTCTTCCAACCCAAACCATTCTCTGATTCTATGATTTTTCTCTCTGCCCTCTCCCCTTACACTGACTGCTAAAGATATCTGTAGCTGCCTATGGATAAGGGAGATGAGGAGATATGGAATGGCCTGTGCTGTACAACTTCTCTGATGCAAAGTCTTTTTGCTGTTTCTTGCTCATGTGGGAGGATGAGGAAGGTGGTGGTGTAGCATGTGGTGGTGTCTGGCTTTGACTTTCCAACTTTGTGTTCTGCTATTGTTTGAAGACTGGAATTTTCAGATAAACCTGCAAAAACAGGGGTTTTCCAAAAATCCTAACCTCCGTGCACTCATTCCTTGGAGATCTGGAGGACAGGTGAGGGCTTCTGCTGTCCACTGTGGGATGGGAGTAGAATCCAAAGGACCAGGCTCCAGTTCAGCCTCAGGAGCAGCCACCACTGCTGTGACAGGATTGGCCTGGTAGAGAATCCATTCAGTGCCTGTGGCCATGGGGCAGCTGCAGTGGAGCTGCAGGTTGAGCTCCGGGGCCCAGAGCCCAAGGCAAGAAGCTGTGAACTGCTGATCCTTTGCACAACAAAGGGCCCAGGGTCCTGTAGCCAGGCCAAGGACATGGACACTCAGTGACATGGCAGGAGCCAAGGACTCCCAGACTTTCCTGTCCTTGGACTGTGACAGGATAAAAGCCCAGAGCTTTCTTTGTTTCGGGTGCCTCCTCAGAGGCCCCAGCTCAAGCTGTTATTTTGTTAATTAGCTATTGCACCATAATTAAATTCTTTTAAGGATCTGGACATTTGAGACTCTCATGGAGTTGTTTGATGGGAGACCCAGGATGGAGCTGGTGAGAAAATCTGGAGTGCCTCGGTGAGTGTGGGGGTGCAGCTGCAGAGGGGCCTTGGTCCCAGCTCAGGTGGTGGGACAGTGACAGCCAGAGTGGCTCCTGGATGCTCAGACAGGAGATCCCTGACCAGGCCCAGCCTCTGTGTGACGAGCATGTGTTCTCTTGGGAATTGCCATTCCCTTCACATTGGCCAAGGTGCAGCCTTGTCAGGGCATCCCCATCCCTGCTTGTGCTCTCTGCAGAGCACACAGGGCCCCACCCTGGCTGTTCTTAGGGGCACAGATCTCCTCAGCCCGCTCCAGTAATGCTCCATGTCTTGGAAAGGCTCTGACAGGACAGGCCTCACAGTCAGGTCAAACCCCTTGTTCCCTGCAGGCCTCTGGGGCTCTGGGATGTTCCTTATTCACAGAATCACAGAATCATTAATGTTGGAAAAGACCTCTTGGTCATGGAATGCAACCTGTGCCCAATCCCCACCTTGACACCCAGCCCAGAGCACTGAGTGTCACATCTACATGTTCTTCAGACACCTCCAAGGATGGGGACTCCAAACCCCCCTGGGAACCCCTTCCAGTGCTTGACAAATCTTTCGGGGAAGAAATCCCTCCTGCTGTCCAACCCGAACCTTCCCTAGCAATCCAGCACCTCAATGTCTTTCTTGAAGTGAAGGGCCCAGCACTTGTCAAAAGAGAGAATTGGACTCTTCAAAGCTTTGCTCACTCACACCAGACACCTTCAGATGGGCAGGGCAGTTTTATTTCTGTTATAAGTGATTTTATTCTGTGTGGGGTGTTGAGGGGTGTACGTAGAATGGATTCCCAGAAACAAGACTGAGATGCAAAAGGAAGAAGTGATGTAATAAAGACAGAGAGATGGGGATGAATGGAGGATTTTAACAGCCAGGCAGTGATGGCAAGGTATGGCAAGGAGAAGGTCAGCCAGGCTCAGGAAAGGACTGGAACCTGCTTTGCCTCAATGTGTCTTTTCCCTTTGCCCCTAATGTAACTGTGCCCATTGTGACACTGCCCTCACTGTCTTCCTCAAATGTCTCCAATGTGGTGACAAAAGGAAATGTGAAACTCCAGCTGTAGAATTTTCCAAACCAAGAGTTAAAAAAAAAAAAAAAAGGAGGAGGAAGGGGGAAAATAAAGGTCTAAATGTGAGAGTGGGAGAAGGGAGAGGTGGATTAGAGGGGTTAGGCAAGGAAAATAATCCAGTTATTTTAATTGATTAACTCAATTGGCAAAATTGCAAGAGAAAAACAGAAAATTAAAAGCATAAAAGGCTTTTTTCCCCCCTGAGGGCTTAGAGTAAAACAACTGCAGAATTTTTGGTGTAATTGTTCTGTTTGTTGACTGGCTCCATGGGGTAGTACAGCAAAGGGGAGGAAGAGCCCAGCTGTGTAGGAGCCAGAACTTCTTCTGGGCACCCCTTGAACCTCAATGCAAACTTGGAGTCAATTTACCATCTGCTTTTTCCTTCAGTGTTAGAGTTGCTTTAGCTGTGTTGCTGAAGTCTGTAGTTTCCTGAACAGCTGATTTTGGGAAAAGTTGTCATTGCCACCAGAACAACTCATCTGGTTCCATCCTCTTCTCTTTGCCTGGTTCAGGAAAGGTTTCATCTATAATGAAAGTGGCTGGTGTTGTTGAGAATTAACCTCAAACTTTTCCTAGGTGGTGTGGAACAGCTGCTGGATTTTATACCAGGACTGGCAGCAATTCAGGATCAGCTCTTCCCATACACTGTGGTATAAACATGGATATAGAATGATGTTTTTTAAGAGGAGCCAGTTCTTGCCTCTACTCACCAAGTTCCTGGCCCTTTGCTGTCTCCTACAACTTCTAAAATGTACACTTTAGTTATAAGTGTTAAAATTATTGTCGTTATTATTATTATTATTATTATTATTATTGTTATCATCCCCCAATGTCTGGGGTCAGTTACTATGCTTGGATGAGATCGATTGTGCATCTCCCTCCGCTTCCCTCCCATGCCTCTGCAATGTGGTGGAGAACCCTGGACATGAGGCTGGGAGTGTGCTGGACAACAGGACAGTCAGGGCCATGGGTCATGTTCTACAGGTTGGAAGATTTCTTTGTCTCTGAGGCTATCCCAGATTGCTGGATAAGGAAGGGAGACAATATCCCAAAGAATCGAAACTCCCCAAGCAAAGAAAATGCTGTTATCAGGAACAGGGGAAAATGTGAGATTAGTTTGAGGATGGCTTTGCTGTCATCTTGATTTACACTTCAGGAAAATCACCTAATTGGTGTAAAGAAGTAGATCTTATAATGTTTCTGTGATGTGAGTGGTTGGCCAGTCTCCTCTGGTTTAGGTTGTTGTTGTTGGTGTGTGTCAGTCACTGCCTTCAAACCCAGCACTGTGATGACAGCATCCCCCATGTCCCCTGGTGGGTCCTGCTCTTTATTTTGCATTTTATTTCAGAACACTTTGAAAAGGAATAAATAAAAAATGGATTCTGATTGTCCTGATGATCACAGTCCCTGTGTTGATGATGTCATAAATGAACAAACAGTTCCTTAGGACTGTTGGAGTACTTTTACAGCCCAGCATTCTGCTCTGTTATTTTTGGGTGATGGAAACCACATTGAGTAATGAAAGAGCAAGTTTGATTAATGGTGAAAAGATGCCCCATTACTCTCCATGTTTTGGGCACCCATAGACCTGGCTAAAGCATGCCTGCTTTCCTTCTCTGGAGTTCAAACATTATAATTAATGATACAATAGTCTCAGTGGTTCAGCGTAGGTGGCATTCACTGCACTATACCCATGAGGAGCACTGGTGGGTCCTAGCTTTCACCCAGCCATCATCACACTGTGTCTTCAACAACAAAGCATTGAATTCAAAGCAGATTATTTCAGCATGTTGAGCAAATGACCTCACCGGTTACTGTTAAGTCCCAGACAGAATAACCTTGAAGGATATTTCTTGGTGTACACTTGATTCCTTTTAGTGTTCTCATGGCAGAACTGGCATATTTCAGCTGTAGATTGAGGCTTTGCATGTTCCTCCCTTGTCACCTGCTCCTCTGTAGATAGTTGGTCTGACTTTGAATGCTTAAGGCAAGAGCATCTGTGGCTCTTTTAGGTATCAAGGGGAAAAAGGGGGATGAAGGTTATGGGCAAAATGCAGACAGGTGAGTCAGGACAGGAGGCTGGCATTGACAGTAAGCTGTTCTAGTCCTACTTCTTTTGGTTCCCTAACACTGACATTCTACCAGTATTACTCCTTTACACATTAATGCATGATTATTAATGAGAGTGCCATAACTGGATTGTGAAATTTCACAGTGCTGTGGTATCAGTCATGGCAAGTGGAGCTGGGCTTGTAGAGATGCTGCGGATGAAGAAAAAGTCCAACATTTTGGATCAGTCTGGGGAAGTGAGAACCACAGCTCTGAAAAGATGAGAGATGAGATTGCCATGCTGATCCAGTTGTGTTCTCTGTCTAACAGACGGTGTTGGATACTGTTGAGAAATCCCTAATCCACTTCATTCCATGCTGGGAAGCCTTGGTTGCTACTCTGCCCTGAGCTGGGAATAAGCCCAGCTCCACACCCTGCAGCAGAGAGCAATTTTCTTCCTTAGGATGATGCACAAGGCCCTTTAGAATGGGAGCTCCTGAACTTTGGGATGAGATGATTTTACGTAGAAGTAAGTGAATAATATGTACATATTGAAGTCACTGGATGTGTGTGTGTGTGCATGCACGTGCCTGAAATCAAATATGCCCATAAGACCATTTACAAGAAAGGCATGAACTTCCTGGGGAGGGTCCAGTGAAGGGCCATAAGGCATCTGTGATGTGACAAGGAACTCAGAGAGCTGGGATGTTTTACCTGGTGGACAGAAAGCTGAGGAGGATTTTGTCAATGTGTCTGAATACCTGATGGGGAGATTGAAGAAGATGAGTCAGACTCTTCTCAGTGTGCCCAGTGAGTGACAGGACAAGAGGTGATGGGCACAATGTGAAGCACAGAAAATTCCATCTGAACATAAACCCTCACTTTTTTACTGTGAGGGCGGTCAAACACAGGGAGAGATGGTTCAGAGGATTGTTGAGTCTCCCCATCAATGGAGTTAGTGAAAATCTGACTGTTGTGGACAAGCTGCAATAGCTGAACCTGCTTCAGTGGACAGGCTGGACGAGGTAATTTTCCAGCTTCAGTGATTCCAATTCTATGTTTTTGTGGTTATTCTTCATGCAGATTTGAAATTGTGTGGGTTATTCTTAAGAATAAAGGATAATAATTACATACATACTTTATTTTTAAAAGCAGACTATGCCCAATAGTTTCTTCCCACTAGAATCACTGACATTAAAAAGTCTGATAGTTAATAGTGATATTATTAAAATTTAAAAGACAAATGACAGGTAGCCTTTGAGCAGACAGAAGAAGATTATCTGGAGTATAAGGAGGGAGAGGAGATGATAACTTGGAAGTACTCATCAAGAAGTACTGGAAGCTGAGAGAAGGGAGAATATAAATGTTCCCCAAGCTTCAGTTCAGTACAGCAGACTGCCTTGGCTCTTGCCAGTCAAGAGTTTGGTGCTCTGCTCTTCTATTCAGGCTACTCAAGGAAGCTGAATTGCTGAACTGTTGCTCCTCACTTCTGGAGGGAATGGGACCTCACCTGCTGCTTCTGAGCAATACCTGCCACAGGTGGGTAATGCAGGGCCCTCTGCAGCTTCAGACCAGGTGAGGTGAGAACTCTCCTTACACCTGACTCCCATCAAAAGGCTGGCAATACAAGAGCATCTCAAGAACTCTGTGACTGTGGCATGGGGGAGATGGATGTGACCCATGTCCTGAATGTGCAGCTCCTGCTGCACCCACCTGCAGCCAATATCCAAAGAGCAGACTGTCCTCACTGTTTCTGGGTTGCTGTCTGTGCTTTTACACACACCTGTGGTCCTGGGGGCCAAAGGAACCTCACTCCCCAGTGAGCACTGCTGCTTGATTCCTTGTGGAGCTGCAAAAGGGGCATATCACAGGGAATATCTGTGAAAGAAGAGAGACAGCTGCAGCATTCCCCAACTCCCCCCATCCCTCACTGCACACTGAGGCTTTACAAACAGTCAGATGATCTTGGGCATTTGTTTCCATTCATAAATAGATACCAAAGTGCTTCAGAAAACATCTCTCTGCATCTTTAAGCACCTGTGTGTTGCTGACACCTGTGCCCTGGGAGCCCTTTAGGGCAGGAATTGTGACCATTGTGACCATTGTGACCATTGTGACCATTGTGACCATTACCCATTACCCTGCCCCAGACAAACTTTAATTCTTTTAGCCCTGTATGTCTTGGGGGCAGGGGAGAGCCACAGAAGAGGTCGAGGTGTTTGACTTAGCTTGTGACTCACCAGTATTTGAGTGGGATTCTTCTTCCTCACAGTTGCAGGGAAGTTATTCCAGTTTTGAGGCATTCAGAAAGCTGGAGCTTTTTACTATTTTCCAGGTTGGCTTTTCACACTAGGAACTCAGCTTTTCCTGTGATTTTTCCCAAGTGTCTGCTTGACAGTTGTATGTACAATGTCATCCTCAGTATATCTGAAGAGCAGATACAAGGTCTGGAGTTTGCTGTATACCTGGGATCACAGATGGAGAGAGTTTGCACACACTGTGTTTTCATCTAAGGTTTAAGAAATCTCTGAGCAGAATATTTCCAAGAATACTTCTGTTTCCCAACAGAATACTTCCCACAGCAGGAGAGGGTACTGGCCAGAGGAATCAAAGCAAACTGTTAACTCTTCAGCCCCTTCCAATTCTGCCTCCTCTGCACCATGTTCCTGCCTATCACCTTTCAAAGTGGTGCCTCTACCTTCTCTGCCTCTGGGGAAACATCCAGCTGAAGCAAGGCAGAATTCAGATGGGTGTGTGGCTTTAGCCCTGGGGTCTCCACTTACTGCAGGCTCTGAGGAGGGCCAGCTCTTGGCTGCACAAAGGCAATGTGGCCTTCACCCAGCACAGGATGCCACGAGGTTCTGGCTCCATGCTCTTCCCTGGCTCGCAGCTCTCTTTGGGGTCCAACCCCGTGTCATTTGTAGCTGAGCCCTCTCATCCATCAGATCTCACCTTTTCCTGTGCTAATCTGCCCATCTTTGTGTTATGAATGAATATGAATCAGATTAATATAAAAAGACAATTTATTAAAAAACACAATTTTGGAAAAGCCACGGAAAAAGGGGTCAGCACAGCTAGCTATGGGTGGAGTGGCGAGCGACAGAGAGTCCGTCTGCCAACCAAACCTCCAC